>AP028436.1:8724257-9069257 GCA_036509395.1 Antheraea yamamai
AATGTGTCAGGGGTATAAAAAGGACGTCCTAAAATATCTATAGTTCGCGTCTTTGGCCGCTCTAAACATAGCTTTCAAGTTAGCTTTACAGTAAAAATTTAATCATTACTGAGGTAATAAAATAACAGTAAAAACTAGAAATGGACAATAGTAGGCGAACAATAGAGTAACAGACAAAGTTAGAATATTAACAGTTCGCCACATCATGTATTTGTCAGTTATAATTAATTCTAAATAATATGTGATGATCGCCCGCCCTGGTAATAAAAAAACCTTGACAAATTACCCTAAACCTTCCTCATGAATCACTTTATCTGCTGGTGAAAACAGCATGAAAATCCGTTGTGTAGTTTTTGAGCTTATCGCGAACAGACAGACAGACGTGGCAGAGGACTTTGTTTTATAATATGTAGTGAATATGATTGGAATACGGTATGACCTCTGCGTAATTTCTTTACAGTCATATTGTCTATTGAAGATGAATTGGAATACTGGAGAACAATGGAGAAAAGACAATCTAGTCAAAAAGATCGAGAAGGAGCTAAGGTGTTATGCGAACTCTTTGAAGACATAAATGAAGAAATAAGGTTTTTATGTTCGCGTTACATGTTCGCTTTATAGGGTGTGCTCTGTCTTCTTTTTGGAAAGAATGAATAATAGTATTCATTATCATTTTATTGGGTATACAAAGACAAATAATAACCAAAATAGATGATGTTTTAAACATAATGCAAGCGCTTTTAAAACTCTCCGATGTATGTGATTATCAAATTAAACAAGTTACATCAAATGTAATGTACAACGTCCTTTCGAGTTCGAAATAAGACATTATGGAAATGATACTAAATTCTTGCGTTTTTTTATTCTAGAATGATAATTTTTTGGCCTTTAACCCTAAGAGTTACGTTGGCCCAGTTCCGTACAATGACTTTATACAGTTGTGCTGTATTTGAGTTACATTTTTTCATTTAACTATTAGTATATGTTAATTTCAATATTATGTGTGGAGGGTCAATTTCTGACTTGAAAAAGTGATGTATTATTATAGGATTTTGAACGTCTACACAGTTACTTATTTCACTTACTTATTAACACAAGAAAATTAACATACTTTAAAAATTGCCTATATCAGTGTCTTACTACACACACAGATACATCAACCTCTAAGAGACTCACTACAGGGCCATAGGCCTCTTCGCGAAAGAACATATGGCCATAATCACCACGCTAGCCCACGACGTATAGGCGATTTCAAACTGTGAGAAATCCACAGTTCTATGTTTTTCTACATACGTTGGTACTAATATACAAGAATATTTCTCAAGTTCAAATTTCCTTACAAGTTTCCTTCATCGTCAGTTATCAATTTAAATTAAGAAATGTACGGAAATTCCGAAAAAAATCGTTGGGACATGCCGGGTTTCGAACTTGTAGAGGTCGAATTAATATTTCGCTGGTCAAATCACCCCATTCCCGCAACTTTTTATATCACAAAGAAGATAAATATACTAAAGATCAATATTCTTTCCATCGTAATAGGAGAATGCAGTCAAACGATTTAACTGAGATGAGAGAAGCTACTGAGAACATTGGTGGTTTGTTGGACGATATTTGGCGCACAACTGTCGTAATGTTTTCACAAGATAGAATGATCCATATATTTGATATCATCGGTATGTAATATTAAGACTGTACAAGGCAATTTTATATCGTTATTAGTAATAAATAAATCGTTCAAATTACCTATATATATCTCAAATACCTTTAACACGTTGACTGCCATAGGACTTTTCACGAAACTGGCTTGGGAAGCCATTTAGTATTAATGATATTATGTTACTAAAAATGGGAAATATAGTAAATAGTAGTAATTTATGAAGTTAAAAAAATTATGATTGATAGAAAAACATGATACGAACTATCTTATAACTATTTAAAACTTAGTATGTATATTGGAAAGTGTAACACAGAAGTTCATGTAAACCAAAGCCGATTTTTCTTTTCTCTTTCCTCAAGCAATCAATCTATATTTACACAGATACTAGCGGACCGGGCGGACGTTGTCCTGCCTTGAAAACAAAAAAAATCCTAAAAGCCGATCGCAGCGCCACCTGCCGGGTCCAATTGTGAATCTAAACCATTCTCGAATCTCCACGAACACACACAAAAAATTTCATCAAAATCGGTCCAGTCGTTTAGGAGGAGTTCAGTCACATACACACGCACACAAGAAATATATATATTAAGATATTACAACTTTACTGGTGGCTGTACAAATATAGAAACGAAAGAAAGGACGAGATATCTCATAGTGGACCTCCTGGCTCAAACTACGAGATATCTCGTTGTTGGCAGTCAACGTGTTAACATTATAAAGGAGTGTTTATGAGTATGGATTAAAAGTTTGTTACTTTTTGAAGTTAAAATTAGTCAACAAATTTAGATGAAATTTTACAGTTATATAGTTTATACCTCGGAATAAGGATGAACCTTACTAATATTATAAATGCGATTGTGAGTTTGTTTGTTTGTTATGTTTTCACTATTTACTCTACTGATCATCATGACATTATGTGTACACGTTGTCAGGCATACGGAAAAGGATATAGGGTACTTTTCATCCTGTTTAAAAGTAATGTTTCCAAGAGATAAATCAAATCTATGTAGATTACGTAATTTTAATGCGGGAATTCCGCCAGTCATTAACACGTTGACTGCCATGGGGGTCACCGGTGACCGGCGGCGCGGTCAATAATAAAACTACATAATTATAGTAAATGTAGATACTGATCAATCGTAATAATTGCCTACAGTGCCGTGGGGGGTACCGGTGACCCCCACCACGAAAAATGTTTCAAACATGATTTTATAACTCATATCATTGGCTGGAAACAATATGTCATCGTAATATACATCGCATAGTGAAAAGTTCATGTTCGCGCCTCGGAAAAACCATGGAAAATCCGTCTGGCAGTCAACGGTTAATTAATAAGAACTATTGCAAAATGTCGCGGACACATTGCTTATTTTAAGGTCACCAAATCTGTACAACGATACGGAAACATTGTTCTGATGTAAACCTTTGGGAAGTTTACGATGACTCTAAAGACTTCAAAATAATGACAATTATTTCCGATCATCTGAACGTTATACGTACGTGGACAAGTGCCTGTAAGTCGTTAACTGAGACGTACTGGACGAATTATGCGCTTCATCCTTGGAACGGTGACCGTTATGTGCCTTCGTTTTGTATAAACGTTCAAAATAGATTGGAAGAAGTGAGTCTTTATTCTATACTAATATTATAAAGCTGGAGGGTTTGTTTGTATGGTTGAACGCGCTAATCTCAGGAACTACTGGTCCAATTTGAAAATTTTTATCAATGTTAATATCAACCTAAGACCAATAGGAGCGAAGCAACAATGAAAAATGTTTTAAAATCGTTTTTTTTTACCTTTTGAGAGCATCCGCTGCGTGTTAGCGTTAGCCCAAAGTAACTATATCACGCGGACGAAGTCGCAGGCAGAAGCTAGTTATTGCATAAAATTAATTCATATTGATTTCTAGAATATTGTTCCGTACGTGATTAGAAACTACATCGATACAAACAAATAAAATTGGAATGCCTTTTACTAAAAATGACTGCGTTTTACTAAACATATCTCAAAGTATAAATAGTATCTACATATCACAAAAAAACAATTTTTAAAGTTCTTGTCTGTGTATCAGTTTGTTCAGGCTAATTTCTGAGACGCTTGCAACGATTTTAATGAGATTTTCACTGGTAGATAGCCGATGTTATAAGCAGTAACTTAGGTTACTTTTATTATAGAAAAAATAGAGTTTCGCGCAAATATACTTATAAAGACTAAAACACAGACGAAGTAGCGGGCGGCTGCAAGTCTTCCAGCGTTTTTGCTTTAATTGGATAAATTTATGAGAATATTTTGGCAATTTTTTGTTAACTGAAAACTTGTCCGAACTACAACTACATAGGTGTTTACAATAAAAGTAACACAGAATAAAATGAAGCTTATTTTGGAACTGCGGCTTGTAGCATTAAATGTTAAATATTTTTCAATGTACAGCACAGAATAGTGCATTAGATTTTAAACAGTATTTCATCGATATTGGTACTCGCAATATTTTATTATATTTCACCTACCGTCATATCCTAGTAAGTAAATTGAATATTATTATAACTTTTTATTTATTTTTATTTCAGGTTTATGACATCAGATCATTATATTGTCAACTAAATAAATTACTCACACAAAAGGAGAAAGCTGAATTGCAGACCAATCTTTTATTTCTACCATTCCAAAGTAATTGCTATTTATATTTATAGTGATATAATTTACACAACATTCAAATGTAGAGTTATATATAGGAACTAGTAATATAGATTACTGGAATACATATTCGCTTACTATTGTTTTTTATTACAATATTTTTTTATGTTATGAAATAGCAAACAGGCTTGTCGTCGATTTTATGTTAAACTGTTACTGCGGCGTATAATATCGTCCAAAGAAAGAGGAACAACGTCTGTATTTTTTGCAATATAGGGTGTCATATGTATTTGGAATAAGGAAAAAGTGGTGTGTTTTATAGTTTCTGTTCACCTATGAGATTATGTTATTAAATTACACTTAATCAAAGGCTAAACGTACTTCTAGGCTATATAATTTCAACTCTTCTCCGATTTGTATTTATTTTACTTGATGCGCCCCTTTAACTTAGTATTACTAAAGTCATTAAAACCTCAGAAGGTTAATTATAATAAATTAGCTACTCTATATAGTCGAGCTTGAATGCCTTGTACCTATGCCGATATATGTTACCAACAAAAGCCTTCCGAGACCGAAATACACCAGCGCGAAATAGTCTCCAAGATTCAGACCTAGTATAAGCATGTTACAGTTTTGTCACGATGCTTGCTTCATGATAAGTTCGAATTTTGTAATAAACCGAAGTTTTCGGTGGAGAGAAGTTGGAAAGTGTATTTATAAAGAATATATTTTACACATTCTCTCCTCATAACCTATATTTTCATAGACATTAACGTATGGATGTGTAACGGGCGGAATCAGGCCTGGGAAGCAGCCGTTTCCAAGTTCTCTGTTGGCTTGCGTCCTGCAGAAACAAAAGTTGCTGAAAAGTTGAAACCCAGACTTCAGAGTACATCTACAAGACAGGTAACCACACATGGCCATATTTTACAACACCTAGTTCTCTTACTGATTGCGTTTTGTTTTAACTTTACTGTCAAAGTTTATGATTCTAATTCTTACAACAGAATACTAAAAATAATAGAAATACTGTCTAATAACACAATTTTAAGTACGTCTACAACACATAATGAATACAGTAAAATTTAAAGATATATAATTGTGGCTTAAACTTCTTCTTAAAACTTAAACTTGTAGTTTATCTTAAAGCTTAAACGGTGTTATTACAAAAAAGTTAAATACGTTTTGAATCCTTGATTTAAAAAGGTTTCGAATTAAATGCACCGCGCTCGTCCGAGGCAAGTTCGCGTTATACTTTTTCGCAAGTCTAACCTAACGTAACCAAAGCGAGACAAAAGAGCAAGATGGCGAACATTCAGCGATCGCGGTGCATTTAATTCGAAACCTTTTTAAAGCAAGGATTCAAAACGTATTTAACTTTTTTGCTAATAACACCGAAAAGGGTTAAAAACAATGCACATCATTTTCTTGTAAACGAAGTTTGAATCAATCAGTAACTAAGATTTTATCCCACAAATTATAACTACTATCCAAAACCATAAGGTTTAAGCTCCGTACAAACGAATGTAGACCTTGTGATGGACTGTTCAATAGACTATTGGCAGTATAAGTTTAAAAAATACAGTATCTATTACAAATTTTGAAAAACTTGAATATTAACAAATTATGTAAAATTATAATAAAAAAAAATGCCTAAATACTTAAAATCATGGTCCGCCATTTTGAAATTTGGGTCATAAAAAGCAACGCACTACAAATTCTATAATAATAATTTATATTCAATTTTACTTGACATAAGTTTAGTTTGTACTTTCTAGCAGTGCCTCCTATAAATACATAAAAACATGGTTACCTTATTGATTTTCAGACATTGTATGAGTTTATAAGATATCAAACATTAATAGAGAGACCTCTGGTGAAGCAAGCGCTTAATAATGAATTAGAAATGTTAGTATCTTCTCTCATAGCATTCTTGAAGACAGTACAAACTCAAATGGATGCAGACGAAGTGGACGTGCAAATGCATAAGCCACCAGAAATGTCTCCAATTGTTCTCCAAATACAGTGGGCTAAGCAAATGGAAGCAAAGGTTCAGTACTTTAGATTAGATATGAATGTATTTAACTATCGATTTTTTTTTTTACATTTTTGACTATTCTAAGAACAAACAAATAAACTTTGGAACTCTCTAATTGATAATAGGTTAAGGAAATTCTCGTATGCGCCGATAAACATCTCAAGGAATTTAACAACTGTTCAGAGTTGACGACAATCGCTTCCGGATTATTGAAAGACCTGAAAACTCTGTACACTCAGTTACATGATGAATGGTCTAGAGAAATACAGGTATGTATGATCTGTATAGTAATAACTTTCTTGGAAATTATTTTTTCATTATATTAATAGCAAATTAAACTAGCCTACCTGATCCTTTTATTTATACAGTTAATTTTGCCAAGCAAATGCTATAATAAACTTTAAATTATTTTCAAGTTTATATTAATGTGCATTTGTTACTAATTTTAACTAGAATACAATCGAACACACGTGCAGTAGTTTCATGTCATGTGAGTGAATGAAATTTATTTGTAGATGTGATGCGTACATTCAGGCTTTTTCGTTCATATCAAAAGATTAAATTTATGTTACATAATTCAATGTTGTGATTTATCTCGGACCAGACTCACTGTCAGAAGTAGTTTCATCTTCACTATTATAAAAAATTATACTTTTAGAATACTGTTATAAAGATAAAAGATTTGAATTTTTATTTGTAATGGATAAACTTATAAAAATACTTAACCGATTTTAAAATATCGCCTGTAGATAGTTACAAAGTCAGTTTCAAAATAAATTCAGTATAATAAATTCAGACTTCTTTTTATTACACTGGTAAATCTATTATACCGAGTATCTTATGTTATTTTATTAATACTTTCGTGATTTAGTTTTTTCCTTGTTATTTTTATTTTGTTCAATCTTTACTGTGTTTTATAACTTCGCAAATGCGATAAATATAACGAGTAATACATTTTTGTATCGTAAATTTTATTGTTTTACAGGCTCAAGTAAAGAACGGTACCCTTCAGCTTTCCACGGATAAGCCAGTGGTCGAATTTAGTGGCGCGAGTAAAATGTTGGTTGTTAACTTCAACAAGCGGCTCGTTTGGATAGAAGCCGAGTGTAGGGCAATGTCCACCTTACATTTACCTCCACCTCCGGCCTCTGTACTCGCTACCCTAGAGTCACTTACCAAAGCATTGGTCCACGCTCGAGCACTACAACAGGTCTCTATCGATCAGTTGCAAGCTTTTTAATGTTTTACATTTTGGAGAAAAATTGCTAAATGTTAATGTTAATATTTTTTATTTTAGGTAGCATCGTTTCATAATACTTTAGGAGAGCGTATGATTCCATCCACTCGTACTATGATGTTGCAAAGCGCGTTGGAGCTGTCCTCGCTCGTGAAAAACCAAAAAGCAGTGTATTGGGATGATATGGAACAGCTGGCAAATTATACTGAAAAGATGAAGAAAGTCATACTGAAGTTGGAATCACAAGTAAATGTCTGAAATATATTTTTGCCGTTTATAATCTATAATTATATTAATGTTGATTATTCCTTTTATATTTATATAATTAGGGCTTTTTTGTGGGGGCACGCAGTACTCTTAAAGGGAAGTTCGAAAATACCAAAAATTGCCATTTTTGTTCTGAAAATTTTAGATCAGTATTTTACTATTTATTATATGCCGTAAGTACCCAAAATAACAAGGTGTACATTTTTGCACTTTTTGATATACAAAAAAATAAGTCCTTACAACTTTTGAAAATTAGCGTTCCCGCAAAAAGAAAGTGACAAAAATAGGCCTGTATATTAAGGTGAGTCAAAAAAATCAAGTATTTTTTTTTTGGATTCGACACACGAAATCTTGTTTCTAGCTACCTCTAGAAAGTGCTTACTAAATCTGAGCTCTTAATATTAACGGGAAGATTATGCTCATCATAGTTTTCCATTTTTAATTTAGTCTCATATGATCCATTTAATTTATGAATTTTGAGCTAATTTATGATTTATTTCAGAAAAAGAAGGTTTTTATTTAAGAAATATCATCAAATATATCAGCAGAAAAAAAAAATCTATTTTATCATATGAAATTTTATAATTTAATACAGTATTGATACAAAAATATATTTTTTAAGTTATAAAAAGAAAATATCGTTAAAAAATTGATTCGAAAGAAATATATTCTCAAACAAAAGATAAGACATAACTAGCAAACTATCATTTTATCGAAATAAACTCAAATTCTCATGAATATTGTCAAAATTCATAAGTTAGCTGGATAAATTGAAAATATTTATTAAAAAACTATTAAAATCATCAGGCATTGGGATTCTACTGCGAATATCTTCAAAACGTTTTGAGTAATCGATTAACCACAAGAGACCTTTTTTGTAGAGCATTAAATTTCCTATAGAAATAATTGAAACTCATTTGACAATAATTATTTTTTAGTAAGTTACAAAATTCAAAACAAAAAGTTATTTTCCTTAAAATACTTAAATCTTTGACCTTGAATATCTTTTAAATGGTTCGATTAATGAAAAAAGTATAAGAGACCATTTTTGTAGAGCGTTCAATTTCCTATAAATATTGGCGATGCAACTAGTTTAATGATCAATTGGTGATAAGATATGACCATTTTCATATGAGACTAAATTAAAAATGGAAAACTATGATGAGCATAATCTTCCCGTTAATATTAAGAGCTCAGATTTAGTAAGCACTTTCTAGAGGTAGCTAGAAACAAGCCTTCGTGTGTCGGATCCAAAAAAAAATATACTTGATTTTTTTGACCCACCCTACTGTATATAATAATTGAAGAACGAGCCCTCTCGTTCCCTCTCAAAATGAGTTAGCCTCTGAGCGATATACCTATACGAGGCATGATACATACTATATACCTATTTATCTATTTATATTTCTTATTTCTTTTTACTATTTTGCGCAAAACGAGGTTAATATTTTCGTGTGTGTGATGTATATTTCTTTGAAACGCCCTCTAGCCTAAATTCTTTGATGGATTTTCATACATGATATTTAGTTAAACTGTGGACACGACGTGCTCTATACATCTGTATGAAACATGTAAACCAAACAGAGACGATTTACAACCGAGGTTTTGTTATTCTTTGTTAATTATTCAATTTGATTTTATGTTAATCTAGAATCGATAATGATTAAAATCTTGGTTATACTATTTATTTATTCGAAGGATTATCAACAGCTTTTAATACACAATTGAAAATATAATAAACAACTTAGGGCCAATTAAAGATATTCACTAGTAGACAATGAAGTAGTAACAAGAAGATATTAAGTGTCGAATGAAGAAAAAAAATAATATTAAAATTTTACCTGAAAATAAAATTTGTATTATGTTTCCTAGACGTCTGAAGTCCATTATGAGAGTACATCGCTTTACTTCCTTACTTCCGGTCGTTAGACATTTCCCGTCACGTGACATTCCTCACTACTGCCCCCTTGTGGCAACTCTGTGAACTAACTAAGGCACACAAAGACAAGCCGCCATCTTAAGCTCTCATTGTTCCTCTCATAAAACCTCATGATGTATAGAATGGTAAGTAACACCAGGAAGACATCATCTGGACTTCAGACGTCTAGGAAACATAATACAAATTTTATTTTCAGGTAAAATTTTAATGTTATGTGTTCCGTTTGACGTCTGAAGTCCATTATGAGAGATCTGTTTGTTATCTCCTGGTGGCTTGTAGAAAAACGCAACAATGTGATTATTATTTTAACTAAATATATATATATATATATATATCTATCATGTTAGATTTTCATTTAAATTTCAATAAGGTAAGACTAGACTTGGTAATACATATCTAAACTGATCAGTGTCAGCTGATATATCCCAGTCTTAAATAATTTGTAACTGAAAACATACTGAGAAAGGGATATCTAGATAAGTTGCTATTACTGTTATAATTGATTAATTTCTTTATGATAAAATTTCCTAAGAGTATTTTCAGGCCAATAATTTACTTTAGAGAATATATTATTAGGAGAATAATTGTCAATCCAGTATACTCTTTGAGTGCTATCAGTACCAAAGACACTACCAATTCGAGGAGAATACAGATCTAAAGATACCTGGTAAAGTCTCATTACAATCTTTTGGTAAAAGTTTCTAAACCCATACATAACTAATAAATGTTGAAGTAGCTGGCTTATATGGTTCTTGTGCAAATTAAATAAACTAGTCATGGCACTAGTAAAACATTTAGATACATTCATAAAAGTTCCAAACCAGAGCAATGGACTAGTTTTCCCCTCATAAGTGTCCAACTAATCAATTGAATATTAATCGAATCTGCTTCTAATTCGAAAAACTGGATGGAAAGTAATACATTCCTCACTGTCTACAAAATGCTTAGAATCAATATATAAAGTGTGAGATTATGTACTCTACCTCGACCTCAACCAGATGACTGCAAAATAATAGTAGATATACTTTCAGAAACACACAAACTAGTTAAGTTTGAGTTTATGTTTTCATAACACCTTATGAGTATTTAATTTCATACTGGAACATTCGCAGGTATTAATTTGGCCAAGATACAGCTTTTAGGACAAGCTTCACTAAGTGATTTGATGATATTTTAACACTTGAATTATATAAATCTCAAAGGAAAGCTACTGTTGACTTATTGAGAAGAATGATACAGTAAGCTAATTTATTTGTTAAATGTCATTGCCCAGTATCAAGCCATAACTGCTGACAATGAAAATTAAATTGTTCAACTTACATTACTTTGATCATGTAAATTACATCATTTTATGAGATGTCCTTCAACAAGAAGGAAAAGTTCTTTCTCTGGAAGAGACTTCTATTGAAGTGTCACATCCAAAATTAGCCAGGTCTATACCTGTAAGGTGTTGAGGTGACCGGAAGGTTGTCCCATCATTTATCTAAAGTTATTTTCAAATTTCTTAACAGATTGTACTACTACGCGGTTCTTTAAATCCAGAGGCCAGAAATGTTTCTACCACCAGGGTGCTATTATTATGAAATTGCAAGTCATTAAATCAGGTGTTCTGAAGTTGTGGCTGGTAGCGGAAAAATTCACTCTAGATCGTAGTAAAGTACTTATGTTAGACACCTCATGAAAGCAGTATTTTAGACCAACAACTTGAGTGTAACACAGTTTATAACCTTGTGAACATTTTGAGAAGCAAACAAACTTGTTTCTGGTGCTTTACATAGGGTGAATATATATTCTAAGTCCCTTATTCAGCAGATGGCCCACAGAGCGGAAGCCATTACGCAATATTGGTGTTATACATCATTATCAGCAGGTGATAAGGAAGAAATGCCACATCTAGGTTATCCATCAATTCAGAGAACCCTTTTTTGTCAGGATTAGTAAAGGTTGAGACCTCGTACCTCCTTTATTCCTTATGAAGGAGATAGCCATGCAGGAACTTCTGGTGCAATAGCCTAGTTACATAAATGCTCTTCCGAGTTGACATGTTTGCGAGCTGACATGTTTGCGTAAGATTTGATCAGCATAGATATTGTACACTCCCCGTAAGGTGGTGAGGGAGAAATATCACATTTGACTGTCTGCCAATTCCAAGAATTTCTTTGTCAAGATTAGTAGAGGCTGAGACCTCATACTTCCTCTGCTGCCTATGCCTGAGACTACAGTGGAGAAGCAAGTGTTGCTTCTGATGCAAAAGCCCTTGTTTAGTAGGTACCATTCTGAGCCCACAGGAGTGTGTGAGACTTGATCGGCATCAGTGTTGAACAATCCCTAAAAGTAATGACTGAGAAGTACCACATTAGGACTGTCAGTCGAATCCAAGAGCTGATATGTCAGGATTAGTAGAGACTGAGACCTCTTACTTCTTTTGCTCCTTATGTCTGAAACTACAGTGTCGAAGCGAGTATCGCTTCTGATACAAAAGCCTTGTTTAGTAAGTACTATTATGAGCCGGCTCGATTGCGTGAGGCTTGATCGGCATCAGTGTGGAACACTCCCTAAAAGTATTGAGGGAGAAGTACTACATTTAGGCTGTCCGTCAAATCCAAGAGCCGATATGTCAGGATTAGTAGAGGTTGAGACCTCGTACCTCCGTTGCTACTTATGTAGGACACTACAGTGCAGGACCTTCTGACACAATAACAGCAGTAACTGCATACTTCTTTTTCAAATTGCAGTATAATTTCCTTTGATACTAACTCCACATGCCTACCACTTTCTTGCTGCTTACAAGAGCTTTCCATTGCATGTCTGAAACATTGGTGATGACATAATTTGTGACATTGTGTGATGGATGGGAGTTTTCTGAATAGTATCTCTTTGCCACCACTCCAGAACGCCATGTACCTGTTTCTAGGAAAGCCTGAACTTGTGAGGGCAATGGCGAAGGAGCTTGTTGTGACATTAGTGGATATGGCAAGGCAACCTTCCCCGGTGGGTGATGAAGGTTGCAAAGTTGAGACACCCTAAGAGACCTTGAGCCTGCTTGAGGGTTCAACTGCCAACTGCTAAGGCTCTGACGGAGTTTAATCATCTTATCCAGGGTAAGAACTTGAAGTTGTGAAGGTTGTCTCACTGTATTTCCAGGTATTCGAATGACCTTGTCAGTGTAGAAATGTTATTTTCTAAGTTGATGCAATACCTTTAGACTTCTAAAAATTACATAGTCATAGTTATTCAAATATAAGTATTGAATATTTTCTGGCAATGGTGACCATATTTGCACAATCTTGAGCACTCCCATTTATTATAGATATGAATACATAGAGTGTCGCAGTCAAATCCAAATAGCATGCAGGTGATTTGCAGTAACTGACTTTAGCAGGTTATGTTATAAGCAAATAACTTGAATGGTCTTGCTTTATTGATAGATGATAATGAGCATAACTCAAGTTGATTTTGACAAGCCAGTATTCTGATTATAGAAATGTAGTTAAGTATTTCATATCAGAAACGACTGAAATGTTCTGGTTGCCTATATCGGATTCAAATTTTTAAGTTAAATATAATTCAGGTCTTTCTATTGCTCTTGATAGTAAATATAGTGAGGAAATAGAAGACACTGTCCGTGGAGCCATTTGCAACATGATTAGAACCTTTTGTGATAGAAGACCTCCAGTTGTGAAGGTTGATTGAAAAGGATATAAATACCTGGTATTAATATGAAAATCATTCAGGGTACATCGAAAAGTAGCCCCAAGGAAGCTCGTATGTCATTTTCATTTACCCCCCCTCCCTCTTTTTATTATACATATATGTGTAGATATATCTTTTTTTGCGCTTATTATGATAAGTTCGATAGGCCGAGCATAAATTCTGAGGATGGGGATATTTTTTTCTATATCATCGTATACATATTTCTCTTCCAGACGTTATAGAAACTATTTATGACGTAACATCTCAGGAAGCTTATTACATATCATTTGAAACATGACATGAAAAATATTTATAATTGGCTTCATTTCCAAAGCTAAGAAGATTAGTCGTGTTTATGCTCTAGGCGATCAATTAATAACCGTTTGTGTAAAACTCTCTCAATAATAAACTCATTCTGAGCCAGAAACGCGTTGCACAGAGCTGTGAAACTCCATTTAATTTGGGACTATATGAGAGGATCAGTGCTATATAGTCCAATCTAGTACAACATATTTAGCATATAAAATGTTATTTAGGTGACTCACCAGTCCTGAAAAAATGTTCAAACCTGAGATTTAACCTCAACAACGTGAGGCTGTTCCATAATGTCACACGATATTCGCAGCCAATAGCCCCTGCATGTACCACACGCACTCGACGTTGCTCGGTGATTATTCGAAAACTATGACTTCAACGAGATATGGACGCATATTCGACGGCCCCTCGTCCAAAGATAAATCGCCTTCACTCGATGAAGAATTTTCTATACGAAGTTTGTTTTCCTCCGATGCTCGAATTTCATCCATTTTGTTACAAGATAAACTTTCACGTAACGGAAAATTAATACTTTTATTATTCACTTTTCATAAAACACAGATTGTGTAGTAATATAAAGCTTCTACTTAGAATTTAAAAGCTTGACCTATATTTTTTTTTTTTTTTTACAAAATATAAAATCTAACGACTTCTCGTTTGGAAAAACGACGCAACAATGAGAGCTTAAGATGGCGGCTTGTCTTTGTGTGCCTTAGTTAGTTCACAGAGTTGCCACAAGGGGGCAGTAGTGAGGAATGTCACGTGACGGGAAATGTCTAACGACCGGAAGTAAGGAAGTAAAGCGATGTACTTTCATAATGGACTTCAGACGTCAAACGGAACACATAATAAAGGTTATAACTTATTGACAAATGTAATAATTTGATATTTCTACTTAAAACTCACTATAAAAACTAAACAACGTATGAAATTATTGATGAAATCACAGTTCCTTATTCCAATTCCTTACAGTAAAACTCCTGTAGAAATCTGCTGGAAAATAAGGGATTTATAATTGTTATCTATATAAATATTTATTAATCGAATCTTATGAAATTGCCCACAAGAAGAATATCGAAAATTAAGTTTCTCTCTATATCGGATTCTGAGAGTAGAACGTTAACAACTTAGACAATAATAATTACAACATTCTTGTTGTTTATCTGTTCATTTCAGAACTCATATCTCACAAGTCAACATTTGGTCATTAGAGATGTTGTAGAAAAATTAATGGACACAGAACTTTTATCCAAACAATCGGAATGGAAAAAGGGTGTCAAAGATATACGAAATGTTATTGAAACGGTACAAATACTTTTAATAATTGCAACATTAGAATTTTCATAAAAATATCCTAAGATTATTTATTCACATATTTGGTTTTTAGGTGGAAAGTAACGGATATAAAAACACAGAAAGTTGGCGATTACACTGGGATTGGCAACTTTATAAGGCGCTTGAATATCAATACATAAAGACATTACTCTCTCTGCATAAACACTTTCCACATTACAATGTCGATTTAGTGTTACGGTATGTAGTGTTAGTTCACAAAAGTGGCAATGAATATTTCAAATTTTTTGTTAGTTTGAGAACGTTTTTTAAAATACGAAAAAAGTAGGATAGTGAGCAATAAGTATAACATTTTATAAAGTAATATTTAATTGTTTTTAATGTTTATTGCAAAATTATTTTTAAAATAAGACAAAATAAGGGACTGATAATAAAATTAACCTCGATAAAAGGGTTGTAGGAGTTATGTTGCCATGAAAAAGCTAAACCATTGATATGAGTTTTATTAGTCGTGGGGATTAAATGAAAAGTGACAGTAATTTTCTCATTCGATTTTTCTAGAAATTTTGAACATTTTAATATTTCATTTGGACGAATATATAAAAATTTTAATAAAAGAAAACTGTAATTTTTACGCTTTCAGCGGACATATGGTACGACCTCAACCACCAATAGAGGAAGTTCGTGCGCAGCATTACCATCAGCTGAGACGGCTTGTGTCATTGCCCACACAGTTCGTCGGAGTACAGAATAACGTCACCGATAACAACTGCATATTTGGTGAAATAGTTAGCAAGTCAGTAAATTGTAATATGCAAGCAAAATTACTTCTAGATTTTTGAAAGGCGTTAGAGATGCTCGCAGATCTATATAAATAGAAACTTTATTAAAATTATAAGAAACCACGACAATTACATTTTTATAAGCTCTATAAGTTTAGCGATGTGTATTTTTTTGCTATGAGGAAGTGGAGCAAGCGTTGTGGTGTGCATGCGCAGGAGTGAAGAAGTAAACGGAAAACATTGATTGTGTAGAAACTTTGTTAGCAAAATATATTTTGTTTTCATCTTTTGTATGTATTTACCATCGAATGTATATTGTTTAGATAATAAACAATTTTAGTTGCGGATATCGGCTAGTAAAAAATAATGAAGATGATCAACTTCACAAAAATTGGTTGTCTACAGAGTTGGTTTACGGACGATTATGAATTGAGTTGAATTATTCTATATATAGATAGTTGATATACAATCCGAACGTTCAGGCCGATCGCGCCTATCTATCGCTTGTACGCTCGACTCAGGCGGAACATGACAATGAGTCATGCTTTTGCGTGCGTGCAGCCGGGTGTCATCGATTTATAAGACGTGTGTTGTCACGTCAAAAAGTTATTTTTCTGTTTCTTTCTTTGTTCTGGGTGTAAGGAACAATCGTCTATGTGTAATGTTTTGTTCGTACAGTTTCTACAGTGATTCAAATTAAAACCCTTTAATAAAACTTGGTAACATTACAAGACTCTAACACAGTCGTTTTTTATTGTACAGGCATAGTTGGTTAGGTAACAAGGCAGTGCATCAACTGGAAATGGTTTTATTGTCAGTGGAGCGCACTTGTATGGAGTGGACACGTAGAGCTGCGCTCGCTTGCGTGCCCGATCTAGAAGCGCTATGTCTCGAAACATTACACGATGCTCAAGACTGGGAAAACAATTTCAAAGCTTGCAAAGCTTATGGACAAACCGTGGCTAAGATGACGTTGTAGGTTTTTTTAATTAATTTATAGGTAATATAGTTAACATTTCACCATACTCTCATCTGATCTTAAATGTTAATGTGGTTTTAGATTGTAAACACGCCAAACCTAGAAAATACTGGCTTTTAAGTGCAGCTGTCGAAACGCCAACAGGTACTGCACCTCAACACCACTCTATGGTATCTTCACGATGTTTTCCTTCACCAATAGCTCCACTCATGCGCAAGGATTCCAACCAACTTCGATCGACTCGGTGCAGAGACCGAAGATGCTATTATCTAAGCCAGAGGTTCCTAACTTTAAAGATAACTGAACACCAACCGAATATCTTTTATGTTATGTTTTGTTTTACTATTATATGTATAATTGTTTTATAGTTCGGTATTATACGGATATATACCGGATATGTGGGGTAGCATCCGATGTTGAGTTGTATTTGTTTTTAATAAATAATTTAAAGCTAATAATAAATAATTTTGGCGGTACCCTGATGACTATTCTATGGAACCGAGTTTGGGAATCCCTGATGTAAGCTCTCATCACTTACGTAGATGTTTTACTTAACCTCCTTAAATAGTAGTAACCAAATAACTAACTAATAAGTAACAGAAATTACGCAATTTTTTATAACTTTCCTGCTGTGTATAAATAAATTAAAGAAAACATTTTTTTTGTTTTGACGAGGCTTGAGTTACATCATTACATAGTATAAAACAAAGTCCCCTACCGTGTCTGTCTATCTGTCTGTTTTCACCAGTGGATAAAGTGATTCGTGAGGAACGTTTTGGTATATAATTTGTCAAGAATTTTTTTATAATCAGGGCGGGACAACGTCTGCCTGGCGCGCTAGTCTATATATATATAATAAGAATGTAAATCTAACGTGTCTCTACTTTTTCGATTTTCGTGATAAAAATTGTTACAGGTGTCTAGGAATAAGTAATAGAATAATTTTTAGAAATGTCTGACCCTTTGTATGAACACGCATCGCTTCTAAAGTACTGGGTTCACAATAAACGCTCAGCTAGAAAATTGTAAAGCATATCCTCGGGAGTAACTTAGTCTTTGTTTCATTAAAATCGGTCCACTGACCTCTCTATCAAAAGTTATTGTAGTTTTAATGACGACGCGGCGTAAATACGAGAGAAACGTAGACAAGTAAATGGACTTAATACATTCGGATGGCTATTATTAATCACTGTTTTTTACATAAGCTTCCACGCAAATAAAGTCGCGGGCACAGCTAGTATTATATATAAGCATTTCTAACAAATTAGATTATCGAGTTAGACTTATAGACGAGAATTTGAATTGGAGTTAATCCCAATAATGATTTTCTTGTTCCTCAACTTCAAGATGTCAATTCTTATAATCGATATTATTATGATTAGCGTGTCTCGTAAAATTTAATTCCGCAACTGCTTATTAATGGCAATGTTAGCGTTATAAAATATTGCCCTCAACTTTTTAACTTTCATACCGAAACTAAAACCAACAATTGGGTTGGGTTCTCCCAAATTACCAAGAACCTATCTTTAATTCTTCCAAGAACTGGATTGAGTTCGAATTCTTGTTAAGTCTATTTTTAAATAATATCAATAGTAATCTGTTTAGGCCAATTGAATGTGATAACAAATTATGTATTATTTCTACCGTATAATAACGGTTGGAACTGAAAATACTTCTCTAGTTATTTATGTTTGGTATTCAATTCAATTATTATTTTCATATTAGGTACATTAAGAACGTTTGTAGGTAGAATTTTAAGGGAGACGCCAAAAAAATTAGTGAGTTTTCGAATTTCGAAAGATTCGTAAGATTAATTAAAAAAGAATAAAACATTTTTTGAGTTTTGCAGGCTTTCGACCTAAAGAGGTTCTGCTGTATTATTATTTATTGTGAAATTTTAAGAAAACATATAGAGCTAGCCAAAAAAACTTAAATTACAGATTTAGACATGTACGAAGCCATTTATAAGTTTCCATATTTAGCATTTTACACCTGTATTTTCCTTAGTTATTTCGAATTTAGTACTTTATAGTCTTATGTGGTGACACACTGGGTAGTCGAGTTTGAAATATATTGAATATGTTTTAAATTCTTAGCGAAGATGAAAAAATTGAATGGATATCGATCGGGACCGCTACACTGCGAAGGGAATTTGAGTCGCAAACGCGCTCCCTATGGGCCTGCTTAATGTCCTCGCTGCAGGCGAGTTGCCGCGCGGACGCAGCGCTTGTGGACACCTTTGTAGCCAACGCAACTGTTATGTTGGACAGTAAGGAAATGCCAAAGAATGCAAGGGAATTAGCAGACATTAGCGCTAAACAGCAAGCTCTGCAAAAGAACATACCAGAGGTTTGGGATCGTATTATTTTGTTATCAAGTATAGTATAAACTTTTATATATAATCGGTTTGAAAAAATAACATTAGTAATATTTTCTAATTATTAACGGAATTTACCATATTTATTTTTGTTTCATCTGAAAATAACACTTTTTTCCATTATCGTACCGTCCAATTAACATATTTTTTAGCGAATAATAATCGCTTCTCTCGGTGTTGCTTGGTAAGAAGCGGTACCTTTCGAGAGATTCTTCCAAACAATTTAGCTTCCACTAATCTGCAGCGTATCAGTCTTGACGAGATGTTTCTCGGGTCATCAGGCGAAAAAACTTCATCTTTAATCTGGTTGAAGCTTTTAATTGGGTCTTTTTTAGCAACACGAACGATTAGCGTATCTTCTCTGAGAGAGGTTTTTCTTGGCCGAGCCTTTCTAAGAACATTTTCAACAGTTCTATGTGTTTTATAATGATCAATTTCATTAAAAACTTTCTTAACAGAACAATTTAAATGCTCAGCTTTTCTTCTGTACGCCCTCTTATGATCTATATATAAATTAACAATTATTTGCCTAGTTGACGCGTGAAAACATTTATTTTTGCCCATTTCGAACAAAATAAAATTCAGATTAAATTTTGAACTGCCGCCAAAGTAATAGAAAATACCAAGAAAGAAATGTTATTCTTCAATTTCAAAAAAAGAACAAGCTATGGATGCTCTTTTTAAATGTTTCTAATTAGGCGTCCGAGCGGCCAGTAACAGAAAATAAAGTCCTACATGTGTAAGACTCATTTTGTAATGAAAAGTAAGATATATTTTATATTTTAGGCATTTAATGAGTTTTTTATTTGAGTGGCTATATTATTGCATGATTATTAATTATTGAATGTATATATTTTTTACGAACATTTGTACGTTGAAGTTATACTTTCTTTATCCATAAAATGTGTTTCTAATTAGATGACCACCACTGTATATATATATCCCAAGTTCGGCTACCTCGTTTAATAAATACTATGTAGTACTGTGATCAAGCACCAGTAAAACAACATCTTGAGTAATATAGAATACGGTGGCAAGGCAGACAAGTGAAATGCCACAACGGTACAAACTTTTTCTTCACGTGTTAATTTGTAAATACTATCAAACAAATATTGTAGATTGTGAAATATGAGGAATAGAGAAGTAAAAGAAATGAGCTATTCCCATTTTTTTTCTTCTTATTAATACTGAAGCTCATTCATATCTATAAATTAAAAAAAAGAAAGTCGGTTGGTAAACGGAGGCGGCGGATATACGAAACTGTTTTGTCTCTGCCTATTTTTATATGCATAATATTTATTATTATTTTATTTAATTACTAGCCTCTGTAGTTTCCGATATTACCCCCTGCAACGTCACAAACTTTACCTCTTTATAATATTAGTATAGATTTCAAATTGCCTTCTAAATTACACACAATCTATGATTACTTGATCGATTTTAAAAGAAAAAGGTATCGCCTAGTTTACAAAATACGAGATACTATAGCAATGCTTCATCCGATGAATTCACCACTTCAACGACATAGCCACGGTGATGGTGTACGGCGGAAGTATGTTTAACTGCAGTGCGGTTTGTATGAGAGCCATCTCCGTATGAATATATTATTGAAAACAGATGGAAAAAACAATAGAAACATTAAAACGGAAAGGGCACATGCTTCGTACATGGGGAGGCGACTCCACTACCGTGAGCACGGTTAAAGAATGGCAAAGAATCCGTGAACTACTGCTCAGTCAACAGCAAGCTTTTGAAAATCAGGTATTTATGCAAGTTTCAATAACATATATATTTAAATATTACCAAGTTTCCTTTTTTCAATTTCCAACTAAATACTATAAGTTGTAAATTAGAAAAAAATTCAAGTGTATAAATTCGTTTATTAGTGACTCCATGTAATAATAATCATTCTATAGTTCAACAATAGATGTCGTCATGGAGATAAAAATTGTTTACAGTAATAATATAATTGTAATGTATAAAGAAACAGTATATATAGGAAATTATTGTTTTTGTAATGACTTTTAACTCAACAAAATGTTATGTCTTAAAATAACATAACAAATTTTTAAAGGTATCATTTATCTAGGACATTCGATTTTTCTTACATACATATACTTAGTAATATATATTTCATTTATTATAACAAATATGTTACATTAAAGTATATTTAAAACTCATTATGGTTGTTGTAAAGGCTGAAATAGTGAAGTCCACTTTACAAGGCGAGTGGGAGAATTTAAACACTAGCGCCGAGTCGTGGGTAACAAGATGGACGCAGAGCAAAGGTCGGCTGGAAGATACACAGGCAGTGAACCGGGCGGAAATGGCCGACAGATGTCGCTCTGTATTCGACGCTATCGTAAACTGGGATAAATTTGTTGCCGATAGAGACGAATTACTGTATGTATATTTCCATTCTGCTCATATATATTTTGATACACTCATTTAATTATGAGCGGTACCTTTTTAGTCATAAAAGTTCTGGCCTAAAATAAGCTGTCTTATTTACTGACTTTAAAAAGGAGGTTGTAAGTATAGCTGTACTTTGTTTTTTAATGTCTTTTACCTCAGCACGTCGTCTTTTATAAATCGATATAGATTTTTTTTTATTGGAAAATCTTCAAAACTTCGAAAAATTATCCTTTGTTAGTTGGTTGGCTTCACTTTTACTACACGCGACGGTAATTGACACTGTGATTTAACATATACGCTTAGAGGATTGAGTATAATTTTTGTATTTTCCAGATAATTAGGACAAATATGAAGCACCTATTTTTTTAAATTGATTTAGAACAAATATCAAATACTGAGTATTCTGTAAAAGTTTGGCTAACGAGTAACAAGTCACCCAGTATAATATGATAAGTTTGTTATTACTTTATTATAATAGCACGTAGACTATACATTGTAACACCCGCCATAATAGTATGTAGGTACGCTTAAACGTGTCGCATTCCAGCATCAATGTATATCAAGTAATCAAACAATATTATAGGAGTCAGTACCCGATAGGATTACGACCATTAACCCATAAACCCGTTACAGTCACTTTTTTGAAGTGAAATCTCTTATGAGAGGGTCTTAAAATTCCGATCCACAACCTTTTTGTGTGACGAAAAGTGGTAGATGTAAACACTGTGTCGGATAGAGTGGGAGCAGTATCATGCTTGCCTTCGGGTTTTAGACAACAGTGCAACATACGCTCTTCTCGCTTTCTTTTTGAAGGTTTCGCTTCTATCCCTTGTGAATTACATATAATATATTTTTTGATTTTGTGTTGTTCTTCTTAAGAGTTATTCCTCTTTGAGTTGCGTTTCGATATCAGCTAGAGTATATCCAAGAGTCTAGAACTAATTATAACAGCAAACGGCGACGAATTAGTGATTTTTAGTTCATCGGCGTTGATTTTGGATTGCACTGTGCTCACTATCAGACACAGTGCTGTCACTCTACTGACCACTTTAAAAAAGAGACTTCCAGTAAAAATATGACTTAAGATCTTATATGTCATCCTAACTAGTACTATACATGCGAACGTCAGATTTTTTGTTATGCTTTCACGTATAAAATACTCCACCGATCATCATAAAATTTTGTATACACGTTGTCAAAGTATAAAAAAGTACATTCCATTCATAAAAAATGTACTGTTTTCAATAGATCAAATATTTATTAATACGAGCGAAGTCGCAAGCAAAAGCTATTGTTTACATAAATATTTATTTAAACTCACGTGATCAGTGAGCTATGACGCATGTCATGTATTAGCTGATTACAGGCATTATCTTTACTCGGAATTGTAATAGAGAAGGCGGTATGTTTGAAAATTATTCCTAATTTAATAGAATTTCATAGAAACTTAACATAGCTATCAAATACTTGTTGTTATATACATATAAATATTATTACAGTAAAGAATGTGAAAAATTCAATATGAAGATTGTGTTGTCGGAAATATGGCAACAAGGAAAAGATTTAGTCGATGAATATGTAGTGCTGTGGACAGTTTTTAAGAAATACAATGAAGGTGAGGCCAATAATTTTCTTTCTATGTCAAGAACTATAATAATAGTGTCTTATGTAAGGTAAATTGCACAGGGCTATGCGCTCTACCTGGATATGTTTATTATCGTAATGTTACTTTTTACCGTACTTATAATTTTTTCCTGCGGAACCAACGTAAGTCACTAATGTTTTCGTATTTTTAGGAGTGACAAGTAAGCTAAATTGCACGTAGTTTTGCTACTCTATGTCAGAAATTACATAACAGATTTTTATATTTATCATACTTTTTTTTCGAACTGAATACGCTATTGACTTAGCACGGGTTTAACAGCTTCACCGGACGACTAAGGCGAGCGCTTCAGGCACTCAGCCGATTTTATTCGACAACTAGCTCAAGGGAGCACGGCATACCTCGGCTTGGGTTGTTGCCTGATACATGCTATTTATCAAACGATTTCAGTACATAAAACCTTAATGTGTTATTATTGTATACTGACTTCTATGTAATAATTATGTTTGTTGTTGTTTTTAACGCAAACCGTTAGATCTTCTGTGTCAACTGTATAATATGTTTTAATAAGTTAAATTTCTTTGTCCAGTACTATAACAGACAAAGTAGATCACCTTAAAACATATACCTACTCTAGACCGAAAGGTAATATCGATAGTGGAAAGTATAAAATTGACTTAATGAGCGGCTAACAGTTTGTACACGTTAGTCAACTAGCCTTACCACTGTATTATATGTTATAGAAGCAGAATACTTATTGTAAAATATATAAAAAATCGAATGTTCTCTTTTCATGTTTTTTATTATATAAGAGTTCGAAGCGATCGCCGAACAACCGTGGGTAATCTTTCAAAAGAAACTTCATCTGCTCGACGAGTTTGTGTTAAAATGGAAAGGACAATTGGAACCATACACAACAATTACCTTATTCATACAACAAGAATTAGATAAATACTCCGTAAGCTTTTTTTACGATTCACTTATTTTAAGGCACTTCTATAAACCTGCTTTGCAAAGTTATTCGGCGAATTATTGTTGTAATGAGGTGTTTATATATAAATTCAATTAATGCAATAATATTGTATTTGATTATTAATATAATAAATTTGGTATTATATATTACTATTATAAATGATGTGTCATATTGCTTAAAGAAAGAACTTTTGCTACTAAAATATCTTTTTAATCTTTTTACCTAAAAGGTAAGAACTATGTTTTGGCGTATCTATGGTGCTAGTTCTAAAAAAAATATCAATGAAAATTTCAATATTTGCTACGGTTATATTTTGAAAAAGACGGAAATTAGTGCATTAATGATATTTATTATTTTATCGATTTGACAGCGCGAAAAGCTTATCCCACAGAATAGTTTTTATAGTGGTTCGGACATAATGTCGTTTTAATTCTGATGGTGCATTCGAAAAACAGTACCTACATTCGAATGATACTTAGTTTATAAAATTGAATATAATATTATCACCAAAAAAAAGGTTAAATGCTCTCTCTTGTAATAATTGCTCCGTAAAAGTAAATATAATCTATACTATCTATACTTCAATACTAATGTTATAAAGAGGTAAAGTTTATGAGTTTGTGACGTTGTGGCGTTGTAAGGGGTAATCTCAGGAACTACTGGTCCGATTTGAATAATTATTTCAGTTATATAGTTCATTCACCGAGAATGGTTATAGGCTATATATCATCACGTTAAGGCCAATAGGAGCGGGGCACAGATGAAAAATGTTTCAAAATCCAGATGTTTTTTTTTTTTAGAGCTTCCGCTGTGTGTCAGCGTTAGCCCAGAGTAGTAACTATTACTACGCGGACGAAGTCGCGGGCAGGGGCCATAATCTATATACTAATATTATAAAGAGGTAAAGTTTGTGACGTTGTAGGGGGTAATCTCAGGAACTACTAAACCGATTTTGAAAATTCTTTGTAATATCTGGGGGGTTGGAGAAAAATGGTCGAACGAAAACGTTTCTTACGAAGGCTGCCTTAATTATGAGATATATATGATTGAGTTCTAGAGAAAAGTTGTAGCTTGATAATGCCTATTACCGCCCAACGAAGTCGGCACGGGTCGGCTATTTAATAAATAATTTTCTCCGCTACTACTAATACTTCAATCAAAAGTATGATTTCATTCCATTTAACCTATATATTATATGGATATATATAATTATAATACACGAATTATCCGAAATGATGTCATTATAAGCATGTGCTTCTAGTATTAATATCTGCAGTTATAAAAGTCTTAGATGATGTCATTATGTCTGTCAGTGTGCATACATTATACAAATATATTCGTTTAGTCTGTGCTTAATGTTTATATATACAGTAACACTTTGAAACTTTTTATCAAATAGATAAACAAATATCAAGAGGAAGTAAATTAATCATGTGTTGAAAACGAACCAATAGAATATTTCATTGAAATATGAATAAAATATAATAACTTTTTAAATTTCTTTTATTTTATGCTATCGATGACGGAAAGGCTAATTAAATAACTTGCACGAACAATCAAAGACTCCTTAGCTATCACACTATTTAGCATATTATTTTTACATGACCAGGACTTAACGCCACATTTAAAGTACCTTCGAGGAATAGATTTCACGGAACGTGATTGGAGAGAAGTATTTAGCCTCTTAGAAATTGATTCTAAATTCCATGACGGAGTTCAGGTCAAGGAATTTCTTAGTGTTTCTTCTAATATCAGGAAGCATATAAAGGCTTTACAGGTGATTATATTTTTATGATAATTGTTGGGACATATATGCAAATTAGTGGCTTGATGAATTAAGTTCAATTGAGTAAGATATTGACATAAAATATTTTTATAGAAAATTTGTAGCACGGCGTCGAATGAAGCGGCTATAAGAAGTGCTCTAAATGAACTAGAGATTTGGTTTGCGGGTGCGAGATTTACAATAATTTATCACAATGATAAATCTAAGAAACCCACTGCTATCGTAAAAGACTATAAAGAAATAATAACAAAGGTAAGCTTATGTGAACTTTCTAATGTCTGCATCTTATAAATTGTTGACAATGAAATACTGAGTAATAGATAATTAAATATATGTACTTAATTTATATTTACAGTTTTTGCTGACAGAGTACAAGATTTTTTTTATAGTAGTAAGACATAATGCCTGCTGGCACAGTATGCAAAAACAACCGATCCTTCCGTCTATTGATTAATATACAAGTTTTTTTTTATATTATACTGGGCAAACGAACAGGCGGGTCACCTGATGGTAAGTGATCACCGCCGTCCATAGACATTAGCAACACCGGGAGAGTCGCCAGTGCGTTGCCAGTCTGTGTTTGGGGGAGAGGGGTTGGGAAAGTGGGGAGGAGGAGGAAGTGGGGGGAGGTGGTCCTCCGACGCTCTCACTGACCGAACGAAACGCAACAATGCTAGCAATGTTACTTCACGTCGGTGTTCTGTGGGTCGGGTGGTAGTACCCCGGGCGAGCCGACCCATTCATGCTGAAGCCAGTAATAGCTTCAACGTGGCTCTACCACCTATAAAAGTTATACCGAAACGTGTATGATGCTATCATGGAACCACGTGTATGATGGTAGCTATCTAATTAGATATCAACGTCCTAAAACTCGACCTATGTAGGTACTGATTTCGGAACCCGATAAGTCTTAGCGTGTCGTCATCGCGGGTGTTATACCTGGCGAGTGATGTCGGGAATCAGTCGGACATATTTTATCGGGTCCTATAATTTTGCAAACTAGGGTTTTAAGTTAGTTGCAGTCGGCGCCTAGCATTTTGACCGTCCTGAATATGAATGTGCAGGACACAAATTTAGGTATAAGTACATATAGTATTGTACTAGCGGACCCGGGAGACGTTGTTCCGCCCTGATTATAAAAAAAATCCTTGACTAATTATATACCAAAACGTTCTTCATGAATCACTTTATCCACTGGTGAAAACCGCATGAGAATCCGTTCAGTAGTTTTTCAGTTTATCGCGAACAGACAGACAGACAGACGCGGTAGGGGATTTTGTTTTACTATATAATGGTATATAATATCGAGACAAGGATATGTATAGATCAATTTTCTATAATGACATTTTAATTTTGGTATTAAAATGACTATATTATGCACAAACCCGAACTTAGCTATATTAAAAGCCGACGAAAAGACTGAAAAGGACTGTATTTTTTTATGGTTGCGGTTTTTTTTTGGCAACCAATTTTCTAGTAGATCATTACTGCCATTGTCGAGTAGGTAATGATATTACAAGTTTCTTGTGACAATTTCAATGAACTAACAAGATTGTGGCCGTCTTGTTAGGACTATCGAGGGAGTCATTGTGACAAGTCAGAATCCATGTTCCGTGGTGTTATTTCCGGTCCACTTCACTTGTGTACAATAACCAAACTATATTACGTAAAACACCATCAATATTAGATCAATATAATATAGAGCCAAATAACAGAAGATTATGAATAACATATAAAGTCCACTACATGACATTCCAAGATCCCGTCAAGAACTACTATGTACGGTTATGGTTTTTTTTTCGAACTGACTACACTGTTAGCCTGGCGAGGCCTTTACAGTTTCACCGGACTGGAACGGTTATCGTTTTGTTGTTAGATTGAGGAGCAACAGTGGGTAGTGTCATCAGTAAGTGGTGGTAGTGTCGGAGGGAGCGGGGGAGACGCGTGTGCTGCGTGGGAGGCGCGCCTGCGGGCCGCGCGTACGCTCGCACGCGCTGCACATCACGCGCAACGCAGGTACGTGAATATACATTTATTTATTCCCTTGCTTTTGACCGCGACTTTGCTATCTCTTGGGTATAGCTTATCTATCGGGTGCAATATTGTTTTCTGAAGTAAAAGTACCCTATGTCCTTTTCTGTATCCTTGACAACAACAAAATTTCATGATGATTGGTTTAGTAGATAAAGCGTAACAAATAAACATACTCTCATTTGCACTTATAATATTTTTTTAAGTACAGTAAGGATTCAATAGGAAACAAACAGTTAAAAATTACACATCACTAAAAAAATAACACAGAACACATACCAATCAATGTGACCAGTTTCACACGCACACACAGACACACACAATCACAAATAATTGTCCAAATCATTTCAATTCTGAAGTGTCCGTCAATAACGAATCTGTCTTCCATTATGGATACGTATATGACTAGCGAAGTATTTTTTTAAAGACCTGTTTGCAAGCCGCACAATGCAATTGATAGTTAGTACTATATGTAACTATACGTTTTATAAGTGTAAGAACGCTTTCAGACGGTTTTCAGTTATCTACCTATCTTTTGCCATCTTGTAACTGCTTGTCTTCAAAATTAGTGACGTCCTTATAAACAGCTGCGCAACTCTCTTCTGTTGGATGATCTCTTCCTAACCCTCGCAGAGAATGATACATGCGGTTAGAGGGCGCTTTAACATCTTGTAAGGCAAGAACTGACCTCAAGGTGTGCGTTTTCCTTCCTTCAGCTTTGAGCAGAAGACGTCTTTAGGTAACCGTGAATTATTGGTACGAAAAAGATGTTCGCACCACCTTAATTTATTAACGACTCAGTTAAATCGATAGAGTGTTATATAACGAGTTATTTTTTTCGTAGTCCGGCGAAGCTGTTAAGATCTTGCTAGTTCAATAGCGTAGTCAGTTCGAGAAAAAAAAGATTTTTTTTTCAGTAAAAAGTGAAACTTTATAAATTATATGGACTAAATCTTAACTGAATGCTTGTTGGTTCGAGTTGATCTATGACATGATAAAACTGATAATGGGGAAATTTTACTACTGCCAGAGCATGGAATTTTCTATAGGAACGAAACGATTAAAATAAAATTAAATTGAGATAACTTAAATTCAGTGAAACGGTTATAGGAGTTAAGAAATAAATCATAACATAATTGTAGTAGAAAAATAAAAGCCAGCCTAGAATTTATCTAAATGAAATGCGTAATCATGTTAAAAAAAGGAAATCATTTTCATGAGAAAGAAATCGCGGGCGCGAGCTAGTGTAATATATTTATTCTCTTTAGGCATACTATTTAATACTTTAATTATTTATGAAATTCAAATTAATGTAGCTTTGTAAAGACCAACAACGAATTATAGATGTGTTATACTATATTTTATACTGGAAATTATGCTTGTCCATTTTACATAGTAGTATAAAATTTCGAATGATTTGTAAAATATAGTATAACACATATATCTATAATTCGTTGTTGGTGTTTACAAAGCGACACTAATTTGGTAATGCTGTAACAATGTAGTCCAAAGGATTTGCGCGCCATGAACAACATATGTGCGACAGATGTGTAGTCTATTTTGAACGATCATTTAGCTCTCGGTTTGGTCTTTTACTTTTATTTTGAGTTTTGAATTGATCGCTCAAGCTTCTCTTTTATGAAATTTTGTTTTTTTACCTCTGTCATGAGCTACGATTTATTATGATTTTGATTCTCAACATTCTGTTAATTATTGTTATTTTATTTATGTAAAATTTTGTTTCCTTTATTTTTTACTTATACTATATGGTACTAGTTTCTGTCCGCGACTTCGTACTCGTGGAATAGTTACTTTGGGTTAATGCTAACACGCAGCGGAACCTCTGAAAAGGCAAAAAAATGACTTTGAAACATTCTTCGTTGGTGCCCCGATCCTATTAGTCTTAGCGTGATTATATATAGCCTTCCTCGATAAATGAGCTATCTAACATATATGATATAATGAAATAACTTTTTAAATCGGACCAGTAGTACCTGAGATTAGCGCGTTCAACCAAACAAACAAACCCTCCAGCTTTATAATATTAGTATAGATGGAGAAAACAATTTGTCAAGCGACAATAACTGACCCGAATGTAGGTATTACATAATTTGTATAAGATATCTGTTCTTGCGATTTATTTGATGAGACAACTGTAGGTCATTTGTAGCAAGCTTGTTAACCATGTCTGCTCGCTTACACTTTATCCAACAACAAGTATGAACTATCTGTTAACGAAAATATTGTAATGAAATCATGGGTGACTCAACTTCGGGTAATTAGCATCTGTATTTTGAAAATATGCCACTAAGTGTGTTTTGTTGTGTTCCGGCAGCAGAAGTTGCTAGCCTATAGCTATATGATATTACCGACTTCATGATGAGTTAAACAAAATAGTGATTATATGCTAGTCGATTGATATTCTTTAAATAAAAACATATCATCTATAATGTCTACATTCTGTGGGTTCCCTGTTTTGTCCTTAGTAGCTCGTGTTTTATCAACGAAGATAAAAATCCCGGCGTTATATAATACGTTTATCGTACTCAAATAATAATAACTGGCGTGTAACTAAATCATTAAGTATAATAAATAACAACAATAGCGCAGTCAAAATTGCTTACGTTGTCGATTGAACATACCTAAAGTTTTGCGTATTAGAAGAAACCGTATATAGTTTTATCGACTTCTCGATTGTTTTGGGCAAAACGTAGGCTCTTAATATACCACCTTTTTTCATTGTTAGTTGTGGCCGCGTCTTCGCTCGTGTGAATGTTAGGAATTTTAAACATCATATGGCTTATTTTATATCTAAACATATAGGTAATGTAAGGTTTTTTGTAAACAATATTCACCACCTAAACAATAGAACAAAACTCTATGCCCTACGGACTAATGATACATATAATTATAATAATGAGACTGTTTAATAAAACTTAAGGTTTTTTTCCTGGTAATAACAATTTTAGTTTACTTTATTTAGTGAAAGCATTCTGATTAATTATAGATAAAGCTTATAGGATTTATGGTACTGTCATGTTTTTGTAACTTCTTTCCTAAACAATTTTCTACTCCATTATTTTGGTTCATATTTAGGGTTAGGTTTGGGTAAAATAGAAAACTAGTAATAAGAAGTGTTATATTTTTTTTGGTGATATAATTTAATTTTAAACTCTCTTCAGTTATTCCATAAAGTATTTCTTCATGTAGGTACCGTAGCAACATATAATCATAAATTGAAACTTGGTCAGCGATAACACGTATGTTTAAAAATAATTATAATTCGGTTCAGTGCTTTTCGAGTTATAAAAATACTGCAAGTATACTATAAAGATACTATAAGAATATAAGAATATAATAATACTATAAGAATGGTAAACACAATGTAATCCAAAAACAATAGCGACGAAGAGATTACAGTCGCTGGGATGGCGAATTGCAAGTCTCTATGGCTAAATAAATATTATATAGGTACATTGGCTGATTCGGAAAGGTGACTAACCGAATAAGAGTCACCTTAGCGCGTTTATCACCATATGATCCAGTCAAATACAGACACCCTATGCCACTACTATGCCGCTAATAATAAATTTATAAAATGTATAACGCATTCTATAATTTGATTGATAGTTTTACATATTATAAAACAAAGTCCTCCGTCGCGTCTGTCTGACTGTCTGTTCGCGATAAACTCGAAGGCTTCTGAGCGGATTTTTATGCTATTTTTAATAATAGATAGAGTGATTCACGAGGAAGGTTTAGGTATATAGTTTGTCAGATTTTTTTGTAAATTGGTTGAAATATAACGATAATTAGTTAAATAATAGTGTCGGAAAAAGTTAAGCCGCCTGGGAGCTTTCGTCAAAAACGCTGACTAATCATGATGCAGACGAAGCAGGGAGAATCAACTAGTAAATTATATTATGTTTTGAGGATAGTTTTCAGAATAAGCTCTTAACCGGCTTCAACTAAAGAGAAGTTCGGTTGTATTTTTTATTTATTTTTGTTACCTCAGTAGTTCGTCATTTATCGAGTGATTTGAAAAATCCCTTTTCTATGGTAAAGAGGATATTTTTAAGGGAGGTTCCGTTTCAATTTCATTCGTATTGGACCTAGGATTTTGAAGATACATTAAGGAACTCCTTAACATCGAATAAGAAATGTACATTATATGCGACTGATATATTGGTAGGTTTACAATCCAAAATGAGGCAGGTAAAGTTAAAGCTAGCTAAAAACGTTCGAGTATATTAGAGTACATAGTGGATCTTTTGAATCGGTTTTATTTTTGGTTTGTGTACTAAAGCAAAGTAAAGCTTATCATTTCCAAAGACTCTCAATGTATAAATATAATTTTTATTATTTTTTATTAACGAGTAGAAATTTCTAATAACAAAGTCTTGATTCATAATACTTTTGATACACTTACTACTGATAAGTAGACATGTAACTAGTAAAGTTATCTCTGTAACATAAGGTCATTGTACTGAGATTGAAGCTTGCTACACACAAAATTAGGCGAGTCAACAAAGCCATCGAGACTTAATTAGGTGCTTACAAAAATAGTCTTTCTTATCGAATTTTACTGAAATCAAATCTTATTTATATCTATTATTTTCTCTTAAGATGAAAACGATTAATTCGTATTTACATTCATAGGATGAAATGTATGTTTTTTTATTTTTATATTAATTAAAGCTATGGCCATGGTTTGAAGATATTCAGATTCCTTTGTAAGAAGAAAATCATGATACTCTATATTTGCAGAATGCTCGTATACTTTTTCCCCTCAACGAGTAGACCTAATTGCATGCAAATTAAGATAAGATGAAATTATTTCTACAGTTATCAAACTATTTTTTACTTAGTAATCAACTATCATTATTTGCGTGTATGATAATTTACGCACAATTTTACATGTTATCTTACTTTTGAAATAATTAAAGAATATAAATAAGTTATTTGAATGTTCGTCCATCAGTTTCGCTTAAAGGGATTATAATTAAATTTGGCAATAAAGTCGATTATGGAGTTGAATAGGACATAGCATACACTTTTTCTAAATCATCCAGTGTAATCAGTAGACATTAAATAATCGAGTACATGAAATACCCAATGATAATCGTTCAATATTTCTCTCTTTCAAACAAATTAATTAACGTAAACGTTTAACCGTCGACAGGAAAGCGACAATCCCTCGGTTCTGGTTATTTATTTATATACTTGCGTTCATAATTTTAGATTTCTCTTCCTACATCTCGGTTGATGCTTTAAATAGCTAAAACTGCATTGTAGGAAAGCAATTTGTCCAAAAAGATGAAAACTATAGCAACTATATATTTTGCAAACAAATAGATTTCAACAACCGACTGTGTACTAAATAAAATCGTAAGATAACAGAAGCAGAATCTTAGTCACTTTTGAAAAATACGTTGCTTCCTCTTGTGAGCAAAAGTAAGGAAAGCTCGGGTTTCCTCTTGTGCTTTCGCAAGTAATGGTAAAAATATGGTATGTTAAAAAATAATAATTTAAAAATTTATAAAAAAAATGAATAAGTATATATTGCTGAACGTAATCACCATACATTCTCCGCCCTGCTCCCTTGTCATCAAAAATAAACAGAGCATACACCCCCACATCAAATTCGTATTATATATATATATAACACTTAAACTGCACCAAATGTATGTCAGAGATTTATCCGTTGATGTATCTTATAAGTTACTTTTAGGCATTCGAAAATATCTTTTACACCTCCATTACTTTTCTCTACTTTCTACAAATACAATATGTATTATGGCTAAATTTCGGTATAATTATAGAGTTTGATATGACTCAAACTTTATCGCATAGAAAAAGTAAGGGAACACACACATACGCGTAAAACGACTTCATTTTATAATACTTATTGATTGATTATATGACTTTTGAACGATAAGATATAAAATTGTAACATTAGAGGTTCAAGTATTAAATGTCGCTATAGATATTCGCAGTCTCTGCACAGAAAAATCTGTCTAAAGTAAAACTAAAATCTGTAATTTTTTGACCGAATCTATAGAAACTAGTGAATTACACAATGAGGTTACCTCCAATCAGTTACATGCACCACATAAACAATTACATGACCTTTCTATGGGTAAGTTTGGCTTTAGGATATTGATGTGGCGGAATCAGCCATTGCGCTGTTCACTTGCGATTATCGTAAGGAATCCATTTTTCGTTACATTTTACAATTGGGTATAAGATGGCTTCATTTTGGGCTCATTTTACAAAATAAGGAAAGTTTAAACGCTCTACTCTCTTCGGACCAATCAAATAATATAGCACGCATCTTTCAATTTTACTCATATTACCGACTTCATGAAAATTGGCCAATATTGTAGGTACTATCCCCAAACGATGCCGTCAATTCCTTAATAATTGGTATAGATCGGCTTCCACAGTCATATTCTATTTGTCGTTACCATAGCGGTTGGTCTGGAAAGTCGAAGTTTCCAATACGAAAGCGGTTAAACGAAAAATACACTATGCGTTCGTTTGGGGTATCGTCTTCAAACACAACATTAACATTAGGAGCAGTTGCTGTGTAACTCCCATGACGGAATTTGTATTTACAAATTACTATAATTTTTACTGACCTGTCTTCACTTTAAACGCTGAATGTAAAAATAATTGAAACTGGAACTATCAAAAGTATTACTTTTTAAATTAAGAATGTCATAGTTTTCGTGGGAAAAAAGTTTTATTTTGATTGAAATTGGCCAGTGCTTTAAAACGATAATTTCATATTTAAACCCCTACACTTTGCAATGTTATAATTCGAGTTTTGATAAAATTAGATGTACGTAATGTAATGTCCGCTTTGTACAGCAACAGCGTGATAATAGTAGCTCAGATCGTACACGTAGCTCGCCGTTTATCACTCTGAACTTTGACACCATAACCGCCTTTTGAGAATGAACTCTTATCGTTTGGGAAGCGTTCATTCACAGTGTAAAAAATACATACTCTATTCTAGAGCAATTAATCCGCTGAAAAGAATAAGTGAATGCGAAATAGGTGTATATATGTGTAAATATTCAAATTAAATTACACCTTATTACGTGAATAGTAAATTATGATAAATGTTAGCTAATAAAAGATAAAAAGGTATCTAGTATTAAGGAAATATGAGTCTGTTTAAAATTTAATTTAATTTGTCAACTTGGTATTTTCGTAGGTGGTTTCGTGGTATTTTTAAGTTAGGTAAATGTTTTTATATAATACGATATATAATACGAGACGATACGATAATATAATACGATAATTCTCGAACCGGAGGAAAAACTGATATTTGTACCCTTTCTCTCGAACGTATAATATTTCTACACAGATTGGGAATTCCCCTTATAGAGACATCAAACACACTAAACGTGCTCAAAAATTAATTTTAAGTTATGTTCAAAAATCAACTTAGTGTGCATTATGTGTTTATTGTGTTTTAGTTGGGGAAATATTCTTTTTTTCCAACATGAATTTGATATTCGTTTATCTTTTGTATAGTCAAAAGTAACAGATATATACATAACAACAGTTTGCAGTCAACATAATATTTTTGAAATAAACATCTTCAGATTCTTCATATCCTGCTATGACTACGGTATATATCAGTACAATCAATTAACTTACATGTATTCTCTTTTTTAAATATCGTGCCTAGTCAACTTGACACTCATACAGGGTTATCGACAAAACTGTTGAAACTGTAACGAGTTATCTGACTAGTTAAAGGGGCCGTCGCCTGTTAGTTTAAATAGCCATATTGTGACGTTATTTGTAACTACGCTTTACTGTTCTATAAAATCTGACTAAAAAACTTGCTACGGAAACGAAACATTAATTTTATTTATCTAACTATACTATTATAAAACTCTAGAGCATCGTGTTTGCAGATTGAAGATAATTACTAAAAATTAATTTCAAGTGATATAAGTAGTGTAAATAATAAAGTAGGACGATTTTTAAAAACTGCCAAATTATCTGTTTTTATGTTTGAAAACGCCATTCTTGCAAAACTATTAAACAAATTTTAATAGGATTTTCACAAATAACTTTCGTGTAGTTTTGGGTAATAATATATGGAGTATCATTTCATCCAAAGGGGCTCACGAATAAAAAGATGTCTTAACTTGATGATTCGAAGTTTGCTCAACTTAGTTCTACAGTCCGAAGAAAAGTCAAGATATTACGCTTCCTCCATTTATATATACCATATATCAATGGCTTTTTCAGTTGATTACTAGGTGCTGTTCGTTTCAGGCTTGAGCCTCGATGTCAATAGCTTTTTGTATGGTTATCTCTACATGGCTGTATTGCGTATTGGAGCATATACCCTATCTGTCAATATTCTCATTTTTAATATTTCAAACAAATATTCGTATAAAGTTACAGGCACAGCTAGTTTTGTAATAAATACATTACGTAAATTGAGTAATATCAGCGATGTTAATTTAACATTCATTTCGTTAAGTATTATTGAGTGTACTTATATATAGCAATGAATATTATCAAATAAAAACGCAAGCTATATCCGCTACTTTATTAGCCTGTATATATTAATTATTTCTTCCTATCTATTTAGATAAAAGTTTTTTAAAATAGAAATATGGACAATCATTATTCGGTCTGACGTATAGTTACCAGGTTCCCGCCACTTTATTGTCGTCTAAATGGTCTTGTATTTTAATCGGAACTATTAGGCTTACCTGTATTATTTATGGTATTTTATTCTCTTCAGTTGTCATGTTGTCGTTATTATTTAAGTTTTGCTACGATTTACGGTTTTCGCGACATATTATTACCTCTGAAATGTTATTACTACTGCTTTACCCCCTTTGAGGACGCAATGGTTTGAACGTAGAGTACATATGCAATAAATTACTCACAATTGTTTTAGCCATTTCAAAGATTAGCCGGAACAAAAAACGGATAGCTAAATTATATTTATATGCATATTTATTACGTATGCACTATAAGTAAAACTGCTGACTGACGTTTACATACGAATTGTCCAATTTTAACTGAAAAACTTATGAGAATTTAAAGCTGAATTATAACAGCAATTTTTAAATGGACTCATTATTGGTGCAGGCAGAGAAAAGCATAAATTTCGTTTAGCTATGTCACTTATTAACAGAAAAAAGGATTAAATATGAATATATATTCTTAAACAGTAAGGCGAAGGCAAAATTAATAAGCTGCTCAACTTTATCAGTGGCGTCAGTAAGACTTTCGGATTTTTAGATCATACATTTTTGGCGAGCTGTTGATGGTACATATTTTCGTTGTTTCTTAAAACTTGTGCAATTAAAAAATCGATCGCGGGCAAAGTGTTGAGCAGCCTTGATCTAGACAAATACTACGACAAATATGATTCCTAATATTTCTTCCTTCAACTTACCTACTTCTATTAAATCTTTTCTTTCGCTATAATAAGACAACGATGATGTATTTGATGACATTATATAGATTCTGAATGATTTTGTTGGTTGTCTGTAGGGCATTTTGATCACAGATATTTTATCAACACTGGCGCGGCGGATGTGTTGGGCGGATGACCGATGGCTCTGTATCTGTAATATGATGACCTAACGAATCGCAAATAATAAAGTTTTTCTTCGTTGTACTTGACATATTTGGAAAACCATTTTATATCATCTAAATCGCTATTATTCGCATAACTTGCATAAAAAAATCTCAATATAAGGTAAACTTAATAGTAAAATTATCCGTGTCATATGACATAAGACGAACTTAATTGAAACGATTTGTAAAACTCTTCTGTTTGCGATACTAGAATAGAACTGGTTGTCTAATAACGACCAAAACAAAAGCGCATCCCGAAATGTTATTTTTGTTGCTTAGTGCCTGTTTCGGAGAACGCGATCGGCATAGCGGAGCGCGCGGGCGGGTTCGGTCGTCGCCTCTTAGAGGGCCGTACTCAGAAACCACTTATTTTCATAACCTGTTTCGGTACTAATACAGTAAAGTAGTCAGTCACCTTGAATATATGGTCTGGGCACACATCGTAACAAAATACTTTATAGGTTTTAGCGTTTGACCACAATCTCTTGTCATGTTAAAGAATGATGTGATTTAAGACGGTAAACACGCTAAACCTTGAGGGGACTGGCACTCAAGTACAGTTGCTGGAACGCACCAACAGGTGTTTGGCGACAGATTTTCAACTTGAGAGTGGTAACTAGTCAGGCGGAATTGAATAAGGCCTACTACCATGCACGCATGTGCAGGTAGACTCGCGTGCACGGGGACATCAGGGACCAAATAGTTACTTTTTTAAAGTTTGTGGTTTACTTATGGTAGAAACGAGATAGAGGAAAGATTAATTAGAATAGAAAATTGTTTATTTTAATAAAATTTTCGATATTACAAGTTAATACTCCAGTAAAGTAACTGACTCAACAGAATTATTATTCTAATTAAACGATCACTAGGGTTTTCATACTGTAATAGTTTATTAAAATTAATCATTTTATTCAATAAGTACAAAAACAGTCAAAATCACTTGTGGATCTGGAACCACAACTAAATGAAACAGTTGAAACGTTCAGTTCAAACTATAACTAGGTATAAACTAATATAGACAAAGTTAAGTCAAAAAAGGTGATTTCCTAGTAAATATTCAATTTTTTTATATAACTGATAATGATAGATTTATTTTGTTTGAGGGGATTGGGGTTATTTTTATTTTATTAATGGCTAAAATAAATAAGATACCTTCTTTATTTTTTTTATTGTAGCACGGTAAAGTGATTGCACTGTGCCTGATGGTAAGCACAGTACAATCCAAAAACAACGGGGACCACCGAGATATACGCCCTCCTCCGGCGGTCGTCGTTGTCATGCCGGCCTGCGTAAATGTCTCTAATAATTATGAGTGTTCAAAATATCTGACTAAAAACAATATAAATTGCACAATTGATACTGCTGCATTTACTATTACATTTTTACCTGAAAAATGTTTATGTATATATCTTTGATACTTTTTGTCGTATTGTCGTAAATATTTCGCTGTTTATTATTGATATTTTTATGAATCATAAATTTAAGATAACACTCCTATAAACTTTTTAATATAATTTGTATTTTATATTTATACAATTCAATTAATCTATAAATAGTTTATTTTATGAATTTAAATCTTTATTTTCTGAATTAAAATAGGACATGTCTAATAAAATTATATTTAATCTAAAAGAGAAGTTGCGAATCATCTTTCACTGGATTCCTCTCTGGATATGTTAGACAGCGGGACGCGAGGGGGACGTGCGACAGTACGAGTGCGGCCCGAGGTAGCTTACTCAACAGTGCAGTGAGCGGCGCGTTCGGAGCCCGGTCCGCGCTATGGCTCTGCGCGCTTTGTTTATCTTCTCGGCACTTATCGCCGGCTGTAGCGCTGTATACAGCCGTGAACGGGACCGACTTCGTGCCGATCCTCGTTTGATTGACCGAGCTTGTGAGCTTAGTTCCTGTTATCCTGCAACAGGCAATCTCCTCATCGGCCGTGAATCTCGACTTTTCGCTTCGTCTACATGCGGCTTGCACGGACGCGAACGCTATTGCATAGTATCACATTTGGAACCGAAAAAATGCTTTTGGTGTGATTCAACAAACAACACCTTGCACAACCCAAATCTGAATCATCGAATACAAAACATTATATACAAATACTATCCCGGTACAAGAACAAAATCTTGGTGGCAGTCAGAAAATGGTAAAGAAAATGTTACTGTACAGTTGAACATGGAAGCTGAATTTCACCTTACTCATTTGATAATACAATTCAAAACGTTCCGTCCAGCGGCTATGTTGGTGGAGAGATCTTTTGATTTTGGAAAGACTTGGCGCGTTTATAGATACTTTGCCCACAATTGTGAAGACTTTCCCGTGCCACATCATACTCAGAGATCACTGACGGAAGTTGTATGTGAATCTCGTTATTCTGGAGTATCACCCTCTACTGAAGGTGAAGTGATATTCAGAGTTCTACCTCCAAATATAAACGTAACGAATCCATACTCTGAAGAAGTTCAAAATTTATTACGAATGACTAATTTACGAATAAACTTTACCAAATTACATACTTTGGGAGATGATAAATTAGACAATAGAGCCGAGATACAAGAGAAATATTATTACTCTATATATGAAATGACAGTACGTGGCTCTTGTTCCTGTTATGGACATGCAAGTAGATGCTTACCTATGCCTGGTGTCGAATCAAAGACTAATATGGTACATGGCCGTTGCGAATGTACTCATAATACACGGGGCTTGAACTGTGAATATTGTGAAGATTTCTACAACGATCTTCCTTGGCAACCAGCTGTTGGAAAAACTTCAAACGCTTGCAAGCGGTGTACATGTAATAATCATGCAACGACATGCCATTTCGATCCTGCCGTTTATAATAAAACTGGAAAAATTAGTGGAGGTGTTTGTGATAATTGTCAACATAATACTATGGGAGTTAATTGTGAACGGTGTAAACCTAAATCTTATAAAGACCCTAATTTAGATATACAAAGTCCAGATATTTGTAAAACATGTGATTGTGATCCAGAAGGAACGACAGACAAGGAAGTTCTCTGTGATGATGAAACCGATGCTGCTAATAACAAAACTGCAGGTCGTTGTCTTTGTAAATTGAATGTTGATGGTCTTAGGTGTGATAGATGTAAAGATGGGTTTTGGAATTTCACTCCAAACAACCCTGACGGTTGCGAATCATGCACTTGCGATAGTTTAGGTACAATCAACGAAAGAGGTTGTGATCCTACAACTGGAAATTGCTTCTGTAAGCGCCATGTTACAGGAAGAAATTGCGATCAATGTTTGCCAGAATTTTATGGATTGTCTGATAGTGATGATGGTTGTCTACCGTGCGATTGTGATATGGGAGGTTCATTAGATCGTGACTGTGATGTAATTTCTGGACAATGTAAATGTCGCCCTAATGTAAGTGGACGTCGTTGCGATCAACCTATACAAAACTTTTTTGTCGGGGCTCTTGATTCAATTGTTATCGAGGGTGAATCGAGCCAATGTGATTCTCAAATAGACGACAATGCGATTCAAAATCAAATTTGCCATGTTGTTATAAGAGAAAATTTTCCAGATGGAAGGAAAGAAACGTGGACAGGTCCTGGTTTTATGAAGCTACCAGAAAGCAGCACGTTGGTATTTGTTATAAAAGACTTAAAAACCAGTATGAATTATAACGTCTTATTGCGATATGAACCACAATCTCCTTCATCTTGGGAAGACGCTACAATTTTAGTCAAAAGGCCTGGCCCTATCGATAGTGATTCACCATGTGCAAACGTTAGACCCGAAGATGACATGATTTCCACATCATTACCAGCTAATCAACGCAGTGTCTTAATTAGACCCGCGGTGTGCTTAGAAAAAGATAAGGAAACCAAAATCCATATCTACTTAGGTCGACAGGACGGGCATACTTCTAATACAAGAGCATCAATTTTAATTGATTCTATCGTTCTTATACCATCATTTGATGATCTTCCCTTTTTAGTGAACGGAACTACTATGAGAGAAGAGTTTGACCGATATAATTGTGGAGATTCTTACTATTACGATCTAAGCAAAGATAATATTCCTGAAATTTGTAAAAAATACCATGCCAGTATAGGATTTTACGTACGCAGGGGATCACAGCCTTGTCAGTGTGATCCAACGGGATCTAAAAGTCATCAATGTGATCAGTATACAGGATATTGTCAATGTGTTGAAAACATAGTAGGAGCAAGGTGTGATCGTTGTGCTCCAGGAACTTATGGTTTTAGTAAATTTGGTTGCAAACGCTGTGATTGTAACAGTATTGGATCTTTAGATAACTTCTGCGATGCCACGAGTGGACAGTGTAAATGTAGAGCCAACACATATGGTCGAGCTTGTGATCTTTGTCAACCTGGATATTTTAATTTCCCTAATTGCCAACAATGTGATTGTAATGGGCATGCTATTGAATGTGATGATAAAACTGGAGCTTGTAAAGAATGTAAAGATTATACAGAAGGGCATCGATGTGAAAGATGTGTAGAAGGATATTACGGTGATCCACGGTTAGGGGTAGATATCCCGTGTAGACCTTGTCCTTGTCCTGGTGTTAAGGGTGATATAAGTAAAACTAGCCACGCCGATCGCTGCGAGTTAGATCCGGAAACAAAAGATGTTGTTTGTGACTGTAAAGAAGGTTATGCTGGGCCTCTTTGTGACGTATGTGCCGACAATTATTATGGTGATGCAATAAAAGATACTTGCAAAAAATGCGAATGTAGTGAAAATACAGACATCACAAAACCCGGAAATTGTGATCCTTATACTGGTAAATGTTTGCAATGCTTATATAATACTGCCGGCGAGCATTGTGAACTATGTGCTGAAGGATTCTACGGTAACGCACTAGACAAAGCTTGTTATAAATGCAATTGCTCAGAGTTAGGTACAAACTTCACTGTAGGAAATTGTAATGGCGTCACTGGACAATGTCCTTGCTACAAAAATGTAGAGGGCGTAAATTGTGATCAGTGTACTGAAAATTATTGGAGGATAGCTCTTGGTACTGGTTGTGATCCCTGTGAATGTGACCCTATAGGTGCTCTTTCCCCACAATGTAATCCTTATATAGGTAAATGCGATTGCAAACCAGGCCATGGTGGTAGACAATGTGATCAATGCCAAGAAAACTATTGGGGTGATCCTAACATAGAATGTCATGAATGTGAATGTGATTTATACGGATCAATATCACCGCAATGTATGCGAGAAAATGGATCTTGTGTTTGCAAACCTGGTATTGGCGGATATAAATGTGATACATGTGCAAGAGGTTACTTAGGAGAAGCTCCACAATGTTACGCTTGTGGAGAATGTTTCGACAACTGGGATCACCTAATTACTGACTTACGTATACAAACTGAATACGCCATTGGAAATGCTAGTAAAATTAAAGTGGTTGGAGCTACAGGAGCTTATACAAGAGATTTTGATGAGATGACAAAAAAATTATCTGATATAGAAAATACTCTTGAAAGTGCCAGACACGGAAAATCTACTGTACAAGAACTATTTTCTAATGTGACTAATTTACAAAACCTGTTAGTTGAAGCAGATCATAAGGTAAAAGATAGTAACGGAAATCTTAATGACGTCACATCTAAAATAAATTTGGGTAATGTTACATTAGATGGATTAAGAGAACATAACGAAAACTTGAAATTAAAAACCCAAGAATTGGCAAATAATGCTACAAAGTTACAAGAAGCTAATTTGGAAGGAGCTCTTAATTTGACTAGAGAAGCCAAAGAAAGAGCAATAAAAGCTTCTGACGAAGCAGAAAATGTACAAACACAAATTGCTAATACTGACCGTCAAATTAAAAACACTGATCGTCTCATTGAAATGCAATATACGCACTTTAATAATACACAAAACGATAATGACAAGAAATTAAATGATATTCAGGAGCAATTATCAAATTTAGAGTCACAAATTCCAAAATTGAATGAAAAGATGTGTGGCCAAGAAATAGATACATGCGATATTTGTGGTGGCGCAGGATGTGGAAAATGTGGTGGTATATCGTGTGATCAAGGTGCTGTTACAAAAGCAGATCAAGCACTTGATTTTGCAAATAAAACTGAGCATAGAATTAAAGAACATGAACTCACGGCTGAAGACTTATTTAGATCAATATCTCAAGTAAAACAAGACACGGTGACAGTTCGCTCACGTGCTAATGAATTATTCGATAAAGCTCAAAATTTCAGATTATCTGCTGAGAGAATAACCAACGAAAGCCAGGATCTTACTGTCGAATTAAAAGAATTCTTATCAAATACATCAAATACTCCTGCAGATGTTAGAACCTTGGCAAATGATATACTGAATTTGTCTATACGTATAGAGCCTAAAGAAATAACTGAATTATCGCAACGAATAAATTCCTCAGTATCACAATTAACTAACATCGAATATATTATAACAGAAACAAAGCCTGACTTAGAACGAGCAAAGTCTTTAAAGGAAAATGCAACTGCTGTCAACAAAGCTGCCAATTTAACCTTAGAAATGGCAAATAAAGTACTTAATGCATTAGATGAAGCTCAAGCTGCTCAAGATGCTGCAGAAAATGCTATTGAGAAAGCTAATAGTGACATCGAAGCAGCTAAAAGTGATCTTATTCCGATAGCCATGGAAACTGAACTAGCTCAGAAAAAAGCAAATGAAACAAAAGATGACGTTGAAGGATTACGCTTACGTCTTTCAGATTTACAGAAAAATATACTAAAAATAGAAAGCGATGCAGAGCAAGTAAAACAAGAAGCTAATGATGTGGTATATCGCGCTGAAGGGGCTGAACAAAAAGCTCGGCAATTAAGGCAGGACTTTAAACGTACCAACTCGTCTCTCGCAGAGCGAGTGAATCAAACTTCGAATACTAGGGAGCGAGCTCAGTTATTATTAAATCGAGCCACCAAGCTCGCTAGTGACACACAGATGCAGCTAAAACTTTTGGCTAATATGGAGGATTTATATAATGACCATAATGGTCAACTTAATTTATTAGAAAAAGAGATAGGTGATCTTAATTCTCAGATGAATTATTATTTATCCGAAATAACCAAGCGATCAGATAACTACAGATTTTGTAATACTTAAACAACATTAAATGATAATTTGGTTAACGAGTGTGCCCTCAAACATAACTATTTCCATGTGTGCCATAAATTTTGTGTTAAATATCATGTAGTTTAACTACGTACTTTGAGACTTTAACATTTTCATTCTTTAGCTTTCTGATGTTTCCCTTTCAGATTGATTGATATTTATAAAAGCATATATTTAGATAAAATCGTACAAATCTATATTATATACTATATTGAAATAAGTGTTGACTGGAAACAAAAGTTAATCACAGTAATCGCATGAAATTATATAAAAACTTGTGTATTGAATTGAACAGTTATTATAAATATAAGTAAGACATTAACAGGAGAATATACCTATAGTTACCTCACATGCTGCGTTGTTCATTTTAATTTTAATACACCTATTAACAAAACTGAGGACTTGAAAATAAATAGTATAGCCAGTACGTAATTACAGAACCTAAAATGCATCTTTAGTACTTACTTATATTATTGTATAAAAAATTACTACACAGCAGTAGTAATTATTTATATTTAGCCATAAGATTAATCACGATGAATTACTATTCCAAAGATATTTCTAATAGATAATATTTTTCTTTGTGGAACTTCATTGTAACTATTTGTCTTTAATATTAATATAGCGTGTATTTTTATGTGCATTTGTTAATCAAATAAGTTGGTAGGTAATTATAGCCACTACAGCATTTTCTTTAGTTTTGTGTTTGTCAGTACCTCTTTATTTCTATAATATAATATATGTTTAGCGTTTCTTGTGCTTTGTATGTGAATACCTATTTTTTTACTTTAATATGATAAGGTGTAGTCAAAATATGGAGAGAGCTAAATCAGCACTTCAGCTAATAATGAAATAAGTATTGTTGCATTTGACATATAATAATTGTAATTATGTATTAAATAATCATGTATCGAGGCACCAATACTTAATTGTTAATAAATGTTTCAACTTATCTATTGTTTTATTTAAAATTTTCAGTAAGTTTTGATTTCCTCACATAAATAATAATAAACATACATTAGTACTTTATTATACCTTTTTGTTTCTACCCCATATTGTAATAGATTAATATAGTATAGACATATTTAACTTTATTTTTGAAAAAGAAGTATGTAATGAAATAATTGGTACAATATACATCTTGAATAATACAATGTGAAAATTTATAACAAAAAGAATTATTTCAATAAATACAATTCAGAATAGTTCTACCTTTTTATGAGAACTGTAACAGTACATATGCAACAAATAAGGGACTATACAGTCTGTCAAATGTACCTAATGACCTACAAATTAACTTTTTAGTCTGTTAAATTATTCTATTAAAGTACTGTTGAATATTCCAAATTAAATAGATATTTTACATTCAGTGGTGAATAAGACAACGAGACTTATTTATTTTTATATAACATGGTACTTGTGTATTAAATGCATCGCGCTCGCTGACCTCTGCCGCGGCCGGCTCGTGTTTTTTTTTCGCAAGTCTAACCTAACCTAACCACACCGAGACGAAAATGTTTTGTTTTAACTTAAAAATCATCAAGTTGGTAATAAACAAAATTACCAATGATTGTTCGAAAATGACATAACCTCTATACTTTGATCATAAATATCTTAGCAACTATGAATTTCTGTGGGGAGGGGAAATCACATCTTTCCCCCGCTGCTCCCATCCCCTTTAATTTTTATACCAAGATGCGAATTCCAAATACAGCCCTTTAAAACACTTTTAGATTCCAAAAGATTTTATTTAAAAGTACTCAGTACTCAGTAAAATGTATGTGAAAATGGGTTGATATAAAGTTTAAGATAGAATTTACTTCTTTTTTTTCTCGACTGTTTGCTGTTTCATTTTGGTTAGGTTAGGTTAGACTTGCGAAAAAAATAAAGCAAGCCGGCCGTAGCAGCGGTCGGCGAGCGCGGTGAATTTAATACACAAGTACTTATATAATAACATTTCTATTTGTTTTAGTCCACTCATAACTTGTTTTTTATTAATCTATAGATTCTGATCAGGGGTTAGTAAGTTTTTTATTTCCATTATAATATAAAGCTAAAGCTGAATGAAAAATGATTTTCAGTTCGTTCTGTTGTAAATCATTATCATCAAATAAACAATCGTTTTGAATATATATTTTTATATTTATGTCACAGTACACTTTTACGTGACAATCCAAACTAAAAATTTCAAACATGACAGGCAAAACAAATATAAATTGAATTAGATAGTTTTCTCACAATATGTACTCATATTAGTCCTTTACAGTATCCAATTTGGTCTCATTGTTTAGATAATCAAGTTTGGGTTCAAAAACGCCCTGTAAATGATTTGATTTAAAATAAATTTATATGAGTCTATTCATCTCCGTTGCTCTAAACCAGGCAATGGCTTCTTAAATAACCAGTAGTTAACTGAGATAATTCATCTTGTTCGATTTTGTATTTTGATAAAAATATGTATCGTTTACATTTTAAATGTATCTAAGTACGGAGTAGAACTAATGTACAGCCCGAATAGAGAGTATGATTTAATATACGACTGTTTTTTTTTCAGATGGTTGTATCTCGCACCTATTCTCTCCAACGACGACGGCGAACTCGGTTTGAAATTCCGGAAAGTAGATCAGGGATTTAAGCAAGTTAGTCGTATTGTCGAAGCGGATCCGAGGCTGTCTGCTTTGCTGCAATCTCCGAGACTCCAGTCAATGCTTGACTCTATATTGGAACAGTTACTTGCATGTCAGACTGCTCTTAATCTGTATATTGATGTGAGTAAGAAACGTTTTTTGTTTTTTTTTTTCGAACTGAATACGCTATTGACCTTGAAACGCCTTAACAGCTTCACCGGACTGCTAAGGCGAGCGCTTAAGGCACTCAGCCGATTTAATTTTGACAACTAGCTCAAGGGTGTACGGCACACCTCGGCTTGGGCTGTTGCCTAGTTTATGTGTTATAAAAATGTATATTGATTCATTTTTATAAAGCTTTGTATATAAAGTACTTCTTATGATTGATGAATCTCCAACGATCAGTCATAAGCAAGTGTTATAAATATCTAAATATATCAATTATTATTTATCATATTGTATAATCATTACTAATCATTATTATGAAGTTTTATATTTAAAGTACTTCTTATGATTGGTCAAGATACTGTCATTCTGTCGAATCTACGACGACCAATCATAAGCAAGTGAATCGGTGGGGATGAAACTATAAGAACGCGCATTCAGGGGTATATCGGGCTTATTCGTTATTCAGGATTGAGTACAAACACATGTGTTATACCACGTTTAGGCTATTTAATTTAAACAGTACTGTAATAAATCTAATACTTAGTACTACATAAAGTGTTTCTGCATTTAAAAGTCTCGGCTACTGGTCGATAAACTACCACGGTTTACATCTCAGAAGTGGGATTAGCAACTTAGTGCCCACAACAAGATCGGAGATACGCATAAGTATTTAGTAAACATACGTAGAAAACGTAAGTGTTGTTTATAATTTTATTTCATTGCGTTTATCTGCCCTGATCCGTGTAAAGAATGTGTTTATTTGAACTTCAATTAGATGAGTTTGCGATTAGTGAAGTAAAAGTTAGACCTACGATTTTAACATTTAAGTAGTAACTACAAGCATACATTAAGTAGTAACTACAAGCATACATTTTTTTTTTTTGGAAAGACTTAAGAGTGCCAATTAGGCCAATTAAACTGTATCATACTAATAAATAGGTGTATTTGATACAGCTTGTTGAAACTTTAGTTTCTAACATAGTGAGCTGTGTATTTAAAGCAATAATAATAAGGGGAACAGTTTATTAATTAAAGTGTTTTTCTGTTAATATACGTTGATGCCGTGAGTAAGTAGATGAACGAAAGATCCCTCCTCATGGACCACTGACGCCTTCGCTAAGATTTCGTGATGCATCACGAAACCGTAGCCGTGATCGTGGGCGTATGCGCTCCCCTGAAGAAAGTCATGACAGCGGCCGCAGGCTGTCGAGGGTAAAGTGATTAGTCAGTCCCGTTCCCGGTCACGCTATTCGAGAAGGACACGATTGCGTACTTCAGGGTGGCACGAGACGTGCCGCGCAGAATCGAGGCACTCGCCTAGGCATAGGCTGCGCCTTCGCATACCGTTCCATGAAGCAACACTTAATCGTGATCGTGAATCAAATGACAATTTGCTAATTGAGAAATCTATTGACGCTTTTAAGGGTATGCATAATACAAGCGATTCTGATAGGTTTCCGGTTTATGTAAAGATCAAACAGTTGATACGTGGCTTCACAAAGTTGAATCTGCACAGATCTATGATGGAGCGATAAACTGATAGTTCATTACGCCTTATCAAAATTAACAGGGGTAGCTAAAACTTTGTATCGGGTTTTACTCTCACTTTAATTTTCTTAGTCAGATAATTCTACGCCTTACCAAAATCAACAGGGGTAGCTAAAACTTTGTATCAGGTTTTACTCTCACCGGAAATGCTCAATAAAAAGGTATAGAAGATCGTATAGAAGTCTTCGTATAGAAGATCGAACGAGCAGCTGAAGGTTAAGAACAGAGATAGGCGCTCACAAAATAACACGTACACTAGTAACAAGTGTCTGGTTGATTTGGGAAACTAGGGCACTTTGGTCCAACTCCGTGAAGCTCGACATTTAGTATTGGACTGGAAGGTAAGAGAGGTGCCTTTATTAAGAGGAATAGGTAACGTACCATATTGCCCGTTTGGTAATGCTAACGCCACAATTGATGTGCAGAGTGTAGTAGATCACGTGGAGATATTGGTAGTAAAGTAGTAGATAACTATTTAATACTATTTAATCCATTATCCGGTACTACTAGGCCACTTTCACAGAAAGGTATTTAGTCAAAATAATCGGACGCAATCAGATGTTATCCAGCGGGTTAAGTGAGGAGTCTTATGCGTGGGAACGAGCATTAGACACAGTGAATTGGGAGTGATGGCGATCCGGTTAGCTAGCGTAATCCTTTTTCGGAATATTGGCATCTGGTTATAGAGAAGGGTAGCCTTATATATAACTCGGAGCCATACTGGGCTTACAAGTTCAAAAATCAAATATTAGTTATCAGTCATCCAAAGATGAATCATCAATCGGTTGTGGTGAGAATTGAAAAAAAATATTTTAAAAAGTGATATTTGATATATTTATATTAATAATTTTTATTTTGATGAAGGTTAATGATTTTTATTTTGATGAAGGTTAATGATTTTTATTTTGATGAAGGTTAATGATTTTTATTTTGATGAAGGTTAATGATTTTTATTTTGATGAAGGTTAATGATTTTTATTTTGATGAAGGTTAATGATTTTTATTTTGATGAAGGTTAATGATTTTTATTTTGATGAAGGTTAATGATTTTTATTTTGATGAAGGTTAATGATTTTTATTTTGATGAAGGTTAATGATTTTTATTTTGATGAAGGTTAATGATTTTTATTTTGATGAAGATTTAATTAATCTTGTTTTCGAGTGGGTTAAAGGATCTTGGTACACCGGAAACTGAGATGTTGATTCAACGAACTGACCCTGGTCCTATATGTCGGACAGCGGCATCATAAGGAAGCTAATGGTCCTTACGCGAGCCCTATATAACAAACTATAAAACAAAAGAAAAAAAAAAAGCACCAACCAGCTAGACTTATTATCAGAGACTTCTCTTTTCGTTATTCTTGACTTGGCGTCTGGGAACTATCCGATCCCCATAGTGGAAGACTCTCGAGAAGACTACTTTTGTTACCTCTAGGGGTCAACTTGGGTATAATAGGATGCCGTTCGGTCTAGTTAATGTATCATCAGTGTTCCAGCGTACAATGGATAAATCCTTCACAATTCTTGTGCTTCGCCTTACGCATTGGTATATATCGGCGCCTACCCACATTATTGCGTCATTTACTCGACTTTTTTCGGTATAAAAGGAGCGGATCGACCGTTGTTGAGTCACGTAGTCCGGTGAAGCTGTTAAGACCTTGCTAGGTCAATAGCGTAGTCAGTTCAAGAAAAAAAAAAAAAAAAAGTTGTTGAGTCAGTCTTGGCTCTGGCGGCGCGCGGTACACTCGTACTGTGCGAGTCGCTTATTTGAGACTCTGAATGATTAATTTATGCAAACGAATTAGTTATGATTTGTAACCAATTCATTGGTTACTACTATAATGGGGTGTTAGTGAGTTCATTCTAGCGATATTATTATGATGGATGGTTTAGTGAGTTAATTATCATTTTATGTTGAGATATGACGATATTATTATTATGGGTGGTTTAGTGAGTTACAAACAAGTTGGGGCACATTGTGGGGTGATGTTGTGGAGTAGGAAATAATATTTTAGTTCTCATTGGTATCATTTTTGTAATGGATCATGGGGAGAGTGTATTCTGGCGCACGCACGTGTGCCGACATATACATGGACGATATTTTAATTCCTGCCCATTCATTCGATGAGGGGATGGCCCGCCTCGAGGAGATGATGCGGTTGCTGGCACAAAGTGGTCTAACGCTCGACACGAGCAAATGTTTCTTGCCCCAACAAACGTTCATGAAGTTGGGAGATTGATTATTGGCCTTGAGCTTCTTCAGGAGATCTGTTGCCCCGATTCGCTTTAATAGCGCGTCCTTTGGCAAGTCTTGGGAGGTGTGGTAGTGAGGAAATTCCTAGGACTTTTATGACCCTAGTCCACAAACTCAATTCTACACCGACGCGAGCTAGTATGGGGTAGCTGGCATCTTGGGTAACAGAACGTCTGGGGCGCCAGCTGGTATCTTGGCAACAGGACACGTCTGGGGTGCCAAAACCTATAGAATATTATAGTTCAAGCACTATTTACTAGGCATTGGATTCATTACAGTGAAGGACTGTAATGCCTTGCGTACCACTCTGAGTAATCGCGACTTAGTCCCGCGAATTGCTCGCTGGTGATTGCAGTTCTAGTTCTTAGTCTAGGACCGTTCAATAGAATATCGCTCTGATGGCAAAATGGTGCACGTTGACGCCTTGAGGTGCTATAGTGGTGGGTGAGCCAGACGTCGGTCACGTTTCAGATGTTCTTTCAGTCGGTACTGGCGATTGGCTTGCAATCATTGGCGCGAGATGGCAAGTATTGAAAGTCAGCCATGACGACGTGGGACACTTGGGGTTTGACAAAATTTTAGTATGCTTACATGCTACGTGTGGTTCTCAAAGATGAGACGGTTCGTAAAGAAATATGTTTCAGCTTTCCTTAGGTGCGCGCATCACAAACTACCGAATGGTGTCAAGTCCGGTGAACTTACGCTCCATTATCAATACTATCGTGCCATGTTATAGCATACGGTTTACTAAATTTTAGTTACTTTGACGCACCTGCTTAGTTAAACATGTAAAACGTTTACTCAATCATGTGGTGTTAAGCACGAGCTTAACGCTGTCGCCACATCCCAAGCGAATGGCCCAGGGGAACTATACAACCGGACCATTTTGGCGGTCCTTGGGGTAATGACGCAGTTGGGTATGAATTCCACAGTACCACTGCGGAGCTTCTTTTGGTCGCAACTTAACCAATCCATCTCAAGGTTTGCTAAATCACGTAATAAAGTTACGCCCGAAGTCTGGGAGAGTCCAGGCAATGTTGGAGCTAGCGATGGGGGCCTTATTAGAGAAGGGCAGAAACTGTATGATAGGTAAAAATGGGAATGAGCTACAAGAAAGGCGATAGGCGATTTGGTTAGGGTTGTAAGAGCTACGACAGGTCAGTCAAAAAAAGAACTCTATCCATGTTCTTAGGTCATTAGAGAATTAAGGCACTCCCAAACGATAGTGTCGTGGTCTGTTGGCTATAGCAGCCATTCTGTTTAGTTCTGTTATGTGTTTAACGAACCCGTATCAATCGATTGTGAATCCGAGCGTAACGATAGCGAATTTGATTATGGTGATTTATAAATTGACGTATATTTGATTATGGTGATTTATAAATTGACGTATAACTGAATCTATTAACACAACTGAATATGGATATTGTACACTGCTGGAAATACGCAGGTTTATTAGAGGTTACTGTAGTTAAGTATCATTGATCACAAAGTATCGTTGATCACAGTTTGTAGAGGTTACTCTAGTTAAGTATCGTTAATCACAAACTGTTTGTGGTTGCTGTTTGTGGTTGATTACATTTCTAATATATATGCTTAAACTAAAATGATATAACAGAAATGTTAACGTGATTATAGGTACCGATGATTAGTATCATGTATCAATCATTGTGATATAATGTAACAAGTTGATGACTGAAATATCTGCTGGTCAAAGTCATGAACCGGCAAATACCGATTCGTTGGTTAGTCATGTGCTGGCGAATCAGTGTGAGGTACCAGGTAACGGGTGCCTTGCATTTTAACAATTAGTGGTCAACGTCATGGACCGGTAAATACAGATTCATCGGTTAGGGTCATGTACTGATGAATCGGTGTGAGGTGCCAGGTAACGTCTACCTCGCAATTAGTGTAAGAGCGTTTATGGGGTTGAAATACTTGCTGGTTCGAGCTGTAAATACTGATTCATGGGTTAAGGTGTATTGATGAGTCGTTGTGAGATGCCAAGTAACTGGTGCCTCGCATTATAGCATCATATTAGCAATTGGTGCAACAGTTTATCCACTGGTAAAACAAATATACATTCTATATAAAGGTAATCGACGCCCTTAAAAGTTATAAAGATTTGCTGATTTAAGACCATGAATCATTGTCATGTAAAGTAATTGTCTTGAGTATTAAGTAGACTAATTGTAATGTGCCACTAAGACTAGGCTAGCGATGTCAGGTAACCGACGCCCTTAAGTTATAAAGATTTACATGATTTAAGATCATGGATCATTATGTAATGTAAAGGACTAATTGTAATGTGCCACTAAGACTAGGCTAGGAATGTGTAGGTAACAGACACCCTTAAAAGTTATAAAAATTTATTGATTCAAACTATGGATCATTATGTAATATAAAGCAATTGTCTTTGAGCTTTAAATAATGTAACACTAAGCCGATAAGTTATAATAATGCGTGGTTAGTTTGATTTCCTTCTGAAATTAAATACCTAAAGATTATTAACAACGAGGGACTCGTTGAAAAACGGATGGCCGAGCTGTTATAAAAATGTATATTGATTCATTTTTATAAAGCTTTGTATATAAAGTACTTCTTATGATTGATGAATCTCCAACGATCAGTCATAAGCAAGTGTTATAAATATCTAAATATATCAATTATTATTTATCATATTGTATAATCATTACTAATCATTATTATGAAGTTTTATATTTAAAGTACTTCTTATGATTGGTCAAGATACTGTCATTCTGTCGAATCTACGACGACCAATCATAAGCAAGTGAATCGGTGGGGATGAAACTATAAGAACGCGCATTCAGGGGTATATCGGGCTTATTCGTTATTCAGGATTGAGTACAAACACATGTGTTATACCACGTTTAGGCTATTTAATTTAAACAGTACTGTAATAAATCTAATACTTAGTACTACATAAAGTGTTTCTGCATTTAAAAGTCTCACTGATAGGACTTTCCGCTTTAGAGTGGATGGGGAACTTCCCTGCCCCACCCGATCGCTAGGGGCCACAAGGCTCCATCTCGCGCCCTCGCTTAATTGTTATAGGCCTACCTCGGTTAAACGGGTCGAGGTGGTTGCTATGCTGACGATACAGTTTTTACACTTCAGCTTGCGGTGGATTTTTAGGAGGAGAAAAGGCCGTTTGCACACGGTGATGGTTGTGATGGCGATAGAAGTTATGATAAGGCGCGCGTCTTTCGATGCTTTACGACGTAGTAATAACCTGAGCCATAGGCTATCGGACGTCTGGGCCGACGAGGTAAATTGGTGTTACATTAGATAAACATTTAAATTTGAGTCACATATAGATAGAGTGCGAAACAAGCCGCTTGGTTTGGGTCGCCCCACGTTGCTTTGTATAGGAGTAAGATGTCCTAGACACAAGCTCACTTTGTATAAGCGTGTCGCCGGATGACATATGCAGCGGCGATAGTGAAAGATATTATAAGTTGCAGGTTTAAACGCGTTTACGTAAAGTACCGGTGCTGTGGTACGTCGGAGAGTTGTACATAGGGACCTAGAGAGCTTTGGGCATACGTAAAAACTTACGATTAGTTATTTTGAAAAAGCGCGAATACAGTCCGTTAGTGGTACCGCATAAAATACGAACCCGTACCAAACGCTGCGCGCTGTAAAAGACGTCGCGACATTTTTACCGACCTCGATGAAATAACGGAGTGAACGATCAGTACCAGCCTGTCTCTCCAAACAGGCGGCTCACGCCCACGCCCGCGTAACCACAGATCACGCGCCGGGCTGGGGGTAAATTTCGCTCCCGCACACCAGACTAGGCCCCCCTCGGCAGCGGTTCAAGCCTAGGTCCGATCCCTCGGCGTGGAGCCTTGAGTACGCTGCTGCGGATACAGTGACACAAAATTTACATCACTGCGAAACATTACACATACACCTCCACGCACGGCACGCATACACGCTTACACATGCAAGTGGAAGGGTTTTTTTTTTCCCTTATAAACTGAAATAGTTTAGAATATTCCGCGAAATATATAAGAGTTGTTGAGGTTGTTGCTGGTCACATGAACAACTATGTATGAATAGTTGTTGTAGGTTGCTAGATAGGCGCGAATGAGTAGGCAACAGCAAAGCCGAGGTGTGCGCGCATGAGCTAGTGTAAAATAAAAGGCTGGGCCTGCGCGCGAGGGGAGGAGCTGCGGAATAGCGGTGGAAAAAAAAAAAAAAAAAAAAACATTTAAAAGTCTCGGCTACTGGTCGATAAACTACCACGGTTTACATATGCAATTCGCAAAGTTTTTTGTATAAACCTTGAATTGGACGTGAATAAACATTGCCTAACAATGTTAGAAAACATCACCGCCAAACCTTCGTTTTATAAAATACCGCAAAAATATAACAGGGTAGTGGAAAGAATACAGAACTACCTATACAGAGAACTACAAAAATGTTCAATTGTCTGCATTATGTCTTAGTGTACCGAAATTATAAAAATGTATGATTCGAAAATGTATCTTCTAACATGTTCAGAGACTCCAGGTTTATATTAATGTTTATGATATTCATCCTCCACGTATAATCGTGGACGAAACAGAGAAGCCTAAAATGCTATTCACTTTCAGTTCCCAATTGTCCATTAATTGTACAGTTTCGAAAACTGGTCTTCGTTTAAAATCCCGAAGAATATGCTGATATTATGATTTTGATATTGAGGAAATCTTTGTTATAATGGAAAATTATATGGATATTGGAAACTGTAGGATTTTAAATATATATACATATATTAAAATTAATTATCGAATGTATGTAGCTAAGTGCGTCCGTACAGAACGGCTACACCTATGTGATATTTTTTTTCTGATTGTAATTGTCAAGACAAGGTTTTTTTATTCAAATTTTTTTTGAGTAAATCATAAGGTTTTTCCTTATTGAAAAGCTAATTAATTGAGCTATACATAATTTTAAAATTTTGAATTCTCGTTACACGTACAATTTTATTCAAATTTGGCCTATGCAATTGGTACATGTTTTAACGAAGTAAATGGTTGATTTTTTTTAAGCGTGTAAATTTTTAAGTATCAAAATGTATTTTCAATTTTTATTTAATCGTTTCTCTTTCTACAAGTTAATATAGTTATCTAACAATTCTTATATCCTGTCTCAATAGAGGAAAGATATGTACCTTCCGTATACTACGATCGGACAAATAAACAGACAAAAAAAAATCACACAGTTACAAAAGAGTTACGAATCGAACTACACATTAATCATTACATAGTCATACATAAAACAAAGTCCCCTACCGCGTCTGTCTGTCTGTCTGTTCGCGATAAACTCAAAAACTATTGAACGGATTTTTATGCGGTTTTCACCAGTGGATAAAGTGATTCTTGAGGGAGGTTTTAGTGTATAATTTGTCACGGTTTTTTTTTATAATTAGAGTGGGACAACGTCTGCCGGGCCCGCTAGTTATACCTATATGTTTAGAAACATTGTATTAATTACGCGAATTTGTCTTGACATTTACAGTATAAAAGCAAATTAAGTGTTATTGCAGAAAGTCAACAAAACATGCGACGTGTGTAATGAAATACCTATCGGTTCTAAAACAGTTATGTGAATGCGTATGTTATACTATAAAAAATGTATTATTAGAATTGATCTAAATAGCTGTTTTTTTTTTAAGCCACCATCATAAAAATTTGCTAAGATCGAAATTTTCAAGTCTTCTGTAATTCTTATAAAGTTGTTGTCCTTACTGATATTGTAAATGTGAAACTTAGTTCGTTTGTTACGCTTTCGCGCCTTAACTACTCAACCAATCACCTTGAACTTTTATATACACGTTGTTAGGAGTACAGAAAAAAAACATTACAAAGGAAAGAAGATAGAAAAGAAAATAATACTGTTCTCAAGGTATAGTTAAACTCTAGATTAAGACGAGCGAGGTCGCGCACAAAAGCTTGTTTTTTATAATATGTAGATGCTAGTTTTTGCAAGTTTTAATAATTTCTATTTTTTTTAATATCATAGCAGGCAAACGAACGTGTGCGTCACCTGATGTTAAGTGATCACTACCGTCCATAGACACTAACAACACCAGGGGAGTCGAAAGTGCGTTGCCAGACTGTGTTTGGGGGAAAGGGAGGGAGAAGGGAGAGGAGAGGGGATGTGAGTGGGCCTCCGGCGCATTCACTGACCTAACGAAACGCACAATGCAAGCACTGTTACTTCACGCTGGTTTTCTATGAGAGGGAGGTACTACCCCGGGTGAGCCGACCCATTCATGCTGAAACCAATAATAGCTTCAGCGTGGCTCTACCATCTACAAGGAGAAGAAGAAGATTTTCAACAAGCCTACAAAAATAAGTAACAATTAACTGGGTACTTGTACGATGTACTTAAAAACAAAACAATTATGTGTTATGTATTTATTTCGTTCTCGCTTTTGCTCGCGGTAAGAACTCAGTTTTGGGTATAACACTATTGTCAACCGTTCGCGCGATTTTTATTGCAATTAACATGTATTTCAGGAAAAGCGTTCCATTTTCCCACGTCTTTATTTCTTAAGCGATGACGACTTATTGGAACTACTCGGACAAGCGCGGGCCGGTGCTGAAGGTAGGGAGGCTATTATGCAAACGCATCTAAAAAAATTGTTCCCGGGCACGACCGGGGTCAAACTGGGACCAGGAGAGATGTCTATCACAGCGCTGTGTAGCGATTATGGAGAAATCTTTCAGTTAGACCATCCTGTTGATATTGACTGTGCGGTTGAGGTTTGTACCATATTAAAACCATAATATAAAGTATGCAATCACATAAGTAATATCAAACTCTTTGAGTTTTCTCATAATTGTAGCATTCGTTGCCTAGTAAATATCCGATTAATTGTGTTAAATATGTGGTCAGATATTAGTTGCTAATGCCACAGTTCCGCAGTTCGAAATATTTTTTATTTGTCGTTTATCTTCTACATATGCCAAATATGTTACGTTATGGTCCAATAGTTATCTAAAGTGTATCGAATCAGAGACATAATTACTATGTACTATCAACTTACTACAATCTCAATGTATGACCTCAATTTATTTATATAATATGTACTTACGAGAGAACAAATATATTCGTTTTTATTTGTATTTATACATTAATTTTAAATATAGTCGTTTGATAATTTTATTCTGACGGATATGATACAGATAGTTATATTATGAGCTTGTTAGAGTGATTTTATGTTATGACATATTTACGCTTTAACAAATACCAATACAGTACTACTGTCAAAATCAAAATACTCTTTATTCAATTTAGGCCCTGAGAAGGCACTCATGAACGTCAAAACTACCACCGGTTCGGAAAACAACCCAGTCATCGAGAAGAACCGGCAAAAACTCGATCTGGTTTATCTTTTCATAATACATAACATACTTTTAAATTATTACAACATAATAGACATATAATGTTACATTCGTACAGTAATCTTCAATTGTCTCTATTATGTATTAGTGTACCGGAATTATAAAAATGAATTATTCGAAATTGTAGCTTCGAACCTACCGTTTGAAAAACTTTAATATCCAATATTTAAGTTTGTTCTTATGAATGGTCGTGGAGGACAGTTCAACGAAGGGTAGACGAAATCCCTTTACAATTTCTTCAATGTCTATTAAAAATTTACAGATATGGTTAAAAAATCTTGAAACCGAGATGCGCTCGTCACTAAAAAACTCTGCCCTTAAATGTGTTGTGGCCAACTCCATGCAAGAACAAGATCCTTTTTCGCTGCCGACGCAAATACTTTGCCTCGCGCAAAATTTACGTTTTACCGAACAGGCAGAACGGGCTATAAAATCTAAAGAATTACATAAACTGAAGAGTAACGTCGAGAAAGAAAATTCTTATTACGCTGCAGCCGAAATTGGAGATGACTGCGAACGATATAAAAAGCAAGCTCTCATATTACAATGCGCTTTTTATTTAAATGTCATACGTGTTTTGATTGAGAATAATGTCACATCTACAAACGATTGGCTCTGGCAGAAGCAACTCAGGTGAAATATAGCATAAGTTCTTTTTTTACTTTTTTATGGGTAACTACCCACTTTGACCACGATCACAATATAATATCGAAATGAAGATCAAAAATGTTGTATGCAATTTAGGCCCTACGAATTTGCTTATGAATGCCAAAACTACCACTGCAATGGGTCGGAAAACAACCTAGTCATCGGGAAGAACCGGCAAGAAACTCGATCTCATTTATCTTTTTAACATACGTATATTTAAAATACATTAACGTTACAATCGTTTCTAGTGCATCCACAGAAATAGCTGTCAATTCCAAACATTACCGGCGTTCGTATATTGTTCCATACTATATAAGATTCGAAATACGACGGGATTCCCCCTGGTAGAGACAATCCCCACACTCGTTCCGTTAAAAAATTATCTTAGTATGTGTTAAAAAATTAAATGTCATGATTATTACTTTCAATGCTAGCTCTGAAACAAGCATTTATTAAACATGACTTTGAGCTCTTTATATTGTTGTCCAAAGTAGGAGTTGCCCATTTGACTACGTCTCTTCATTCGATTCGGCACTTTCGATAAGTGCTTGGTAACAGATTTTAAAATTAATTGTGTTAGATATTCAGAGGAAAGAACTAAAGTATGCTCACCAATGTGGTGTCAGGTATTGCGCATAATTATCGTGATTGAGAATTCAGACTTTACGTAAAATTGTAATATGACATGCAAACTCTCTACAAAATAATGCATCATCGGATATAATAGATAACATTGAAAAATATTATTAATTACAATCAACACATTTTTAGGTATACGAGCATTTGAAGTTTTATAATATTAAAATCTTATTTTTGATTAAAAAAATGGCAATTACACGCAAGTGTTATATATATAGTTTTAAAGCTATTTAAACTAGAGTTTGAATTATATTCATTTTAAATAACCATATAATAATAATAATAAATAAACATGTGAATATCACTATCATTATATATTATAAAACAAAGTCCTCTGCCAAGTCTGTCTGTCTGTTCGCGATAAACTCAAAAACTACTGAATGGATTTTCATGCGGTTTTCACCAGCAGATAAAGTGATTCATGAGGATGGTTTAGGATAATTTGTCAAGGTTTTTTTTATTTAACACGTGACATTATTTTATATAAAGAAAAGATATTTGCGTTATAAATTATTGAACAGTTCAAAAATATAAAAAGAAATTTCCTTCTTTGTTGGTTTTATTTATACATATATGTCGCGAAGTTTGTATAATGCTAAGTATTAAAACAGCAGCCTCTCTGTGTAAAAGAATAATCATTACCTAGTTATAAAAATAATCACTACTTAAATAAATTCATGGCAAACAACATTGCGATCATTATGTCGAAACCATAATCAGACTTAGTGAACTTGTAATTGAATACGGATAGTCGAGTAATACTGTGTTCCAAAATATTTTGAGCTATGTAATTTTACTATTTAATCGACAATATTATTATGATGCAATTGCGTAACTATAACTGACATTAAGGGAACATGAATCAAACTTGACTTGAACCAATATCGTCATAATACATTATAATTTTTTTAAATTTAGTAAAAAATTAAAATTTGGTAGCTTTGACGTTCATAAGCGCCTTATTAGGGCCTAAACTGAATAAAGTATTTTTGATTTGATTTGAATAAACGAGACTTTATAGTTTAATATGTTTTTTGCAGATTTTATTTACTAAATACGAAAGAAATCGTAGCGAAAATGGGTTTGGCTCAAATAACATATTCATACGAGTACTTGGGAGTATCCACTGGGCAATTCGTGCGTACAGAAACAGCTGACGAATGCTTCTTGATACTGACACAGGTAAATCATACAGAATAATCATATATTCTCATAAAAGAAAGATATTTTGTGTTATTTAGCCACATTAAATGTTTATTTTATTACTTGTATCCAATGGGTGGAGTGAGTTTTGCCTTTGAGTAAACAGTTGACGAGTATAGGACGTAAAGTCATCCTTCTTTTAAAGTTAACAAACATTAATCAATACACCTAATTAAATTATGTAAGTTTTACATATTATTATTCGTTTTTCAGTCGTTACATTTGGGCTTTGTGGGTAACCCGTTCGGTCCAGCAGGAACTGGGAAGACTGAATCGGTAAAGGCTCTCGGTGGTCTTGTCGGCCGCTTAGTATTAATTTTCAACTGTGACGAGGTTAGTAATATATTAATTATACTAGAGGGCCCGGCGAGCGTTGTCCTGTCTTGATAATTAAACAATATAGACAAATTATATACATAAACCTGCCTCACGAATCCATTCTATCTACTGGTGATACCCGCATGAAAATCCGTTCAGTAGTTTTTGAGTTTATCTCGAACAAACAGACGCGCCAGAGGACTTTGCTTTATATGTACTATGTAATGATAAATATATATTTTGTTAACTATATTATACTTATTTATTAGAGTGTTTCATTTGAAATAACTATTTTTCGTCGCTGATTTTTGAAAATATTAAAAGAATTTACCAAAAAAGTGTAAATAGCAAAGTTATAGGAAATTGAATTATCGATAAAGATAGTTTCCATCATTATATCGCTAAAATGCATAGCTTTGAAAAAATGAGCACTAACAGATTGTCCACTCGCTAAAAAAAATTACTTTATAATACACTCTGAAATTATTGTACGTGTAGTTATGAAAGTCCCGTTAACATCTTCTCAGCTGTTTCGCAGGTTAACTCGAATAAAGAAACAGACAAACACAATAAGATTATAGCAAATAGACAGACTTAACAGTTTTTATTTATATCTAAAACTTATGTTTTCGAAGTAAAACATTATTGTATAATATATATGTGGCTTGCGTTATTGATGCAAATGTTTGTTAATAAATGTACAATTTATTTTACGTTGGGTAATTAAAGCCTTAGTGTGTTTAACTGCCACTAATGCCCGGTTTATGAGGTTAAAGGTTTCTGAGGTACTCGGTTAGACTGTCATTAGTTATTGACTCAATAAAGTTATCCATAAGATAAACTATCAATGCGTTTCTGAGTATATAACGAGTTGTCAAATAACTCTGAATCCCATTAGTTCTTTGATGTTCACTAGATGGTACTTTTTAAGAAAAAGTGTTAAAAATTGGTTTTATTATTTTAGTTCTTAACTTATAGTACAGTAATATTATGATTAAAAAATACTTTGGAGATTAGTAGATGGTTTAATTTTATTTTATAATTATTTACTTATAAATTTAATTATTTTAGATACAAAACTTTTTTTCAATTCGTTTGTTGTTCAATGACATGTCATTGTCAAGATATTAAAAACTATTCAAAATGCCATAAAACTTATCGAATAGATAAACGCCCAGATTGGCCAGTTAAGTTTAACGGAGGTTTATCGTATGATTGTGTGTTCAGAAACCCAATTTAACAGGTTATCGGTCCGCTAACGCTATTGAACAGACAAATGTGACTCAGAAACCAGACATAAAAAAAGTTAAAATACATAAAAACTTAACAACAAATTTATCTCGCGTATGGTCGAGACTTCTTACTTATTTTATTAATATTATAAACACAAACTGTACGCCACGCACAGTAAGCCGTTTTTGAACAAATTGTTTTCGAATTAAGTGTAAATTTAGAATGTGAAGGATCAAAAAGCTGAAGATGAACAAATTTATAATGTTTTTAGGCAATGGATGCAGAATGCATGGGAAGACTGCTAACCGGATTAGCACGAAGCGGGGCTTGGGGCTGCTTCGACGAGTTCAACCGCCTCACAGGAGACACGCTGGCGGCGGTCTCGCATCAGCTCGCCTCACTGCTCACTGCCATGCATCAGCGTCCACCTGGAACCACACCCACTGCCTTACTCAATGGGAAACAGGTCTGCTATAGTTTTTTTTTTCAAGTTTGTATACAAAACATCATGGCCTAGTGATAAAACCAACTTGTTGTACAGAGAGCCTCGCACAATTTATCTCATTCGTATGAAAAAGTCATATTATATTTAGACATGTTCTTCTTCAGCCTGTTTAACCCAATGTGAATTGCATACTATTCCCATTAGTCTGAGGCAGTTCTCATTAAAAAATTTACCACCACCTTCACTTAATTGTTAGCCAATATCATTGGTGGTCTATTTACGCGTCGTCGTTGTAGGTGGTAGAGCCACGCTGAAGCTATTACTGGTTTCAGTATGAATGGGGTAGTACCGCTCTCTCATAGAAAACCGACGTGAAGTAACAGTGCTTGCATTGTTGCGTTTCGTTCGGTCAGTGAGAACGCCGGAGGTCCACTTCCCTTCGCCCTTCCCCGTCCCCTCTCTCCCTCCTCCCCCCAAACACAGGCTGGCAACGCACTTGCGACTCCTCTGGTGTTGCAAGTGTCTATGGACGGTGGTGATCACTTAACATCAGGTGAACCACCTGTTCGTTTGTCCCCTATGATATAATAAAAAATGACTAGATCTGGGTCTTCACTCTAGTACTGCTTTGTCTTACTAACCATCATTCTTGCAATAGCTTTTAGCCAGGTAACTCTTTCTATTTCTTACTTGTGAGTTGTCTCGGAAGTCCCCATAGTATAATTTTAAAATCTTAGTTTTTTATGACTGACTATTGAAGCGATGATGGCTCAGTGATTAGCGTGTTTTGACAACGCTACGATCGACGTAAGTTCGTATCCTTGCGAATTTTTGCAAGAATTAGAATTTTTAGAATTAGAAAGAATTTTCGGTGTAGGAAAAGATCGTGATAAAACTGTAGCATACTGGTTGGATTTTTTCTATGTCGCTACGCTAGTAATAAAATAAACGAACGCAGAAAAAACGTGCAGACCAAGAGTCTGCACAAAAAAAAATCGTAGAATATTGTTGTCAGGTGGAAGTATCGGAGTGGTGCGGCATAGCTGCAACTATGAACCCGGTCGGTCGTGGATACGGGGGTCGGAGGGCGCTGCCTCCAGCACTGGAGCGAGTGATGAGGCCGGTCGCGATGGTGCAGCCACCAGGAGACCAGCTCGCTACTCATCTCCTCGCCGCTCGTTCTATACCGCATGCAGATGAACTCGCCAGAGATTTAAACAACGTCTTCACCATGGCCAGGTTCTTTTATAGTTTGCATGTTACGTTAGTTAGTTATGTGCGCATTAATATTATATTTATTGAATAATTGAATTTTTAGTCGCGTTCAATCACTCAGTTAGGTTGCACTACAACACCATTGTAACAGTAATAACAAATAAACTAATTGTGACCTAACCAATAACTTTATTCCTACAAAGGGACATCTTAAGAACATATGTAAGGCACGGACTTGCTCCTCACCCGTACAGTTTATTTTATTTTTGGCAATCAATCTTCCACATAATTTGACTGATATTTTAAAATTCTTTTTATCTAAATTCTCGCAATGCACAATGTTATTTAAATATGTTTACTCAAGATATATTATTATTAGAATAAATTAGGTATAAATAAGACAAATGGTTCAATTTAAAGTGTTTACAGGTAAACGCGGCATTAAACGTATATGTATAAACAAATATTAATATTTGAGATGACAATGTTTTATAAAGCATCTAAAACTACGTTTTCTGGATAGAAATATAATTAAAAGAGCTTCTCAGTACCTATGAAAGATATTAGAAACGCTTATTAAGAGCAAAATTTTGCAATAAGCCTGATAAATTTCAACTTTAATCTTGAATAACTTCTGAAATAGTAAATATATCAAAATGTTAACAAAAAACCTTTTTTGTAGAATGTTATATTTCCTTCAAGAATATGTTCTGGCTTTATGGGTCAGACAAACCATACAAAAGTTACAAATGTCCAATATGTATTATATATTATATGTATAATCTGTACTATGTCCAATATAATGTGCAAAATGGAAAATTACAATTACAATGGAGTATTATAAGTTCCAGGGTGCTTTTGCAAAAAAAAAAAAAAATTTGTATACCTTATTGTGTGTATAATTTTGAACTATTGTCACTAACAAAATTGTATTATATATAAATTAAGAGGTAATAAACTAATAAGAATAATGAAATTGACAGCGGATTGTTAAGTGGGCAGAGGCACTATGACTGGGGGCTGCGCGCTCTGAAGGCGGCTGTGAGCAGTTGCGGCGGCGCGATGTCGGGCGGTGACGTCACGCGAGATCGCGCGCACTCGCTCGCAGTCGCGGCGCGGCAGCTCGCTCTCAACAACCTCTCCAAATTAACTGCGCAAGACGCACACCGGTAACCTATTATTTATTTACTAGCTGTGCCCGCGACTTCGTCTGCCTGGAACCCTATATATAAAAAAAAAACAGTGATTAATAAAATCATCTGAATGTATTAAGCCCATTAACTTATCTACTTTTCTCTCGAACTTAACTCGAGCCGTCATTCAAATTACAATAACTTTTGATAGAGTGGACCGATTTTAATGAAACACAGACTAAGTTACATTCGAGGATATGATTTATGATTTTCTTATTGTAAACCCAGTACTTTAGCAGTGATGCGTGCTCATACAAACAGACATTTCTAAAAATGATTCAAGATTGAAATGTATTTTATTACGTATTCCTGAACACCTGCAACAATTTTTTTCACGAAAATCGAAAAAGTACAGACACGTTAGATTTACATTCTTATTATATGTATAGATAGACGATTATCGTTACATTTCAAAATGAGCTAAATCCAATTTTAATCGTTCATATAACATGTTTAATTTTTTTAAGATTTCCAGTTTTGATACACTGAGAACGAAGTTCAAATTTTGCCGTCCATAAGGCTTTAAGATTTTTTTTAAGATCTTCTTATTTTACATGTGTAAAATATGAAGATTTTGAAATATCATGTAAAATATTAGAAACGGTTCAAACTGCATTTGAGCTCATTTTGAAAAGTTACGACACATTTATTTAATCCCAAAGTTTTACATTTTAAAAGTATGTGATACAATACAATATTACAAAGAGGTGCTATTATGTTATTAAAAAGTATTTATAATTTATTACAAGTAATAAACAATATACTAAAACGTTAATGGTCAAGAAGTTGAGTTAAATCGTAAATTTACAAAATAACTTATTACATTATTTCTCAAACTAGAAATATAGACTGCAAATTATGAGAAAGTTGGTTGAAAATTGATGGATTATACATGATGACCGCTGCCACCAAAACTAGGCAATCCTGTGTCTTAGGTGGCAGTACAAGTTAAGACACTATTAATGAAAGCGCTGTACAGCCGCAGTGGACATATTATTTTGAAATGTTATATATAAAAACAAGTGTATGTAAACAGCAACCTACAACCAACAATATTATCATGACCTTTTTTTCATATATTATAGCGGGCAAACGAACAGACAGGTCACCTGATGGTAAGTGATAACCGCCGTCCATAGACACTAGCAACACCAGGGGAGTCGCAGTCGCAAGTGCGTTGCCAGCCTGTGTTTGGGGGAGGTGGAGGAGGGAGGGAGGGGGATGGGAGGTGGTCCTCCTGCACTCTCACTGACCGAACGAAACGCAACAATGTAAGCACTGTTACTTCACGTCGGTGTTTCTGTGGGTCGGGTGGTAGTACCCCGGGCGAGCCGACACATTCAAGCTGAAACCAGTCGTAGCTTCAGCGTGGCTCTACCACCTAATAAATTGATCTCTATAACCAATTCTGGTTATAAAAATGACGCGTGTTCCATTTATATCTAATATAGACAAAATAAAATAAAAATCTATTGATTTTTTTTGCTTTAATAGCATTCCATAAAATACTGCTCTTCATAAGACTCTCAAAAACACTGTAAATAAATTAACGAACATTTATTAATAAAATATAATAACCGCTAAAGTTACTGCTATTTGACACAAAAACATTACGAAGATTTTTAATATCCTGAATATGTAATAGATAAAAAATATTGTAATATCAATTAAATCAAGAAGCTTTTGAATTTGTAAATATTGATTCCTTTTTTATTATTATTGCTTGTACAGGTTTAAAAGCATTCTGTCTCTCGTATTCCGGGATGTGGAAATAGAGACTTCTACTTCAAATCCTATTAAGGTTGGGCTTGAGGCTTCTTGTGAGAATCTCAAATTAATCGAAAATCAACTGCAGGTTTGTTCATCCGCACTCAGAATTTTACTTAAATAACTGAACATTTTCAGTGTGTCTTTTTATGGCATTTATTTATCTGTTAGTCATATTTATGAACACGGAATGCATTTTAAATCGACATTTTGGAAAACTTATATATTATAGCGATACGGTTGTAGAGTAGCGGTTGTACTTCAAATCATTTCACAAGTAACTGACATTTGGCTCCCAAATAGCATCCGCATATATTCCTATATTTCGATATTTGATCGAAGAAGGTGTTACTTTGCGAAACTTCATAATTAAATATTACAGCAGACGTTACTTTTCACTTCTGCCTGGCTTTACTACCACTTACCAGATGGAAGTGCAAAGTACAAATAATATCCCTATCTCTCGGTTATATTAATGGAGAATTCATGTATTATTTCAGTCTAACATACAATATATTTTTTTAGATTCAGAAATGTGTAGAACTATATGAACAGTTAAAACAAAGGATGGGAGTAGTTATTGTTGGGCCGCCGGGCTCCGGGAAAACAACAATAAGACGACTACTTAAAACGGTATATACAATACTTACTTTTGTAATAGCTTAGTGTTAAAGATCCTCTGTCTGTTTATAAGCCGTTGCCGCGTGGTACAGATTATCAAGTCTAATAAAAATAATAATTTGGTTAAGTTAATTACAGGTTTAGTTACCTGGCTTACTTGTATCCGTATAAGGAATCCTGTCCCGGATTACAGTCATATTCTATCGATTCCATACACAATCCAATGTTAAAAAATCTATAGTAAAGTGATATGGTTTAATAGTAGTAGCTCTTTTTAGTATTTATACTTACGTACTCGTATGTATGTGTGTAGTTACTCTTTAAAGAAAACATTGTGTGTAGTTAGTTCACATGCGGTAGAATGAAACTTCCAAAAATAAAAGCGAGAAGTGCATATGTGTCACTGTTCTCTAATACCCAAAGGCAAGCAAAACACTGTTCCCACTCTACTCGACACGGTGTTTACCCCCACCAATCTTCGTCACACAAAAAGGTTGCGGACCAGAATTTCAAAGCCTTCCCATAAGAAGATTCACTTCAAAAAATATCTTTCAAACTTTGTTTTGAAATCTGTGACTCAGTATCCAATGGTAACATAAATAAATATACTGTGAGTCTGTTATCTTCGACATAATTTTACAGTTGCCTATAAAAGCAAGAGATAATTCAAGCGGGTTCATGTGTCTGTTCACCATAATTTGTAGAAAAAAAATCAAAATTCGTTTACTAAATTTTATTCACAAATAATGAATCATGTCGTAGACTAGTTTTGTCTGCAGTTGTTTACATTTCAGACACTAACACAACAAGGGAATAATATAGTAGAATACGTGATAAGCCCAAAAGCGATGAGTCGCGATTGGCTTCTCGGTAACATAGACCACGACACCAGGCAATGGACAGATGGTGTTATATCTGCTACAGCTTTAAAAATATCCAATCAACCTCCAGGTAAAATATTATCACATCAACTACATAAAAGTGAAAAGAGAGCAACGTTCAATATTATGATATATGCCTTGGTTGTTGACTTCAACGATAAAAGAAGTGAGATCTTAATAAGTACCAAGTTCAATGGTCAGTCATAAAATTTATTTATAACAACATAAAATATGTTATAACAACTAAAAATATAATTTGTGCTTATAGCTTGGGATAATATTGAAGCCCAAAGTCTGACTTGGCTAGTTCGAACATACGATACCTACGAACAGTCATGGAAAGTCCTATGTTCAATAGCTAGTTTCTACCAGCAAGACAAATTTTCGGAAGAATAAAATAAGAACTTACAGCTTTAGAACTTGCGAAGACTATAATATAATTCGTATAGCCGAACTAGCCAAGTCAAACCTTAGACCACAATATTATGCCAAGTTATAAGCAGAAATGATATTTTTAGTTGTTATAACATATTTTATGTTGTTATAAATAAATTTCAAAACTGACCATTGAACTTGGTCAGAACTTGAAGTTAACGTATTAAAGTGGAGTAAATAAAATTACAGACATTTGGTCGTGGGTGGTATGCGATGGGGACATTGACCCTGAGTGGGTGGAGGCACTGAATTCTGTGTTGGATGACAACAGACTCCTCACGCTGCCCTCAGGCTGGCGCATACAGTTCGGCGCCAACGTCAACTTTATATTCGAAACGCACACGTTGGAGCACGCCTCACCCGCTACTGTATCGCGTTTAGGAATTATATTGTTCAGGTTATATATTCTATCATTCCTAATAGTATGTTAATTGATATGCAAACCGTTTTTTTTTTAAATTTCAATAATGTGATTTTATGTCAACTGCATTAATTCTAACCATATCGACCAACTGGACCAATAAGCTAGTCTATTGTCTAAACGGTATCATGTAAAAGTATCTTACACATGAGTAGTATTGGAAGAAAGTTATCTTCCTCATTAAAGTATCGATACCTTAAGGTGTCAAATAAAAAGTTTCGATTATAAAAGTATTGGCATTGACTGAAAAGCTATCGATACCGAAAAGTATCGATCTTCCGTGTCCCTAATTTTTTATTTTTTTAACTTTATTTTTTGCAACCAAACTGTTAGATTATTGCTGCCATTGTTTGTTTGTTGTTGTTTTGTTTATTGTTTGTTGAATTGGATTTAGTTAATATTAAGTCAGTGTCGTGCAATCATTTCAATGTCAATGTTAATGTTCTAACAAGATGGTGGCTCCCTTGTTACAACTTTCCATGGAGTTTTTATGGCATCACAGAATTCATGGTCCGTGGTATTATTTTCCATTCACTTCACTTATGAACAATAAACAAACTACATTACATAAAACACCACCAATTTTACACAATATAGAGTCAAATAACACAACATTATGAATAAAATATAAAAACCACTACGTGACAGACCAAAATCCCGCCAAAAACTCCGTGTCCCTAATTGTGGATTGCCTATAATGTTATATACATTTTAATAAGAATTTATGCGATTTTGTATTTATGCTGCCACATAATTAGTAGATACAAGCGTAATAGTACTATTGGATTAAAGTTTTTTATTACATTCAACTACAATCAGAATAACATGCGTAAATTAATCATAGGTATACCTTATAACATAGAACACTGTCATTATCAATTTTTAATTCTTATCAATCACTAATAAATCATATAATGTATGAGTTTGAATGTTGAATGCTAACTTTTATTTACCTTGTACATTTACAGCGATGATGTAAGTTGTTATACAGAGATATTAGAAGCTTGGGTACAAACAGTTGAGTTTGACGACGAGACCATAAAATTAGCGGTGCCTATTCTTTTGGAAACTATCAAGAAATGCCTTCAGTGGTTCACAGTACACAGAACCGATACTATAGTGAAATTATGCAATACAACTTTGTTGAAGCAGATACTGACACAATTTGAATATATAGCACAAAACGCAGGAATGAACTCTGCCCACACCACTCCCGAAGACGTCGTCTATTTGACCATTGAAAGAAGTGTGGTACCTATTTTAAAAGAAAATGTTGTCGTCAGTTTTCGAGATGAAGTAATTTTTTCTTTTATCACATGAACTTACACATATAATTTATCTTATACTTTGGAAATTTAAGGGAGTGACACATATTTTAATTTTTTCGAACGTATTAAAAACTAAAGTAGTTCGATTCTAAAAAGAATAATAATAAAATTTCAATAGATTCAATCCATTACAAGTATTATTTAACTGATTATTTTTAATCCAATATATTCCAACCGCTTTACAATAAAATTTACCGTAGTTTTAAAACTTAGCTTAAACAAAAATATATATTTTTCAACATTATCATATATATCGTATGGTATTTCGTTTGACTTATGGTTTTGATTGTGTGTGTCGTTACATTACAAAAATAGATAAATCCAATTTCAATCGTTCATATAACAATATGTTTTATTTTTTTAAGAGTTCCAGTTTTTACACACCTAGAATGAAGTTCAAATTTTGGCGTCCATAACGATTTAATTTTTTTTTAAGATTTTCCTATTTTACATGTACAAAATTAAGATCTTCAAAAATAACGTAAAATATTAAAAACGGCTAGAATTGGATTTAGCTCACTTTGAAATGTAAATATTCAGGTATTTAATGTTTTTTTTAGTTATCGTCTATACTGGGTCCTTCAGCACCTTTGCCGCTTGCTGTATGTGAGTGGGTGACGGAATCATTGTACATGTCAACAAGATTATACGCAAGTGATCCTATATTACGCTCATGTATCAGCTCGGATCAAACCCATTTACTCATAGTGGGACCCGTCGGTTGTGCTAAAAAGTAAGATTATATTATATATCCTGTCGATCGACTTGTTTCCTGTGCCACGACATTTTTTTAAATTAATTGTACTATTTCAGTATTATGGCAGAATTCGTATTAAAAGAATGCAATTCTAATATAATTACAATAGATTGCACACCCGTTCTAGAACCGGCTGATATTATTGACTTATTAAAAAAGGTATGTTTTGTTTATAATTATATTATGATGTTTCATGATTGGCATTTTAGTATTAGGAATGTAGTGAATGAATGCCGAAGTGTCTCAGAGTGTTATTTATACGAACATAAATTTAATATAAGCCGTTGATACGATACACTACCATAACAGTATTACACAATTCTAAACTTCTCTAGTATGTTGATATCTATAACATTGTTTGTCCAACTTTGGCAAAGGCTTCTACGAACATAAACATTCAACTTACGCAGTAGTCAAGATAGACCGATTTTGACACCTGACTTTAGGTGACTATAATGTTGAGTAAAATGAGTTTAGAAGGCATAGAAGGAGCTAATTCTCGAGTGCAGATGTTTAAACTCACCTATTAGGTGCTAGGCAACAGGTCTTCATCTTGAAGAGGGTTACTAACTACACGGGTATTAGGAAAAGCCCTAATACCATGCTGGCGGCTCTAAAAGAAAATTTTTTTGGTATTTAAAACTATTACTATTAATAAACAAAAGTCAAAAATCCGTCCGCGAAAACGTTGAACTGTTTTAGTCAATTTATAATTATGTTCATAAACAAATTGTTTAATTAAGTATAAGTGTCTAAAAAATTCTAATCCCTTTTTATATACGAAGACGGCATACTTGAATATTATGATATATTGTATATTAACCAATGTATCGTAGAGGAAGAAATGTACGTGCACACCCACCTATAGGTACACAGAATACACAGTCAAAACTCGAAATACATTCATCTTCTGAGTTAGCAAACAACAGCGCGCAAGTCAATTTGACTTATTTTTCAGGGGAGTGAAAAAAATGTTTATTGAATGCGTCATGAGAATATTTATTCAATGACATTTAAAAGTAAAAACCACCAATTTTCGACTTAAGCGGTATTGTTTGCTAAACGACGATATTTGACGCGAATTCATAATTCTGTATCAGCATAACGCGGTGCGTATGGGGGACGGTAGCGGGAGTGTGGGTGCGGGGGGCGGGGTGCGACGTAACGGTGCACAGGTGACACTGCTCGTGCGGGCCATACACCGTGCACGGAGGGACGCCTGGGGCTCTATACCTGTACACGCATTCTTACTGCAGGTTATTGTGCTTTTATATACTGCAATTGACACCTCTCTCTGTGCATCCACTAAATACTATTGTGACTTTAATGCATTATAAGAATACATACTACTGATTCTTCTCGATGACTGGGTTGTTTTACGAACCGATGGTAATTTTGACGTTACTAAGTGTCTTCTTTGGGCCTAAACTAAATAATGTACTTTTTGTGACGTTATATGACGATGAGATGTAAGACGGAAATATGCTAAACTTATAGGTAGGCTCTCAGATGCATCAGCCGAAACGCACCTATAAATGCTTGGCAACAGGTTTTCCAGTTGAGGGTGGTAGCTAATCAGACGAGCCTCAGGAAAAACTTTTTAAATTATGAACCGCACTTTAAAATATCTGCCGATTATTTTTATATATCAACTTATAACAAGGTATATCCAAACAGCCCATGATTGGCCATTGCATGGCCAATTTTGCGAGAGTCATGTGTTAAGCATTGGACATCTTTCGGCTGAATTGAAGATAATATTTCTATTGTAGGTAAACGCCGAACAGATAATTTAATGTAATTTGATACTTGCTAGTATTTATCTCATTATGCGAAGAACATCGTACAAAATCAGTATAAATTCGTTGGTCCTTTTCTTTTTACCAGGTGTATGAGAAACCAATCTGTAAAAATTAGAATTAACCATGACCTAAATTAAAAATGTTTATATCGTTTGCTATATTATATTACAATATAATTAATTATTCAGACACGTATGTAGGTACTAAAATAGGACGGCATTAGAACGGCGCTGTGCAGGTGAAACGCAAACACAGACAAAGATGAACGACAATGACGATGAAGAGTTGACATCTGACACTAAGTCACCACCTAGACAAATATAGCTATAGGATTAATGTAACATTTACAGATAAAAGAGATTAATTGTCAACGACATTAATGATTTAAAAAAAATTGTAATATCTGTTCTGTACATAAATTAAATAATGCGAGATAAAAAGTAAATGAACAACAACATAAAAGCATAGGTACTTTACATTTTTAAATAGTAAATCTTGTGAAAATACTTTGATGCCCATAGGATATGTTTTGTTCTCGGTAAATTTAAAATGAATGCGTACAGAATCCTGGGAGGTTGCTTGTATTGTATAGGTGATTAGGAGTGGTGGTTTCTGGTGCCGAGGGAGTGATGAAGAGGGTAGGTCGGGGGCGGTGTGGTGCTGTGTGAGCGCGGCACGCGTGGTGGCGACGGCCGCGCACGCCGCAGCGCTGTGTCCGCGACTCGCCGCTGTACTCGCATGGACAACCCTTACGTTAGTCCCTTCTTTTTATTTCCTATTATATTTATTTCATACTAGCTTTAGTTCGCAGCTTCGCCCCTATTTATGTAGATTTTATATATCCCTCGGAAACAGTACAATTTTTGTAGATGATAGGTAGGTACCCTGTGTGTCTTCTGTATGCCTGACAACATGTTTGCAAAATTTCATGATCGATTGTGTAGTTAAGGCACAGTACTCATAAGAGACAGTATGGAAACTACCTATAAACGCTCGCACCGGCACACTCAACAAACATGCGTGTCGACGAGACTCCTAAGCGGGTTTCGCGGTGCTGTCCATAGAATTCCTTTCAAAACCTCTCGTCGATGTGCATGTTATGTGAGTGTGCCGTTTTCGAGCGTTTGTTCGTAGTTTCCGTACTGTCTCTCATATTTATACTGTGGTTAAGGTCTGAAAGCGTAACAACACATTCGCGTGTATAATATTCGTAAAGAGACCTTTTTAATGTTGGGAATTCTTATTTTTATCATTAGAAGTTTACATCGAAATATTTTTACAAACTTTTGGTATTTGATATTCTAAAAGTATCGCAAAATATCAAAAGAAAATTGAATATTAGTTTTATACTTACTACTCTATCAAATTTCTTATTGTAATAAATATATTTGAAAGAATTGGTATAGCGTCCGAGTGTTCTTTCAATAGTATATGATGTGAAATTATTGGGAACGTTATTGTTAACTCGCGTGTCATTATTCAGTAACAAATTATCTTGTTCATCTTTTATAATAAAAATATAGTATTTCTAATCGTTTAAGGAACAACATTGAGTATACCGATACCGAATAAAATAAAAATGTTTTAGCGAACCCGATGAAGAGGAATTACTACAGTTGGCTACAAATTATTTAAAACAAGCCGTCGAAAAAAATATATCTTTAACAGAAGTTTCGTCTGTTGCTGCAAAAATGGTATCTATGTTTAAAGAGGTAAATATGTATTTATCTTAGATATATTTATAAGTAAATCTTTCAACACAAAAAGTAATAGCCATGTCTAGATATTATGAATTAATTGTAAATGGTGATGGATGATTTGACATGTGATTTGTCTAAAAAAAAACATTAATGATTGTCATAAATTTCAGGCAATTCTACTCGTCCTTAGAATATAGGTAGACTTGAATGAATTTAATAGTCGAATACAATAAAAATCAATCAATAGTTATCTCCCATATGTCTTCAAACAATGGACCTTATTAAATATTAGTTCTTGAAAATTTGCTAATATTGTAACTTTCTTATAACTTTTCCACTTGGGATTTTGATAAGTAAAGATATTTTTGAAAAAATAAATATAAAATGAAGTAGGATAGTATTAATGGGAAGCCATGTTTTTATTTAACAGGTGAGGGATTCATTTCACTTGCAACCACATTACAAATGGAACGCTACACATTTAAAGAGATGGTGTGAAAATGTGAAATGGTACACACCCTTAAATGAAAACGACCTTCAATTGGTAAGTTCTATAATACTTTTGCTTTATTATTTACACAAATTTTATGATTAACTTTTTGTAACTTTTTAAAGTACTCCAATAATGCTCACATACTTTGAGTTTATTTGATTCTTTGAATAAACTTAAAAAGTTACGGAATCATTTTTACTATTGCTTTGAATTCGTGTGGGTATCTCATAATTTCACGTTTCAGTGTATCGTTCTTTGTTAACATTAAGCATAACTTATGTTCGTCTATTTCTTTATTGAAGTGAAACTTCTAATGCGAGTTCCAACAAGGTTGCGTTAAACGTTTAACGCTACCATGGAGGGGGTATGAAAGCACTGTTGCGTTAAACGTTCAATGCTCCTGGGGAGGGGGAATAGGAAGAGACAGAGCGAAAAAAAATTATCAAACGTTTCGTATCTTACTTTAGTTATCATAATCCCATTGTAAATGTTATAGATTTGGAATTTTCTCCACTCGAAAATGATAATTAAAAGATGCGATCAATTGTGTATTGTAAGCAATGTTGATAAAGTTTGTCTTAAAGAAACAATATGATTTCACTAAAAATCAATTTCTACCCCTTCCTATTTTCATTTCCACATTACAAAGTTTCACTTCTTCCGCGCGAAGGGACTCCACGCACTATTTTTTTTTATAATGGATCATCAACATGACAGTTTATTACATATATTCTAGCAGAAACAATTGTATAAAAAAAATACTGTCATACGTAAAAATGGTCATGACACGCTCCGAGAGTTAATGATATAGATGTCTGCATTTCCAAGAATAAAAAATATAATACAAAAAAAATTAAAACATATAAAATCATCGCATTTAAGAAAAATATTGAAAGTGATTATAAAATGTTTTATATGAGAACATTGATATACAAAAACCCAAGATGCACACTTAACGTCTCACAGCCGGCACACAAAAATGAGTGCATAACTTTGGATTATGCACTCATTTCAAATAGTCTCGCGTCGCTTGCGTCCTTGTAAAATCATTTAGGTAACGTCGAATTTGCAAAATCATAAGTTTATCGCATAACTATAACCACTATGTATATTGGGGAGTTTTTGCGGGACGGTTTTGAGCTCTACTTTTATTCGAGTTTGTGTGTCTTGGGGTTTTATATGTCAGTGTATGAACACCAAATTTTTTTTAAATATGGTGAAAAGATTCGTTATTTTTCTTATACAAAGTCTGCCTGATACTTTTAAACCGAGAATGCTTAAGGAAATTTCGTAGATGTGAAAATATACTTAAACTTCAACTCCCACATTTATTACTTGTAGGCTGTGAGTACAGAAGCTTCTGCTCTATTTAAAGACCGATTGGTAACCGAAGAAGATAAACATATATTTAATACAATATGCAGAAAGTATTTGAAAGTTGATAGTGACTCCATATATTTCACAAGTAAACTGCGTAATGACGGAGTTTGTTTGGAAGCTGTAAGTCAAGAGGAATGGTATTACAAGACGCAAAAAATCATCAATCAGTGTTGTAAGAAATTTTATATTAATAATATAATGTCATGCTATTTCCTTTATAGCGATCGAGGTACATTATTGATAACTAATGTAAATATATTTTGTTACTAACATAATGACAAATAGCATATATATGGTTGTTTTTCTGGAAGGTAGAAATTAGCTCTTTAAAATTTATAACAACTAGCTTCTTTTGTAATTTTCAACACTTGGATATATTTTTGTATTTTTTTCTGTATATGAAGTTCAGTCGAATTCTTTACTCATATTGTTCAAGATCGGATTTAATCAAAGTGGGTAAAAAAATAATAATAAACTTCTTTTGAAATTTACAAAGTATTCTTACTCAATTTATTTTGTGTATAATGTTTCGTAAAAGGTAAGATTTCTACGCGATATTTCCTCTGGGGCAATAATTACTTAAATCTAAAAACTATGGAATAGTAGCTTAATATTGTGTAATTAATATTCAATTAAAAACTTATTTACTAACAAACATAATTAAAGTAAACGAATATACTCAGTGATTTATGTTTCAGTAATAGGTAGGTAATTTAATACTTTAGGTATAATCACCTGTATGTAAAATGAGAATTATTAAATAATGTCGTCATAAGAGGCATTAATTTAGTTGTCTTAAGCTTATCTCAACCCATAAATGCATGATTTTTTATTTTGAATTTTAAAAGATCAATTGAAATTTAAAACAACTTTTTTACAGGAAGGTAGTCATAGGTTACGTACAGAGTAAATAAAAAAGTGAGGTAATAATACTGAGTATTTATTTTCAAAAAGTTGTATGTAGACTTTCGGCAGCAATATGCATCTTTCACTGAAATTTTTGTAGATGCAAACAAATTGTTATATATTTACATTGAATACGAATTGTCATATTATTTATGAACAAAAATACAGAAAAGCAATTGCAATTTTTCTATTATTATAAGTGTGTCTTCGGAAACGTAAAATACTCAAGTTTTCGAATAAAATTAAGTGGAACTGGAATGTAGACAATTGGCAACAATATGTATTCACGGGTTAATTCCATGTTCTAATCTTAACACATGTACAATCAGTCCACGTACAAAATAGTCCCTCATTAAATAAATTGTATATTATTTTAGCTAATTCATTTCATATTTATTGTCTCATTTTAGTGTCGGGACATGAATACAATGTATTCGGTGACAGTGGCGCGGAAGCGTCTACGGAACTGGCTGTTCTAACTAAAGCTATAGCACAGACGGTAAGAAATTATATTACACTTTTTTGATTTTGTAGTTTATTAATTACTTTAGTTGGGTTAAATAATATCTATAATCGAGAATATCACAATGCATCCCAATATATAGTTTCGAAAATAATATGGTTTCAGAATTTGATATTTAATGCAGTGATATAACTAAAAAGCTGTCATACGTCATAAGCGCTTCGACAGCGCCTTGTTGGCTAGTTAGCTTATTTTTTATGGCTACCTCGTCAATCGGCCCGTATCTAAGCAACATATAACTATTCCTTTTTAACCAACGATATTGAGAATATGCCACCTTACTTCCACATTTTATCTAAGACAGTGTGGCGTTACAATATTACTTTACGTATGTGTGCGTTATCGTGCTATTTGTTTTGTCAAAATATCATGTTGGTAACGTATCTACAGCTTTTTAGTTATAATATACTATACAATATATAGTTATAATACTGTACAAAATATGAAAGATGAAGTAATGGAAAAATTATAACTACTAGTTTTTATTCACAGCTTTAGTCGTCACTCGTTAATATAAATTTGACCTATTCCTCTAGAGCAGTACTTTTTGTGGATGAAGAGTACCATATATCCTTTTCTATATCTTTGACAACGTCTGTGCAAAATTTCATGATGCTCGGTAGAGTAAATGCGAAAAAAATATAACAAACAAACAAACTCACATTCGCATTTATAATATTAGTTAGGATTATTCAACTAAAGGTACATTTGTATAGTATAATATTATTCGGATTTTTAAATTGTAAACAAAATATTAGCTCGTTACTTATTTGGAGATTTATAGTCTGACTGTAATAGCTCCTTACTTATTTGGAGATTAACAGTCTGACTATAATAGCTCGTTACTTATTTGGAGATTAATAATCTGACTATAATAGCTCGTTACTTATTTGGAGATTTGCAGTCTGACCATAATAGCTCGTTACTTATTTGGAGATTAATAATCTGACTATAATAGCTCGTTACTTATTTGGAGATTTGCAGTCTGACCATAATAGCTCGTTACTTATTTGGAGATTGACAATCAGACTATACAGCTCGTTATTTATTTGGAAATTAACAGTCTGACTATAATAGCTCGCTACTTATTTGGAGGTTAACAATGAGATTATAAGTAATAGTACATTATGGTACAAGTGTGTAATGTTGGTGATTACCGCTGAGGCGCCATTGAGACCCGAGCCGTTAGGTGAGGGTCTTAAGAGAGCCGAGGACGGTAATCACCAATACACACGTGTATCATACGACGTTTTTCAACACACTTGTGAAGAAAATAATAATTAAAAATCATTTTATTTAGTACATAAAAGTTTATTTAGAGAAAAAATTAGTAAATGTGCAGTTAGTATATCGGGCGGTGTACAACATAAATCATTTTCTTCATAACTAGTACTTGTAGACATTTTAATTAATAAATAACTAAAATTTCAACAGTGACAACGAGTTGTGAATTATTTTTCGCTATGGCGGGAAAAATTTATCAGTTTGCGGGCGTATCTAACAATGGCGATCGGCCATAGACTAAAAGAATGGGGTTTCTTTTTTTTTGGCTTTCCGCAGATAGCGTTTTAGCCACGTATAAAATGGGGAATTTAAAGTTTTCTTTATTACAGAGAAAACAAAAGTTATATTTGAGTGAAAGTTTTATTTATTAAACACGTACAAGTTGAAATTATCTATTTAAATACGAAGTTGTATGAAATGAGCAAGCAATAGGTACATTAATTTATTTGTTCTATTGATCATTATCTTTTTTGTATCGATACTTTTTTAAGAACAAAGCAACTCGACCAATAAAATAAAAAAGAAAACTCTATAACTCACTTGTGAATAATAGCAATGAAAAAGTCACAGTTTGATTACAGGTGTCATTATGTGCCTAATTGCGGTGATATTAGAGCCACTTTATGAGCAAGTGTGTTGAAAATAATGTTTTACCAGTTTTGAAGGATTATTGTGGCACACTTTTTTCTCGAACTGACTATGCTATTGACCTGGCAAAGTCTTTACAGCTTCACCGGACTACTAAGGCGAGCGCTTAAGGCACTCAGCCGATTATATATTTAGGTTACACGTTCAAGGGTGCTCGGCATACCTCGGCTGTTACCTGAAAAAACCCGATCTGACCTAGCTAAACTAATTATTGTGGCACACATGTGCAATAAATGTGTTGGGGATTCGTTGCAGACAAATGGCGAGATTGTGGTATGTGTGGGGAATGCGGGCGGGGGACGTCGCGCTGCCGTACTGCTCGCCGCTACCGAAATATCCGCCACCGTGTTCTTCGCCAACACCTACTCCCAACTCGCTTCTAATATTAAAAATGTAAACATTTTATTATATTACAAGTTCATATCTTCGATTTCCTCTGCGTCGTTTATTGTCTTAAGAGTATATTTTATGTACATAGGAAGATACGTACAGAGGACAGAGTACAGAGAAAGATAAGGACCAAGTAATAAATAAAACAAAAAAATAGATCGAAATCTATCCAATAGTTTTTAAATGATGCGCGCATAACTACATACCTTTAACATTTTAGGATGTTTTGGACGTGCGGTGTGGTTCGCGTGCGCTGGAGAGCGGAACTAAACGGCTTATTATTTACAAAAAAAAATTAAGCAAAGTATATTTTTGATATCATTTTTTTATATATTTCCTCTGTATATTAAAATATATTGTTCAGATAATTAAAAACGCAAACAAAGTCACGGGTTGATACTAGGCTAATATAACTTTACAAGAGCAAGTCTTTTTTTATTAAGGTATTTGTATTTTTTTATAGTATAATTTTCGTAAATAATTAGGCATTGGGCGTGTGCTCGGAAGGGTCCCGCGCATTGCTCGTACTGTGCGAGGACGTCATATATTATAAGAAGGGCGAAGCTCTCGCCAGGATCGAGGCTCTGCATCGCGAACAACATACATCTGGTTCAGGTACCTACCTATTTGTTTTAATAGCTTATAATTACTCTCCCATCTACTCTTTTATAACTTTTGTTTAATTCGGTCTAAACAATACTGCTACCATATTTCTTTAACTAATGAATTCGTTCTGTTTCATTTTCCAAAAGCAGTAACAATTTGAGCATGTTTCAAAGCAATAATGGTTAAGTGATAATGTTTTAGGAAGCCGCGTCGCTTCGATCGATGTAAGTTCGAATCATACAATTAGCCTGTGCTTACAGACGATGAAAAATCTCTTTGAAGCAGTCACAATATGATGATAATGCTTTTTCTAATACCCGCCCGTCTAACTACCACTTTCGAATATAAAATCTGTCACCAAGCAACATTAAATGTGTTTCGGCAACTACACGTGAAAGCCAGTCCTCGTTTACGCTTAAGTTCGACTTAAGCCACATCGTCATTTAATATCAAATGAGATAGTGGTCTTGTATAACTATAAAAAAATACCAAAGTAACCATTTTAATAGTTAATCTTTCAATATAACGAGTAAGACATCGTTCCATTATTCATACGACGAAGAAATTCAAAGACAGCATCTTGTAATTTTAGATATAAACCAAAACTTGGGAATCGTTATTTGGTTAGACAAAGACCATGACGATCTCCCGGGATTAATGGAAAAATATCCGTTATTATACAACAAAGCACATTTACTGTGGCAGGACGGTTGGTCGGACCTCACATTACATGATATGCCTTCGTTCGTAATACAGAGGTATCGACGTGAATATTATCTCACTAGTGTGTATTTGGTGATGCACTATTGCACCTATCACGTACTATTTATATATTTTAACACTTTATTACTATATTTAATATTATACACATGTATCATTAATATTTAGTAACATGTCCAATAAAGTTATTTCGTGCTTAATAATTTATTGAAATACTTATTTAGTTACACTTCAATCACTTATATGTGCACATGTATAGTCCTCGTCTATCTTTTTAGCCGCTCTGAGTATAGTTTTAAGTTCGAGCTTTACCATAATATAGTCAATAGCTTAATACAAAATTATAATATTACTGTAGAAATTTAAAATTGCCATCTATTTATTTTTAAGCTGTGTCGACGTTATACATATAATATAGTATCTATTTATACCTAAATTTGTGTATTGCGAATCTATAATACAAAGTGGTCAAAAACTTTGGCGAGGAATTTAGCTAAATGCAGTAGCTTAAAAATGCTTTTTTGTTAGTATGAATAATTCGAAAAGAATAGTATTAGACACAGAGTACATTTGTATATAGGAGAAGTATTAGATTGATTAGATACTAAGCGTTCACACTCTTAGTTCAACGATCTATATCTTCTCTTTTAGACTAATTTCTTATTATACTTCATTTTCAAATGTTATAAACTTTTGTTTTCATAGATTACAGAAGGAGAACGTAACAAATGTGTTAGAAGAAGACTTAAAAGTAATTCCAGTGGATGAGTTTTTGAAAATATATAAAACTCTCGATAAAAATTGGATGCTAGCGCCCTGCAGATACGTAAACTTCGTTAAAACCTTCTACCATATTTTAACAAAGAAGAAATCGATGCTAGTCCAGCGCCAAAATATGTTATCGGTTTGTATTAATTAACTATAACTCTGTAGAATTTATACGTTTAAATATTTATGAATGTATTCTAAACACGCGAGTATGTATTGTTGGGCTTAATGGAATAAGCATTACTTTGTATTAATAATATTATTACAATATATCTGAATACTGTTCTGAATTTTGAATATGTCGATTATTCACTAAACATTGATAAAAAAAATTTTAAAATCAATATCAATGTCACATTTAATTACTACACTTTAACTATATACGTATATGCTCGTACCCCTTTAAGCAGCGGTTTTCAAACTTTTTGTTCACTGAACTCCTTGAATTCCTACACAAAACATTTTACGAACTGTAAATTAAGGAAATCCTGGTTTTTATGCATTTTTTTGCATTATACACATATAATTAAGAGTTATAACATTATTGATCCCACTGAATGTATTAATTATGAAGGTTTTAAAAAAAGTCTAATAACACTTTTTTGGTATCAAATTTTGAATATGACTGCTTTAGATTATACTAGCGGGCCCGGCGGATGTTGTTCCGCCCTGATAATAAAAAATAACATTGACAAACTCTATACCTAAACCTTCCTCGTGAATCACTTTATCTGCTGGTGGAAACCGCATGAAAATTCATTCAGTAGTTTTTGAGTTTATCGCGAACAGACAGACACACAGACGTAGTAGAGAACTTTGTTTTATAATATGTAATGATATAAATTTGAAAATAAATATAACAGTCCGGTGTGGAAGCGTTAAAACGAGCTCGTAGCGAAGTGGCGACACTGCAAGGTGAGGCGGCGCTACAGGAAGCCGCGCTCTCCGAGAAGCAAGCTAAAGCGAACCAAGCCCTCGACCAGATTAGCGCCACCGTCAGAGCCACCACCGATAAGAAGGAAGAAATGCACGAACTCAAGAAAAACATTGAGATCGAAAACGAAAAATTGCAAACTCAGTAAGCTGGCCATATTGTATTTTGAAGTGAATGTATACCACTGCTGAAGATTGCACAATTCAATAATTAACTGACGAGCTATTGACAGCTTTTTTACGTTATTCACATAACCTTTCATTTCAAAATCCTTCCTTTGAAAATTCTAAATCCTTTTTCTTTAATTGTTTGAAAAGGCACTTGTGAACGTTAAAAGGGTTTTACCTGTTCGGAAAACAATCAAAACATTAAGAAAAACCGGCAAAAACTCGATCTGGTTTATCTTTTTACGTACCTACATGATTATAATCTTCGTCAAGATTATTAATTATCAAAAGTTATAAGTCTTTAACCTTTAATATATATTATTTTATTTTCCCTGGGGTAAATCAAATGCATCAGAAGAAATTTATTTATTAATCTTACAGTAAAAAAATGAAATATAAGATGGTCCTTCGAGCCGGATAATCAACTTATGGTGAGGCAGGTGTGTCAATAGCCGTGTTCACTGAGCGGTTTAAGAACTTAATATGACTGAACATGGGGATGTGTGTCAGTCTAACTTGGTCTATATTATGAGAATGTAAAAGTATGTGATCGATAGGAGGTGTATACAGCATTTATTCGCTTGCCTAGTCGCCCCTGGATGCGGCTGCCAATCCTCGAACGCTCACGAGCATCACGAGTATCACAGTGTGTTGGTGGCCACCAGTTCGTTCACACACGTAACACATGCAACGTAGTGTTCACTGTGAGGCGAAATATGCGGAGATAGTACCTTATCACACTTACACTAAAAGCGGTTTAAACACAAGGTCGGGTATTTGAAACAGTATAGCGAAGAGTGCACTTATGTCAGAAGACAAAGTCGCCCCCGTATCGACACAACTTATCATTCCTAAACTAGGTGGCGGGACACCCGCCTCACCAACTACAGTCACATTTACAGCTTATATTACTGTAGTCGCAGTTCGCTTGAAAATATCTTCATTTTGTTTCTCTTCGTATTTGCTCCGATGTCTAGTATAGAACGATCATCGGACGCACTGTGAAGTGCTTTATATACCTTTCAATAAGGGAGGATGGAAAACTCTGGCAAGCGGACGTCATTACCTGAACTATTCGATATAGTTCGAGACGTAATCTTTAAAACCCGATGGGTCGATGTGTTATTCCTTGTTTATTTTTATCACTTTCGCATACATGATGTTACAATATATTACCAAAAAAGATGACGGTTTGAATTAATTTATGTTTATATTCATTATTGTTATATTTCTATGTTGAACATATTAGTTTCAAACAATCGTTATTTGTTTTATTACAACTAATAACGTTTATTGTAAACTATAATTAAGCATTATTTTCTAGAAAAAAAGAAATAGAAGCAGAATTAGCATCAGTTGAGCCAGTAATAGCGGCGGCGCGCTCTGCCGTCGGAGACATACGGCCCGAATCGCTTAGTGAAGTAAATCCATTAACTTAATGATTTTTTTTAAGTAAATAATTTTACTGTACATGATTCTCGTAGTAAATATTAGTAGTTTACTCAATTGGTAAAATTGTTTCGATTGTTCAGGCATTCACGCACAAAATAATTTCTCCAAACATACAGCAATACAAAATCTACTACAAGGGACTGATACATTGTATCCATTGTTGGTTACCAATTTCTTATCTTTCCACAATTATCAAGATTTTTGGGGCTTATAGGATCGCTCGGTTATTCAACTGTCTGTCCTTGTTTAAAAACCCTTTTTTTTAAAAGCAACTTCTATATTAAGCAAAAACTATTAACGAATATTGAGATCCCATGGCCTCATACGGGTGTAAAAAATAGAGTTTCTAGGATAAGGCAATAAAGAGTTACGGCCATTCATTGTACCCATTTGTTTGTATTGTTTTCATTTTATTCATTGTATTCATTTGTACTTGTGACAGAGTACTTTTACATTCTTCAAATTGCCGTACCAAGGGACGTTATCTTACATTTAAGAAATCTATCGGAAAATAATCCATTTTATTAGGTGCGTTCACTTCGAGCTCCGCCGGATGTAGTTCGCGACGTCTTGGAAGGGGTTCTGCGTCTAATGGGTATTGCTGATACGTCGTGGCACTCTATGAAAAATTTTCTATCCAAGCGTGGAGTCAAAGAAGATATTCGGTAGGAACTATAAAGCGTTTCATTAACTTTATAATTATTTTAGCATAACTGGAAAAGCCACCACTGTTTTGAGATAGAAATAAATGTAGTGCTACTTCCGATGTATTTTACCAAAAAGTTCAAAGAGGTTACATTACAATATATTTTCTAGTATTATTAACATATAGATAGGTTATTGGAAATTGTTGTAAATCACAAATTTCTCTTCCAAGGATTGTGACTTCAATAGGTTAATATTCCAGTGCGACTGTACGCTTTTATTAATCTCTATCAGTCTAGAATCATATTGTTAACAGAGACATCATTGATAATCATTACTTCTTTACTAATATTATAAATGCGAATATGAGTTTGTTAGGCTTTCACGCTTTAATTACTCAACCGATAGTCGTGAGTTTTAATTACACGTAGTTGGGGTACAGGAAAGAACATAGGTTACCTTTGGGAGAAGTATTGTTGACGACGGATTGGTCAAATTTACATTAACGCGAGCATAAGTTTCTCAATATATAAAAATAATGTGTATACAGTTCGCGTTAAACTTTTTGACTATTTTGAATATAGAACATACCGCAGAACCCAAATTTAATTTGACATATGAGGCGTACAATTACATTTCAAAGTTACATTCTAAAATGAGCCAAATCCAATTTTAATAGTTCATATAACATGTTTATTTTTTAAGATTTCAAATTTCGAAGTTCAAATTTTGCCGTTCATAAAATTTTTAGCTTTTTTTTATGATTCTCATATTTTAATTGTACAAAATTTGAAGATGTTGAAAAATAACCTAAAGTACTAGGAAAGGCTTAAATTGGATTTAGCTTATTTCAAAATGTAACGACTCATATGTATAACATTGAAACAACATAAGTATAAAGAAATACTATTAGATCCCTATAACCTATAATAATATTTTAACTTGTATTCTATCAAACTTTTGACTATATTATGCGCAAGCTCCAACGTACGGCTATATTCAGAGCGGCCAAAGAATAATTAACGAGGACTTTAGGTTCTGTACAAAAGCTATAGTAATATTATAAAGCTTGTTTGTTTAGTTGAACGCGCTAATCTCGGGAACCACTGGTCCGATTTGAAAAATTCTTTCAATGTTAGATAGCTCAATTATCGAGGAAGGCTATAGCTGTATATCATCACGCTAAGAATGTTTCAAAATGGTTTTTTTTTTCATTTTGAGAGCATTCACGGCGTGTTAGTGTTAGCCCAAAGTAACTATTCCACGGGGACTAGGTCGCGAGCAGAAGCTAGTACAGTAAGTATTGGGAACCCCACTAGGTGTTTAGATGCAAGGCAGATAAGCCCAGCGGCTATCGAGAGCGTGCAGAAGCTGCTGGAGAAGCGCGGCGCGTCGTTCGAGGCGAGCGTGGCGCGGCGGGCGAGCGCTGCGTGCGCGCCGCTCGCTGCGTGGGTGCGCGCCAACATGCACTACGGCGCGGCGCTCGCACGCGTACACCCGCTGCAAGCTAAACAAGCCGCGCTGCAGAGGTCAGTCACCTAACCACCCAATCTCCAATATCCACTTTACATCGTCTCATCTAGAATTAGGACCACAACCCTGATGATTTAATCTACTTCACGAAATTATCGTCGCCATATTACGTGCCAAATGCAAAAAGGGAATATCAAAGCAGATAGAGTTTTATTCAAAAGAGTGCATTATTTCTTTTCCATTTTTTTTTATCGACACTTAACACTTTGACTGCTACGTTGGTCATATATGACCGGTCACGATTTCTCTTGTGACGCTCACGATGCTTGTTAGTGACTGGAGTGCTAGATCTTTTTAAAAGTGTAAAAATTTATTTGAGGCAAGCTAAAAGAAACATTTGTTAATAGCGTGACAGTTAAAATGTTAAGCTTAGGGAATTACTATAACACGATTAATAATAAAAAAGAATCCTTGATGTATTTACAACGCAAAATCAAAATTACTTATACTTTCGTGCGTTATGTATAGGTATATGCCATATAATGACATATGACATTCTAAGATCTCGCCACAAACTGCCTAATATTTGTTTAGCGTCATAGTACTGGCTATAATCAAGGTGACCTCTCCCCAGGAGAAGGAGGGGAGGGGAGTTTGATCGCCTCCTCCATAGGTAAGGAAGGGAGGAGGGGGGGGGGTTTCTTTAAGGGGGGGGGGAGGAGGGGGGTTAAAAAGAGGGGGGGGGGGGGGGGGTTGGGGGGGGGGGGGGAAGAAAAAAATATGGCCAAGAGAAGAGAAGGGGGTGGAAAAAAAACGGGGGTAAGGCTGTGTGATCGAATCTATTGCATTATAAATATGAAAATGAACCAGGAACTTACAAGAGGCGGAGAGTCAGCTATCGGCTCTGTCGAGCGGACTCGCGACGGTGGACGAGAGAGTGTTGTCGCTGAAGGAGCAGTTGGGACAACACACGCGGGACGCGGCCGCTCTCGAGCTGCGGTTAAACAACGCGACGCAGACCATCGCGACCGCCACGCAACTGCTCGATCAACTCGCACACGAGTACACGGCTTGGGAACGCGATGTAAGCTTTTACAAGTGGATATACTTCTTTAGCAGCCGCGTTCAGCGATTTAGGGTAGCGGACAATTTCTGAGTTCGTTTCACCAATGACCTCGATATGCTCGTAACGTGTTGCGCTTGCGCCATACTAGTGACGCGTAGTATAGAGATCTCTGTGTACATGAAATATTGATGTTTGTGAAAACCAGCTAATATTAATAATTTTGATTTATAAATTATGAAATTGAAATGATTCAGAATATAATTGATTTAAAAATTTAAAAAAACACAGTTTTTTTGTTGTTTTGAATTTTCACTGTTATTGTCAGTCCTTAAGGCTGCTTCATTTTTTTTAAAGCTACGATGGTAGCAAATAAGCATGCAGGTCATTTGATGTTAATCAGTCACCACAGTAGCTTGCAACACCGAAGGTGTCAGATACATGTTGCCGATCCTTTACACTTTTTACTCGATACTTGAAAAGAAAACCCGAAGAGAGTTAGGTTATAGGCGAGGGCGAAATGCTTTTTAAAAAAAAAAAAAATAATATTACACGACGGGATAGAAGAATAAAAAAAAAAAAAATAATTTTATTTTTATTAAAAAAAATAATATATAAAAAAAAAAAAAAAAAAAAAAAAAAAAAGAGACCTGCCTATTTTTATGGTTTAAAAAAAAAAAAAATAATAATAACTTAGTGGGAGGGGGGGGAATAAATTAAAAAAATAGGATATATATTAACAGGGGGGGAAATAAAGCTCTCCCTTTTTTTTCTTTGTTCTTCCCCCACAACAGCATCACAGAACTTAATACCTTTCGTTTGACAATGTTCACAGTGTATAATTCCTTTGTCGTACGGTTCATTGTTAATGTATTCCCTCCAAAGCACATCAAGTCTTCTTATAGAACCATGCAAAATATATGACACTTCATATATCTATAAATAATATTATATGAATTAATAAAGTATTTGAAATATAGTATCATGTTTGTTGAATTTTGTTTAGCACAGACCAGTCGGTTAAAACGAAAAATATAAACTTATGTGCCGTTCACATGCGGTAAAAGAGAAACCTTTATGTATATGTTTGTCTCTTTTTAATCTCGCTTTTATATTACATCGAATATTAGAAACACTGTATAATATATTCTATCTCATTCTCTCGAACGTTAAATCCTATAGATATGTCTCTTATTAACCACGCTTTTTCATCGAGTTTCAAATCACAACGTGGCTAAAGAAGTCTTCAATTAAAACAAAAAAACTAAAACGATCCCTCATATATCTAAAATAAATAACAATGAAATACTTCAGAATGTATTCAGTAGTATAACAATGCAGTCATTACCGCAGTAGAAATTATTTGCTACATCGCTGATTTATACATGAACCATTTGTTTTGTTGGTGGAATTATTATATAAAAAAACATTTGTGTTTAAAAATACATTCTCATTACTTTCAATTACAAGTTTGCATTTTTTCCTGCAGCTGGAACATATATCAAAGGAAATATCGGAATTGAATCTACGATCGTTGTTATCTGCAGCATATTTAATCTATCTGCCGGATGTGACTGAACCTCAAGCCAGGTAATTAACATTAATGATCTCTATCTACAAGATACGTAACTATGTTATTTGATAAGTAATTTCATAATTTTGTGCCAATTTCAGAGATTACTTAAGGAAATGGAGTTCACTTGTAGGGTTCGATGATTCGTCGTTCTCAGTTATCGAGTTTTTATCGAGTACTGAGAAACAATTGAGTTGGGATGTTGAGGGATTGCCCACAGACATGTCGGCTATTAAAAATGCTATGTTTATTGATCAGGTACATAATTCTTGATTATTTAGTAGTATTGCAAAAGTAAGTTTATTCCTTCATCCGTTTGTTTGTTACGTTTTCATGTAATGTCATATTGTAAGTAAAAAACTGTAGATACATCATAAGCGCTTCTATAGCGCCTTGTTAAAACTTGGCTAGCTAGTAAACGTGATATCAGTATTGTGTCAGTGTTAATGGAAGTATGATGACATTGCCCGTCAATCCGCCCGTATCTAAGTAACATATAACTATTTCTTTTTCACCACCGGTATTGAGAATATGCCATCTTACTTTCCACGTTTTATGTATATTACTTTACGTATGTGTGCGTTAGAGTGCCATTTGTTTCATTGAAATATAATGTACGTAACGTATCTACTACACCTTTTTACTTATAATACCATTGGTCATAACTACTCAATAAATCAATACGATATTTTGCATACATGTAGTTCATTTTGAAATGTAACGACACATTTATTTATTGTTAAAGTACCTCGGAGAGCATAAATGTGGGTTCACGCCAGTACTCGTGGATCCAGATGGAGAGGGTCTCGCTTGGCTGAAGAACAACCTCGCTAATAAGCAATGCGACTTTGTCTCACAGAACAGTGACAAACTGTTAACTGCTGTGCAGTATGCAGTCCGGTATGTACGATTTCTATATTCTCTACTAAATGTGCCCGCGACTTCTTCCTAGTGGAACTTTATGTAAAAAAAAAAACAATTATAATAAAGTCATCTGAATGTATGATGTCCATTTACTTATCTACTTTTCTCTAGTACTTACTTCGCGGCGTCATTAAAAATACAATAACTTTTGATAGAGTGAACCGATTTTAATGAAAGAAAGACTAAATGGTACTCGATAACATGCTGTATGATTTTCTGAGGTTTTATCGAATATGCAGTATTTAACAGTGAAATGTATTTTATTACTTATTCCATGACACATGCAACAATGTTTTTCACAAAAATCTAATAAGTAGGGACACGTTAGACTTGAATTCTTATTATATGTATATACTAGCGGGTCTGTCCGACGTTATTCTGCCCTGGTAATAAGAAAACCTTGACAAATTATATACGCAGACATTCCTCATGAATCCCTCTATTCAGTGGTGAAACCCGCATGATAAAGCGTTCTGTTTCAAGCGATTATGACTTAGTAGATAGCGTGTTCGAACACCGCATCGTTTAATGTAGCTTCGAATCCTAAGGGGTATACTAATGTATCGATAATCGAATCCTAATGTAGGTGGGATAAGGGTAAGAAGATGATGATGAAGAGTCCTTGTAACTGAGTCGGAGTTTACGGTGAAGGTAAATATCGCGATGAGACCATAGAATGATGGATGGGCCTTTTCTAAGCCCGTCGTCCACTAACTATCAACCTATAGATGAAAATCTATCACGGAGCACGTGTTGTTATGCCCCGGCAGCTGCAATCGAGAATCAGTCGATCTTTAGGTTTAACGTGTTTACCGTCTTAGAGCACTTCGTCATTTCCCATCATATGAGATTGTGGCTAAACTGTGAAACTTATATGTATTAAGAAAAAAGCATGGAGTGTCTTGGAAAGAAGCAGAAGTGAAACTTTTGTATTAGCGTAGTAGGAAACAGTTTCATTATTCATCAATAACTTTTGAATATCCTCGATTGTTATTCAGTGATCGCTACACTACCTAAACGCAGTAAATGCAACCACGGACATCGAGAAAGAAAGAAAGCGAAAAGAGTCTACGTCTTACTGTTTTCCAATGCCCGAAGGCAAACGAGACTCGCGCAGTGTTTACCCCCCAGCTCTTCTCGTCACACAAAATTTGTGGATCAGAATTTAAAAGCCCTCCCCTAATAATCTTCACCATAAAAGTTTCGCTTAAAAATATTACAGATAGTCAAGGTCACACAGTATTCTCATGCGGTCACCTATCCAAGTGCTGACTGCAACTGACATTGTTTAATTTCGGTGATCGGTCAAGAGCCGGTGTTTTCAATACACTATTGACACAGTGTTAACCCCTACCACTTTTCGTCACACAAAAAGGTTGCCGATCAAAATTTGAAAACCCTCCCCTAATGAAGTTTTATTTCAAAAATAGTATACCAATGTAATTACATAATTTCAGACTGAATCGCGTGTTAGTGATCACAGACGTCGATACGATCCATGAGTCGTGGTCACAGCTTCTGTACGGGCTGCCGGTCGCCGCGAGGCTGTTGTTGCACTGCCGAGAAGAGTCCGTACTGTCGCGTCTACCCCCACACTATGCGGCGAGGGTTGCGCCACTACACTTCACCTGTAGGCTCGATGGACTCGTCGGTATGTTTACACTTAAATTATAACACACAAGCCATCCTTCTGTTCCAATGATAGGGAGGAGACATTCAAATATTACGTAATCCTTAGAGGGGGGAGTGGGTCTTTGATTTGCTTATTTTTAATGATACAAGGGATAGGTAATCTGAATGTATAGGTATGACGATATGACGTATCGTCAGGAGCGCGGTCTTATCCACTGGGTTACTATCGCCCTAGTAGCGAACTAATATAATTTAATTCCTCTTTGGACTAAAAAATCCTTATTTATAGGCTTGTTAACTGCTGTCCATGAATAAAGAAATGTTTACGTAAACATGAGACGGGGCTGAGAGCATTGCTTACATTCGCTGACCAGGAGAAAAGGGGGCAGTCAGAAATTATAAAAAATCTGCTTACGTGATACTTAAAGGGCTCTGAAGCAGTGGCCTAAAAGTATGTGCGCATCCTACGCAGATTCGAATGGTGGCTCAATGGTGGCCAAAACAGACACCACCATTATCAACATAGGTTCGAATACTACTAAAGTCACAATGTCATTTCTTAGTTGAAATTTACAATTTCTTGATTTTTCGAAACGAAGGTCAGTCTCCACTTATTTGATTATCTTCACCCAAGGAGTTAAGGCACCTATGAACCTCGCGTTATTTACGCCATAGGTAGAGGAATAAAGTGCTGATCACTTTAAATATTTCAAGACCATATAAATATAATGTTTCAAGTATTGTTTTAATACGTATAATAAAGGATCTATATATCCAAGAAAACCATTCATTTCATACTAAATTTTGCTTTGAAATAAATTGTACAAAATGTTTAAAAAAATGTATTATCTATCTATACATATAATAAAAATGAAGTGTCTGTAATATCAGAATAACATTTTTTTACTGATCGGGTGTGACGTATACAAGCAACTGATAACAATGTAATTTTTAAAATTTTTGTCGGTCAGACCGGTAATCCGGTATCCGGCAATAGTTCCGGGTAACCTCCGAAATGGCTGGACCGATTTTAATGGGAATTTCACTGGCAGATAGCGGACATCATAAAAAGTAATTTAGTATATTTTAATTTAGACTAGCTATTAACTGTTGCTTCGATCGCAGTGCTATCTCCAAAACGGTTCGACCGATTTTCAGGAGACTTTCACTGGCAGAAAGCTGACCGTATAAAAAGTAATTTAGGTTATACTATTTTAGATAAGCTGTTACCCGCGACTTCGTCCGCACGAAGTTTAGCAAAAATACGTTGTTCACTGTAAACATGTGCGTAAGACGTGCGTTGTACTGGACTCCAAGAATAAATATAATTGAAATTCATATATCTGTATTCGGAATTATATTCTCTTTTTGGTCATTTTGGCTGCCATTTTATTTTATTTAAATCGTCAAATATTAAAAACTGCTTAGATAGATATAACGTTTTATATCTTGATTTATATTTATGCAAGATTTCAAGACGTCAGCTCATTCATTGTTTACAATTCAACATTTTAATTAGTTTTTCTAATAAAATATTAGACCATAAACGTATTACTTATTCATAATATGGGCATATTATATCATTATCTATCTGTAAGTAACTTTTTCATTAGTTTCTTATACAGTGTAAGTGAGCACTGAGGGGATATGGTGGGTTAAGGTTCCAAATATGTTGCTGATGATAAACATCATTTGCCACACTTATAATTTATATATCTAATGTATACGTTACATTTTACTGTAAGGGACATGTGTGTCGTACTTACAATTGTTTTAAAAAGAATTTCTATAATTGTAGATGGTCTCACAATTTTATATTTCTTTAATACAAATTTAAAAAACGCATGCGGAGCTGCGGATATAGTTAGTATGTATAAAAAACTGCAAATCGTATAATATACCCATTACTATTGTAAAATGTGTATATTGAAGTTCTTCCCGGTTTCAGAATAATTTTGACAAAGTTGACGTAATAATTATGTTTATTACAGATCAACTAGTTAATTACGCCCTACAGCAGCTAAATCCCGAAGTTAATGAGAAGTCAAAAGAAATGAAATTGAAAAAAGCGACTTTACAAAAACAACAGCACGAGTTGCAGGTATTTTAGGATATATACTTTTTTATACTAGTGCGTTAAGGTGACTGTAGTTAATATATGGTAACGGTGTGTATAGTGCAATGCAAAAATAATGGCGACCGTCGACTAATCTAGAATCCATCAGCAACCCCATTGAATACATATTGACTGATACCGAAACACGACAAATTAAAAGAGTCACTATTTTCTAATACCATGGTCTATGGGGCATTATGGTGTAACACCATATGCATGCTGGTCGCAGTCTAGTCGGGTACAGATCCCTATCACACCAACATTGTATTGTATAACAAGTAGTTTGGTTATTATCGTTGCACTTTTTAGTTTGTAAACTGTCGCTTGTGTTATACAAGCTACAGGTAACTCGGTGAACATAGTTAATGCCACAAGGTAAGTTTCTTCCAGCTCATTAAGTGGTATCGGTAACAAAAATAAAAATTATTTAAGTGTTCTCTTAGTATATGATTTATAAGTAATATTTTCAGTCACAACTTCTCAATCTTAGAAACTGAATGGGTAAAACCGACGGTAAGGTATTATGTAAATTTAATAAATACAGGAAAATCTCCTCCGAGACCTGTCCGGTAATGCGGACATCCTTCACGATGCGAACATTTTAGCGTCTCTGAAGAGCACCCGCGAAACGAATCGTACAATAACGGAAGCTCTGGAAGCGGCGCGAGCGCTGGAAGCGCAACACGCAGCCGCTCGCGACGCGCACGCACCGAGCGCGCGCCCCGCAGCGCTTTTAGCGCTCGCTGTGAAGCGGCTCGCGACACGCCGTCCCCTACTCGCTCTGCCGACTGACGCGGCGCTTCATTTGTTTGTTGATTCCATATGCAATACGCCGGTAAGTAACATACAGTCTTCGCCAAGGTTTTTGACTGCTCTGAATTTAATATAGTTGCGCATAACCGAAATTAAAGTATAAATACATATTATATTATATGTACTACATCACGACAACTTAACGATTTATGGGGCCATTCAAGTATTACGTAAGCACTGATGGGGTCCTTGATTTGCTTTTTTTTTATTTTGCTTGTTTTAGATGACATAGGGGATGGGGTACTAAATCAGTACTCCAGTACAGTCCGGGTAGTGATTACGTCAGCAATATTTCTCTATTAAACCGGAACAAATTTGGATAAATGTTTACATAAGCATGGGGACGGGGGGCAAGAGCGTTGCTTACTTTTGCTGACCAGGGGGAGGGGGTGGCCAGAAATTATAAAAATTCTGCTTACGTAATACTTGGATGGGCTCTATAAATGCCAATTTCTGATTCCTATAATAATATTTTAACATTTATTAATTTATATATGAAATATTTAAGAGTATACTGACAGTGACCAAAGAAATTGATAAGGGTTATATTGTTGTTTTGTATAGAAACTTTTTGTATTGCGTATCGGTCAAACCAGTTCGTATCAGGTGTTAGTTTAAGTAGGTTTTATACTCGCATTATTTAAATTAGAGTAAAATTACAATTATTATTATTAGTGGAAGATTTGTACTTATAGCTCAAGGTACACACTATACGCAAATAGACATAGACTCGAAAAACTTTGTAGACAAAAGTGGATTTGTGCGTCAAGCGCGAGAAGTACGATCTCAGATACTACTACGTTTGGTTATTTCTGATACCTTAGAGTTTTAACTGTTGTCATGATATACACTTGATCTCTCTCAACAACTTGTTTAATTAAAACATTCCTTATATCTCTACTTAAATCTCTAAAAGAGCAAACAATTAAAATCTTTTACTTATTAATATAGCTCAGAATGCTATTTTCTTTTAGTGTTAGATACCGATATAATAACAATAATATTGCATTTCAATAATGTATTCCAACCTATACGATGGATTTTTAAAACGGTTGTCTTTGCAGGGAGAAGCACCAGGAAACACTAAAGAAGTAGTCAAATATTTCACCAAAAGAATTACAGAAAGGGTTCTGTTGGGATTACATAAAAAAGATAAATACATTGTTGTGTTACACTTATTGAAAGAGGTTTACGATGATATTATGCACGATAAGGTTACTTTTATTTAATTTATTATGATTTAAATGTGTATATTAAAACGCAATCAGTATATTTGTTTAACGTGAATTACTGTAAGATTCATTCCCTCCTCCAGCTTTGGCAATACTTTATTGGTAATTATGACTTCATAGAAGATACTAACATAATAAGTGAAATCAAAAAGTCTTTCGGGTGGATTCAGGATGATTGTGCTAAGAAACTGGCAAAATTGAAGGTTTGCATAACATATTTTAAATTATATTTTTTTACAGCTTAATTCATATGAAGAAAAAAGTAAGAAAGAAGAAGAAAGTAAATATATTTATAAAGCCTTTTATATCTAGTTCTTCAAGCGATACAATTTATGTAGGAATATAAATCACAACACTATTTAGTTGCATATTTTTTTATAATATCGACAAGGGCTATTTGACTAACAAGCCAGTCTTTGCACGTTAGTTAATTATCCTTTCCACCGTCATAAATATTTTGTTAGTAAACTTAGTACTTATTTCGAAATTCGTAGGGATTTTTTAATAATTTTATTTATATAAGGTTTCATGTGAAGACCTGTACAACAAAATGGCGGTTCAAAACAATAATGATCTGTGGAAGGAATTCCAAGAGTCGGGAGATCTGAACATCATCGCCAGATTAAAGTTGTCAGCGTTTGAGACTGTGGTTGCGGTCTCTGCAATGCGTCCTGGAAGCCTTTACAGAGCTATTGTCGCTTTCGTCGATCAGATTTTAGGTAATATATTACTGTAATTTGCTAGGAAATTATGAAACTGTCAAATTTGAAATCGTTTAGAGCTAACTCTATACTATTTCTTCTATTCTTATGTTCCCTAGGTACTGACCTGTATTACTTCATTCGGCTTATAATAATATCAGCCTGTACATGCTATGTAAGCTGCACGACTTCTAACGACGAATAACTGATACATCTATTTAGATTCTACCAATCATAAGACTAAGACATACAATTTTCCTCTACACAATGGGACCACTTTTTAAAAATATAATTAGGGATTTTGGGAAATCCTACATATATTCATTTATCTATACTGTCTGTTGGTTCCCGGTATTTTACGAAACGACTGGACCGATTTTGGCGGGAATTTCACTGGCAGATAGCTGAAATTACAGCGGGTGACATAGGCTACTCTAAGTTAGACTAGCTGTTAACTACGACTTCGCCCGCAGTGCTATCTCCAAAACGGTTGCACCGATTTTCACGAGACTTTCACTGACAGATAGCTGACCATATAGAAAGTGATTTAGGTTATTCTATTTTAGACCAAATGCCACCGGCGACTTCGTCCGCTTGAAATTTAGCAACAATATATTGTTTACTGTAAACATGTGCGTGAGGCGTGTGCGGTAGTGGACTCCAAGACTCCATTGTCACGGCCATTTTTTTTTACTGCGCTTTCATCTACGTAACTACTAACAACTAATTTAAGAAGTTGTATTACGTTATCATGTATAACATGTTGTTATGATAATGATATATATACCTATGTAGTTATGGTCAGAGTCATACGAGTCTGTATAATCAGGTGGTGGGGTAGTGGTGTGGGGGGACGGCATAGAGCGCGCCGCAAGGTTGTGCAGTTCGGGGAGGGGTGCGAAGAGGCTGCGACCTGCACTCGTACTGGCGGGGCACGGGGCGGACCAGCTCGCTGCGCACGCGCAAACACATACACTCACACAGGTACCTTACCTATACAATACACCTAATTGGATATCTAATCTAATAGATTAAGATCCCAGAGCGACCAGACACAACTTATTTTTAAATATATGAAACCTTACGTTGTAAGTACTGTTTTATGTACTTAGAACGCTTGCGCACTCACAGAGATTGAGTCCGTAACAAATGTATAGGTACCAGGTGCGAAATCTTTAATTTTTTTTTAATGCTAACCTGTAATTAATTGAAATTTCATAGGATTATCACAGGTCACTTGAACGAAACTTTCTTTGATAAAAAGTTGATTGAAAGGAAAATACAATTGAATTTAAAGTTTTAAGAGTTTGCGTTTTAGGAGTCTTCTCAACTTAATACACTTTATAAACAAGTCAAATTAAGATGCTTTATTAGTCCGTTTCCAGAGGCTACGAGTTGCAAACGTGAATCTTAGTGTCATTTTGTTTTCATTTTAGTGTAACAAACAAAATCTTTGTTCATGTATCATACTAACTCAATTTAAGCGTTATAGGCAAAGATGCTTAAAAGCTTTAAAAGTCAGAAATACGTTAAAATAGCGTATGAAATCGCAGACACATCTATTACATTATAAATTTGTTAGTGTATTTGTTAGTGGTAGAGCCACGCTGAAGCTATTACTGATTTCAGCATGAATGGGTCGGCTCGCCCGGGGTAGTACCACCCTCTCACAGAAAACCGACGTGAAGTAACAATGCTTGCATTGTTGCGTTTCGTTCGGTCAGTGAGAGTGCCAGAGACCCACCTCCCGTCCTCTTCACTTTCCCTTTCCCTTCCCCCCCCCCACACAGGCTGGCAACGCACTTGCGACTCCCCTGGTGTTGCAAGTGTCTATGGACGGTGGTGATCACTTACATCAGGTGACCCACCTGTTCGTTTGCCTCCTATGATATAAAAAAAAAATAATTAAAAGAACTAGTGGGCGCCCAGTGGTCGACATTCGACCATAGTTCATTGATTTTTTAAAGTTTGAACTTTATTAGGGTTCCTGTGTCAAAGGGATTCTATAATCAAAGGTTTTCATCATGGCTACTCAGTTGTTTTTCACTTTTTTTTTTCAAATTATATAAACATAAAAAAATCTATGTCTAAATTAAAACTGAAATTAATTACAAATTTGAAACAAAAACAGGCGGTTACATAAGGTGCTAAGGCTCTCAAATTCTAAGTAAACATAACTATACGAAAATAAAGAAATGTATCGCAACTCTTGACACAACTTTCAATTAATTTTACACGACACCATGGGTGATATTTCTGGGTGATATTGAATTAAATGAAGTCTCATTGCTTGGAAAAGTAATGGATGCACATTGGAATCAAATGATGAATCCAAAACAAATATGATCTAATTCATGGATTACTTTCATGAGCAAACAAATTTTCTTATTTTGATATTACAACGTATTTTTTGGCTCATTTTTTTATTGAATCATCATTTGAAGTGAGTTCACCATAAAAAAATACTAAGCATTAAAATATTGACTTTGACGTTGGTAATATTGCTTTACTCTTATGTCAACATGAAGCAAAGTGACATGAAGTGAAAGCAGTCTTGTCACCTAAAAATCTTGACATTCAATAAGACCAAAGAGAATAATAATCATTTCAGTGGTTCCATAAATTTACTAAAGATAAATTATTTATCAATTAATTATTAAAGTATATCATGAATTTACATATTATATTATTATAATATTAACCTACAATTTAACCAGATTTCAAAGGGCATGTAAGGCACGCAACGTCAGTCATGTAAAAAATATTGAAAATGTAATTGGAACGTAAGAGTAAAATGACGGATGTCAAAATGTCTTTTTCATTTACATGTGTGTATATGTTGTGTAAAATGCAAGCAGTAGTGGGAGTAACGTATATTTTAATTAATTTAATATGCTTGCAATGCATTTTATATTAAAAAAATAGCTTTCTGCACTTCTCCTCCATATAAACTTTAACTATGCCAAATTTCAAGTTCATCCGTTCGCGTAATTCACTTAAAAAGGGTACAAGGTTTTGGCTTCACGTATTAATATATAAGATGTTTGTTCGAATGTTTCTCGCCATAATTTAGCATACGAGTCATACTGTCGGAATAGAACATAAGATACTTTTATCAATTATTTATTTATTATTAAAGTTGAATTTACGGCTATCGAATGGAGTCGGTAACAAAGTAATATTTAATGTAAAGTAATAAGTTTTCTATGTGATTTCCTTTCAAAATCTTTGTATTCATACTTGTTTTGTTTTCATTTATGGAAGTTATATTTTAAAATGTCGGATGTATTTAAAAAATACCATACACGAAATATTCATATACTTCTACATCGACGAACTTATAAGTTTATAGATAAGTACTTACGCACTTTTAAACTAATTGCATGAAAACTTATGTACTAATAAAACCCACAGTGTCGATATAAAATTAAATTCTAAAAACAATTAGGTATCGAAGTAAATTTTATTGCAAAATGTGTTTACACTGGTAGCACTGGCATATGTTCAGAAGTGAATTGCAGAGAATATTCCCAGTATGTGGTACTTTAGCTGTTTTTAAGTTATTACTGTACAATGTACGCGTGTGTCAGGTCGGAATAGAAGAAGGCAGGAAGGCGTGGGAGGCGGCGGTGGAGATGTCTCACGATGGAGGCTGGGTCGCTCTCATCGTCGGAGCTTCCCCCTTCACAACCGACTTACAAAACTTTCTCGAAGATTTTACAAATAAACCGGTATTTATATTTATCATTCTTTTTATTATAACCTATATTTGTCTGGGAGAGTATTATTACTATAATAATTTTTAAGTTATGTTTTGTGGTTAAGTTTGACATGCATACCTTTGTTGTTCTTTTAGAAAACTAACAAAACTAAATAAGCGCAGAATAGAATCAGAGAAGCGATTGAGAATTATTAAATGAAATCACAAATAATGCAATTATTAAAACTATCTCTGTTACCCTAGTCTAAATATTATAACATTATTTTCTTAATTTTGCAAGAGTACTTGAAAACCTGAAGGATCTGTTGCGTTTGAAGAAATGACAGAGTGTGCCTTAACACTTTATTATCACTAAATATTTGATAAACACCAAAATTAAATCTAATACATTATTCCTGTAAGAAAAGCAAATTTAGTATATTTACGAAATCGGTGTACTAATGATTTGTATTAAGACCGTAACAGTTAAGGTGGGAACCAAGTCTATAATATTTTACATAAAATTAAATTCAACCTTTTATGGGTTAGTCCTTGCAAATGGCTATAGGATATTTAATTTACGTGAACCAATTTTGTCTATTAATCGACAATTATTACACTGTTGAATTTCAACGGAAACAGCGGAAGGCAAAAGGTGTCCAAACTATTAGCGTTGCTGAATTTAGTTCAAACCTTGCTATAGAAATTGCATAACATTTTATTTTACTTAATTATGATAAAATACTTTACTCGTAATATTGAAATGTGAATGTTATCGTTCCTCGCAGGCAGAACAATTCGGTGATGATTTTCGCTTATGGATTGTATGTGAGGATAGAGAAATACCACCAGCGATATCGAGTGCCTGTGTAAATGTTATCCTAGAGGTGGGTATATAAAAATGTCTACACTAATTTAACATATATTAAGTACTTATATATATTTTATTTGTTTATCAAATTAACATGTATGAAAGACTCATTTACTTAAAGGCTTACTCACAAAAGAGTAAGTTAAGTACGTCTTCTAAGTAAATTTTGGTATATATTAACGAACATTAGTGTTATCAATATGTTGAATGTGGAAAAAAATGTTTTTTTTCCTTGAATAATGAAACCTGAAAAATGAATGCATCTTAAGTGTAAAAGAGACCTATGGGAGTAAATTGTTATAATTATTCTTCTCGGTAATATTTTATTCGAACCCATTTTATACTTAAATAAATAATTATGGTAGATGTGAATGATGGTGTTGAAAGGATAAGACTTAGATAGAACATCGGCTTTATTACAAAAACAAAAATGAACACGGGCTTAATACTCGTCTTACTAAGCAGTGCCTAAAATTTTAAACCTAGTTGAACACATATTTAAAATACTTTACTACAAAAACGTCTCCGAGTAGTCTCTAGCTAAACATCTGGTTTAAGTTTTTTATGCAAGCAACTCTAAATAGCATTCGTTCAATTCAATATCATCATTCAAAAACGTTCCATTACATACCTACAGATATTTTGCGAACGATTTCAATTCATGAATAATATTTTTGTTCAGATCTTTATGAAGAAACTTGAAATTAAATTAGTAACCATTATTGTGACATTTTACTTAAAAGAAAATGATACAATCGTTTATAAGATTAATATGTTACGTCAAAGTGCGTGAGGTGAAATCTCAAATTAATATTATACATTGTCAAATGTCAATAGTGTCATATGGTAGTAGTTATGATTTACTTGTGAATCTCTAAAATTGTTTTTTTTTTTCTTCCATATTAATTATACCCAGGAACTTCATAATTTCTTACGAAACGTCTATCGCCGACAAGTAGAAATACAATAAATCACAACAATAAAATAAGAACTGTCAGCTTAGACAAGTGTTAGAGAATATTTAAATGTAAATAACGTCCATCTGTAAACAAGGTTAAGATACTCTTTTGTAATCAAACTTTTTTAAAACGAGTATTCAACACGTATTTAACTTTTTTGTAATAATACGGCATGTTTAGGCTCCAGAAGGTGTAAAGAACAACATAATGGGTACGGTGTGTGCGTGGGGCGCGTACAGTGCGGACGGCGCCGTAGTGCGCGCGCACGCCTGCCTCGCACTCTTCCACGCGCTCGTGCAGGAGCGCCGCGCGTACATACCGCAAGGTACCATACACACAAGTCTATTTATGATAGGTCCACGAAAACATGACATGAATACAGTGACACAAAATCTTACATCACTGCAACTACACTACACATATCACTTCCACACACGTGCACGCACACACGCTTACACGTGAAAGTGGAAGGGTTTTATTATGTTTCCTTATCGAACTGAATTAGTTGAGAAAAAAAAATTAACCGACACCAAAATACATATAAGAGTTACTGAGGTATGTATGCTTGGTACACATATAAATTTCAATAACTCATATAAGTATGAATATGTAGCTTAGCTTAGATTAGCTCAGTTAGGACGCGAATTACATGAAGTAGGCAATAGCCCAAACCGAGGTGTGCCGTGCTCCCTTGAGCTAGTTGTCAAAATAAAATCGGCTGAGTGCTTTAAGCGCTCACCTTAGTAGTCCGGCGAAGCTGTTAAGGCCTTGCTAGGCCAATAGCGTAGTCAGTTCGAGAAAAAAAAAATCTATTTATGCTAACGTTATTTATGCTATCATTTCATTAGTATGATTAACTTCTATCATAATTTATACCAATAAATTTAAAATGTCAATAATATATTATGCTAATATTAAAACTGCATATATTCAAAATATGTAGGTTTTGAACTTAAAAAAATTACAAATAAGGTGTAGATTGGGTTGAACTGATGCATAAAAGTATATTTTTAGTTGTACTTTACAAAATCGAAATTGGATGGTATATTATTAATTGATTCAATATTAGTACATAAATTTAAGACTAAAAATTTGCAGTCCACATATATTTATGACTTAACACGAATCTGACTGCAAAGCGTAGAACTTTAACCCTTGCTACTAATTCGACAATACACTGTATAGCAAATTGACACCAGTCAGACACCAAAAGTTAGAAATTAAATTATGTTATCTGTGAATGATTTATGAATACTTTATATATTTCGTGATAACAAAAAACTAACAAGTTTTAATAATTTACTATATTTAATACTAGGCTCTAAATTTTTGTTCACGTACAAATTTTGTGCGTAACAAACAAGCAATGAAACTTGATATCAAAAACTAGAGAACATTGAACTCAACTTAGGTATCCTACCTACTGTATGTAAGTAAGTACAATAAAAAAGATATTTATTTGAATAATATACCACGCGATTTGTTAGTCACTCGCAATATTTTTACAGGACACTCATTAGTTGTTTCTGGTTCTAAATCAATAAAAAATAGGTGCTTAATATTTGACCTAATTATCTCGAGAAAAACAAAACTGATATACACTTACTACTACTAACGCTTAGTTTACGCAAAGACGAGCAGATGTGATAAATATCAACGCAATGTCACGCGCCTGTGCACATTCAGTGTGCGTGCTACCACGCCCCCCCGTTGAAAGAGATAGTTTACGCGTCACGTAATGTTAAGTTTATTAACCTCGGATGCGCCCTCGCGATTCACCGTCACTTCGTTCATTGAGCGTATCACTTTTGTATCCATACTTTTAAAAGTCTTAGAAGAAACTATAACTAAGGTTCTCTTCGTTGTTTATTAGTATTTGTTTTGATATTATTATTTTATGTGTTAAAAGTGACCATGAACTATAATTTCACCGAGTGTATCATAATTAAATTTGGAATTTATTTTTATCATTGTGTATATTGCTTTTCGATCAATTCACGATGTGATGGAATAGTAATAAATGCCTCTAATTTGATTGTAATTTACATGCTTTTGATGTTTAAGTGACAGTGACATATTATAATTTGCGGTACAGTTTGGTATGACTTTGCTACCTATTGGGGAGATTGCGAGATGACCACTTATCGTGCAGGATGGAGCCGTTGGTACGCGTGGGAGTGGGGCGACGTGTGGGCGAGCGCGCGGGTAGTACGCGCGGCGGGGGCGGGGGCCACGGCGCGTGCACTCTGCGCTCTGCTGTACGCCGCGCGTCCCGCCGCTATAGGTCACTAATTACTTTTAATTGTATCCACTAAACTTATTTACTGCAATGTGACATGTTTTGCGACAAAATATAATATTTATTTTCGATCTTCTATTATTTTTTAAGCGTTTCATCTTTAGTAATAAATTTGCAGTATTGTTTCTATATTACGTCTTTTAAGCCGAATTTTATCATTTATAACATACGCTGCACATGAATATGATACCAAAAAATGTCTGCTCGAATGTTTGTATGACGTTTTTTAACTCAAGAACAGCTTAAGTGACGATTATAAAACATAATTATATGGGAACTAGTTATATGTTATTCGATTGGTTTGTTATAAGTATTAACAAAAATACTTTTTAATTGTAAATGAAAATATATGTTGTAGTCCGGTGAAGCAGAAAAGACCTTATTAGGTCAATAGCGTAGTGAGTTCGAAGAGAAAATATATGTTAAATATAATAACTATTTTAACCGATTTCAATTAAAGTAATAGTTAATATACTATCTTTCAACATTGATAGACAATAAACAACATTAAATCCATAAAATGTGTAAAAGAAGAGAACTAAGAAAGAAAACTGTTTAATGCGTAATAAACGCGTGAATGTGGATGTGAGTTTGTTTGTTTATTATGCTTTCACATCTAAATTTACTCAACCGGTTATCATACAATTTTGCATACACGTTATCAGAGGTATAAAAAAAGTATACAGGATACTTTTCATCCAAAAAATGTACGGTCTTTGAGGTATAGGGCAAATTTACATTAGCGCGACTAAAGCCGCGAACAAAAAGCTAGTCTAATGTAAATTATTAATAATTAATAGAGTTATATTAAGTTTAAGATGTAGGTAATAGATAGTTGTGTATACGTGTGCAGGCGACGTGCGCGTGGTGCGCGCTCTGCACGCGCGCTGCCTCTCCGACGCGGCGCTGTCCCCGCAGTGGCGCGTGCACCCGCTGCAACTACGTTTACCGTATTCCACGTGTTTACAGGTATACATATCTACTAAAACATATTCAAAATGTTTACACATATCACCTCCACACACTTTTTTTTTTCGCGAACTGACTACGCTATTGACCTGGCAAGGTCTTTACAGCTTCACCGGACTACAAACCTCCACACACGTGCACATGAAAGTGGAAGGGTTTTATTTTTTTCCCTTATAAAACTGAAATAGTTTAGACAATTATCCGATACGAAATATATGTAAGAGTTGTTGAGGTATGTATGCTTGGTACACGTATATGTTTCAACAACTCATATATGTATGAATAGTTAGCTTAGCTTAGGTTAGCTCAGATATGTCGCGAATTGCCGTATGCCATCAGTGCGGCGTTGACCCGGACACCGCGCAGCACACTCTGTCTGAGTGTGCTGCGTGGGAGGAGCAACGTCGCACTCTGGCTGCGGCGGTAGGGCAAGATCTCTCACTGCCGAGCGTGGTTGCGGCCATGCTCGGTAGTGAGGATAACTGGAATGCAATGGCCTCCTTCTGCGAGGAGGTCGTCTCGCAGAAGGAGGCGGCGGAGAGGGTCCGTGAGCAAGACCCTCAAAGTGACCGTCTCCGCCAACGGAGGACGGGCAGGAGGAGGCGTCAGTTTGACCGCCTCCTCCCACTGTAACCGGACCAGGGGAGATGGGTCGGGGGGCCCATCTCCCCATTGCACAGGTCCGGCGGACGGAAGAGACGGCCGGTGTGTACCCGGCTGTCTCCTAACAAGACGAGGCCCGGCGGCGGCGATTTCTCTGCTGGGCCAACCGCTGGGGCGGCACGATGAAGTCTTTAGAGATCTAGTGCCGCCCCAACTATAGCGGCAGACGTACACCGTGGGGTTTTAGTCCGTGCGAGTCGGACATAACTCACCCTCTCCCCCGAGAGGGTGGTGTATCCATAAGGGATTTCCCCACGTTAAAAAAAAAAAAAAAAAAAGATATGTCGCGAATTGCATGTGTCACGCAACAGCCCAAGCCGAGCACCCTTGAGCCAGTTGTCAAAATAAAATCGGCTGAGTGCCTTAAGCGCTCGCCTTAGTAGTCTGGTGAAGCTGTTAAGACCTTGCTAGGTCAATAGCGTAGTCAGTTCGAAAAAAAAAACATTAAAAATAATTTAATTACTTTATTATTCGATCATTTATGCATAATTACTCTGTGTACTGTACCTCGAAAATTATAGTGCTACTTCAAACCCTCATCTTCACGCCTGCGTTTATGAACTTAGATTACTTAAGTACTTATCATATATTCAACGACTGGGCGTCCCTATGTCTTATGATTTTTTTACTTTCTGTCTTTATTGAAAAGCAAATCTAGGGTATTACCTAATTATACTGCAGCATATGGCTGGGGTGCAGTTGTTTAACATTTTTATTAATTATATATTTATGTTTGTTCATATGAGATGTTCTGTTTCAACAGTAAATCTTTTTCCTTCTATCTTTCCATACATAAACATAAAAAAAACGACTTTAACAACTTTGACTGCCACACCGCGCAGTAATCACGTCTCTTTTAGGACGCTACGGATGATTTTTTTAAATTATATAAAGATCCAACGCTCCCGTCTCTAGTGACCACGCCGAGCCGTGGCGTCACAAAAGAAATCATTGCCAGTCACATATAACCAATGTGGCACTCAAAGTGTTAAGCAATCTAGATTGCGTTTTCTCTGACAATACAAACATGATCAAGTTAAACGATTAGAACTCTAATTGAGAATTATTTGAGAAGATTAAAACCACGACGTCTTTCTTGAGTTATGAAACCCCGAATATTTACGCTTAAATTGTCACGAAATATTTTCTTGTAAAAACAGGATTATACGTCAGCGTTCGACAGTATACCCAGTGTGGATCCGCCGGAACTCCTGGGACTGCCGGCTAACTGCCGTATCGCATGGGAAAAAAATGCCGCCAACCAAATTATCTCTGGATTAAAAGGTTTTTCAGCTAAATATATTCTAAATGAATAGCATAAAAATCAAGATAATTACAATAATATAAATAATAATGAAATGATTTTTTGTCTGTCAGTTTAGATCTGAAACAATTGCTTACGTTAGATACTTTGAATGAAGTAACAGATTTTTACTTGATGTTCATCTAATTTCTAAATGAATTTTAGAGGAAATATATTACTTGTGTTTTCGACCGAATATTGAATAGAAGGTGATGATTAAACATCGTGATTAAAATGATTTGTGGTTACTTATTAACAATGTAAAACATAATTGACATTACAGATTTGAACTCTGTTAGTAGCAGTAAGAAAAGTGATGACGTACAACGACTCAAGTCACTTTTGGCTTTATGGAAGAAACTGATGTCTGGGAATCCTCTTCTTAAAGGAGATTATCAAATCCAAAAGGTTTGTATTATGCCTATAGGAATGTACCTATATGAATATAAATAAGTAGTAAGACGTATAGAATGTTTTTAAAAGTTGGTTTGAATTTTTTTCTTATTTAAATTGTCTAACTTTATAACGTATTCTATAGTTTAATTTAAAAAAATCAATTATAGTTTTTTTTTATTCTTTTTGTACTAAATTTTATTTTTACGGCACTAAAGGGGTCGAGTTTGTCTCTGTCGCTGATGAGTTCACAGTTACTGAGACAAAGTACACCGAGACACGGAACAATAATTTGTTCATCACAGAAACGATTGTTGTGTGTGAGATTAAATACCACATCACTGAGGACGGTACTCATAATGCAGCGACCGTTTTAACTGTACGATTCTTTGTAGGTGGTAGAGCCACGCTGAAGCTATTATTGATTTCAGCACGAATGGGTCGGCTCGCCCGGGTTAGTACCACTCTCTCATAGAAAACCAGCGAGAAGTAACAGTGCTTGCATTGTTGCGTTTCGTTCGGTCAGTGAGAGTGCCAGAGAGCAACCTCTCCTCCCATCCTCTCTCCTCTCCACCCTCCCTCCCTCCGTCTCATACCTCCAAACACAGGCTGGCAACGCACTTACGACTCCCCTGGTGTTGTTAGTGTCTATGGACGGTGGTGATCACTTAACATCGGGTGACCCACCTGTTCTTTTGCCTGCTACAAAAAAAAATTATATCAACATACAATGGAATATTATAATTTTATGCGTATTTTATTGTTTTTCACTGTAGTCATTAACCATTCATCTTTTACGATAAATACATATTACCGTGTTAATTTAGCCCTACATCGTGCAGAGAAAGCTCTACCATTATACAGAAAAATGTTTTTATATAGACCCAATGATAACCTAAGAGAATGAAAACTTGCGATTAATCGTTATGTAATAAATAAATGGTGTTAATACTGCATGTATTATACGTGTTACATTTTAAACTGACCTACATCCAATTTTAGCCATTACATATGTAAAATATGAAGATCATAAAAAAACTAACAACCTTATGGACGGCAAAATTTGAACTTCATATTCGGTGTAGAAAAACTGGAAATGTTAAAAAAATTAAACATGTCATATTAATGACTAGCGGCCCGCTCCGGCTTCGCACGGGTACAAAATATATAGCCTATGTCATTCACTGAAAAAATGATTAAAATCGATCCAGTAGTTTTGATTTATTTATTACTGCCCGTGGCCCGCCTGAGTTTGTTGCAATGTAAGCGGAAAAAATGTAATTATTTACAACATCACATTAGAAACCTCAAAAATAACAGTATTTCTCCACTATTTAAGGGATGTTATTATAGATATAAACCTTCCTCTTCAATCACTCTATCTATTTAAAAAAACCGCATCAAAATCCACTGCGTAGTTTTAAATATTTAAGCATACATAGGGACATAGGGACAGAGAAAGCGACTTTGTTTTATACTATGTAGTGATTAAAATGTAACACGTATAGTATTCGCACCCCGTGTGTAACAGTTAGCACACGCGAGCGGATGGTGGGAGTGCGTGTGCGGCGGGGAGTGCGCGGAGGCGGGGGGCGCGGCGCGAGCGCTGCACGCATCGTTCGCGAACTGCGCGCGCACGTTAACGCACACTACGAAACCGCCACCCCTACTACACAAGGTCCTTATTAACATTACTGTCACAGACGATTAACTTCTCGACTGCTTTCTAAGACCCAGATCTCGAAACGGCGGATAATGTTTTAAATATCTTGCTAATATTGAAGTAAAACTTCTTTACGCACCCTTGACTTGGATTTTCAGAATAAATGGTATTAAATATGCAACATATACTTATATAGTACTAGCGGCCCCGGCGAACGGTGTCCCACCCTGATAATAAACAAAAACCTTGACAAATCATATACCTAAACGTTCTTCATGAATCACTTTATCTACTGGTGAAATTCCGTTCAGTAGTTTTTGAGATTATAGCGAACAGACAGACAGGCGTGGCGGAGAACTTTGTTTTATGATATGTGGTGATTAATAGTGAATAACTGTCAGGTTCCGACGGAGTGGCAGTTGTTGTGGGCGGGGCCAGACTCTACGGACGCGTACGTACGCGAGTTCTGTCACCGCGCTCGCGCCGCGGTCGCACGTCTCGACGCTTGGGACGGAACTCCCACCTACATACCTAATGGTGTGTATGACTTGCTTCAAATCAATTCTTTTAAAAACTTTACTTTTAAAAGTTTGCCTTGCTTGCTTTTTTACTGAATGCTAAGAGAAACTCATTTGAGTGCGATGAAATTGAACATACAAATTCAATTTTTTTTTATATTGAATTTAAAAAAATATTCGCTAAATTGACTGGAAGGTACGGTACAGTCCTTAAATAATGGTGACTGTCGTTGTTAAATAGCAGCGGCAGTTGTCGCTATCATTCTGACGTACAGAAGTGCCTCTTCACGCCTCGTTTGAAGGACCCCATATAAAAATGCTGCGTTTTTCATATGCATCGTTCATGTAACACAATATTTCTGGGAGTTTTTGGCGGGATCTTGGTCTGTCATGTAGTCGATTTTATTTTTTATTCATAATCTTGTGTTACTTGACTCTATATTGTGTAAAATTGGTGGTGTTTTATGTAATATAGTTTGTTTATTGCATAAGTGAAGTGAATGGACAATTATACCACGGACCATGAATTCTGAGATGCTACAAAAACTCCATGGAAAGTTCTAACAAGATGGCCTCCATCTTGATAGTTCATTGTAATTATATCAAGAAACTTGTTATATCGATACTCACTTGACAATGGCAGTAATAGTCTACTAGAAGACTGGTTGTCAAAAATAAAATAGAAGAAGAACTTGTAATACTATTAACTACTCGACAATGGCAGTAATAATCTAAAAGATTGGTTGCCACAAATAAAGTTAACAAAAATTCTGACGCAAAGAGGTACATGCTAAGTCTGAGAGAGTAAAAGAACGTTGCTGTATACAGCAAGAGAGGTCTATGAGTTCGATAAAATGAGATAAATTGAAATACAATTTTCTTTGTAATTCTAAAAATAAATACAGAGATGTTACTTTTAACTTAAGTACAAAAGGAATTGAATACACAATAGTTGGTGGAGCGTGTTGAAAATTAAAAAAAGAATATACATACACGCGACATTAAAATCAAATTAAAACGCGAATGGTTTTAGAAGACGAGAAGTATGCAATTGATTAATGACGTCACACGAGCATTGCATGCGTTCATTTTATATACCGAAATAATTTGTTAAAATTGACTTGTGGCAAGAAGACGTTAGAATAAAATCTGTAATGAAACCCTATTCTTTTTAGATTTGTACCATTTCAAGGGTGACGTGTAAGGATATTTCCTTGTTATGAAATTCAGATGACATCATTCAAAGTTGAATAAGTGAAATGTTTATCTTTTGTTGGGTTTAGAAGTAGATTTGCGTTCATTTCTGCGTCCGGAGCGCGTGATATGGGCGCTGCGAGCTCGCGCAGCAACCCTACTGAAGTGCTCGGTCGACGCACTCGAACTTTCTGTTAAATGGAACTCTTCCTCAGGTTAGTTGTAAACGAACACAGGCTTGAGGAAAATTGGTTAGTTGATTCTTAAAACCTAACAAGCGTGTTCAGAAATCGTGATGACTAATATATATGTGTATTTTTTTTTTAATCAAAAAGAAAAGACAAATATGGATGCGTCGATTTATTACACAGGCATAAGTTGAAAACTGAATTTGCGTTTTTAATAGTTCTAACTTCCGTTGGTTTATTTGGACGATTTTTGTGGATTGAAAACATATCTGATTGATCAGAGTCAAAAATTCATTCTCAAATCATATAAATAATTTAATGTTTGAATGATTCATGCTCTAATGATCTATGTTTATTATGAGTCTCTGAGACGGTCATTTGAAACCGTAAATTTTCACATAATATAATGATAGCAAAATTGTCTTAAAAAATTATATAATTAGAATTTCGATGTAATTACAGATTTGAAACCGTAATATTTGGTTAGTTTTCTTTAAATATTTTGTTGCTTGCTCACACCACAATCTCAGTTGAAAGAAAGAACTAAAGTGGTACTGGTTCCCAAATGCAGCTGCTGCTACGCATCTATAAATTCTTGGTGACAATTTTTCAATTTGCTGATGGTATAGTTATTCACGTTGCCATTACGAAACGCCCTAACACTATGATTTCACCACGATGTTTTCCTTATCTAAAATCCCTAGATAGATTTCGAACTTATGCCTATAACGCGATGTTTAAGCACGCTACTATTGAGTCATGATTGATATAAATAAGTACATCGAACACACCGCTGTCAGGACTCACTCCATGCCTTCATATACTTACAAGTAAACAGTTAGAAATGGCCGTGTGACAATCCATGTGGTGATAGGGATTTTTCTAAGTCCTGCTGGCTAGCTACCACCCTCAAATTAGTAATCTTTCGCCAAGCACTTGTTGGTGTATTTCGGTAGCTGCGCTTGAGAGGTAGCCCCCTCTAGGTTAGGCGTATGTACCATCTTAAACCACATGGTTATGAAGCCATGGTTATGTTCATGGCATTGTAGTTGCGGTAAGTAAGTCCCTGCTCCCCCGGCTAAAACGTATAAGAAGGTACCATTTAGTCCATGCGAATGGGACTTAACCCATCCTCAGATGCCCGGCGAGATGGGTATCCGTTAGGGATGTCCCCATGTAAAAAAAAATGTGTGTACATACGTGTATGTACACGCGTTAGAAGTTATACTTCTTTGGCGTAACAAAATAAAAATCTTTTCAAAATTTTATCTTTCGCCTTATTCTACGTTTGTAGAAAAAACAACAATAACAATAGAAAAAAGGTATTTAGTACATCTAAAGTTTTAATACAAAGAAACAAAATGTTGACTATAGCTAATTTCAGGGTGTCGGTTTTTCGTGACGGTGTGCGCGCGCATCGTAAAAGTTTACTCTCACCATTTTTCCCTAACGCGCCAAAAGAAGTATAACTTCAAAAAAGAAATTTAACATCAAGCGAGGTTGTGGTTAAACGCTATAAACTATAAAGGTGTAGGAAACCGTATGTGTTGTTGTAGTGGGAGAGGATGAGGGTGTGCTGGTGCGCGGGTTGATGTTGAGCGGGTGCGAGTGGGTCGGGGCGGGGAGCGCGGGGTGTGCGGGAGCGCTGGTGCCCGCCGCGAGCAGTGCGCCGCCGCACACGCCCGCACCGCCGCTGCTATTGCGTGCGGTACGTACCTACACGTACACGTGCACGATACGTGCGTCACGTATTATTCCACTAATCAAAATATTGTCTATTTCAGTTTATTTACAATCGTCGCCAAATATTTTCACCGCTCTGAATATATTATATAATGTAAATGAAATAAATAAATGCCAATATTAAATTCATATAGGAATATTTGAACTTTATTTTGTATTTGACTATATTTATGCGTAAGCCGGAGCGACCAAAAAGATTGATGAGGACATATGTATCCCTTTATTTTCTTTGGTATTTGCCTTTATTACTACATAATTATTTTAATTAAACTTATGTACTTCTTTATTCCAAATCAACTCTGTCAGTTATATGTATAGGTATACCAAAACTTTAGAAGTATAAAAACTCTAAAATATACGAATTCTAAATTACTCCTTTATACTTCGTATATAATCGATCGATTATGCATATAGCTTATTTAGAAGACACTTGTAACAATGGTCATCGTAATATTACATATATGTAATTTATTTATTACCGCACATGTTAATCTATTGAATATTTAACGTTGTTTATGTAGTAAGAAAATTTCTGGGTATTGATAAATTAAAAAAAAAATGTAATTAATATTTATTTTATGCTGATTTTCGCTTCATTTGAAGATATAATAATTTTTCACTTAAGAAGCATAAAGATGTAAATGTATAAGTTCTGTTCTCTGATTTTTTTTTCTTAGGCCATTGTATAATAATAAATAAGCCTTTTTCCTTGTGCTTTTTATTGACCGTTATGTTGATAAGGTTGCTAGTGATTGAAATAAATATAAAAAACAAAATAGACAATCTAAATTACACGAGTGTTTTTTTGTGAAACAACGTTTTTCCAACAATTATAGCGAATTATTTTTAAAATTACTATCACCTTAGCTATCTTCTGAACATAAACGAATCCAGCCTCGTCTACTATGTTAATTAATATTAAATTTTTATTTGACAGCATAAAGGTACCCAACTGGTTTTGGAGAACACAATAGAAGTACCCGTGTATAGTAACGAGAATCGAGAAGAAGTGATTTTCTATGCGCGTGCACCTCTCGCACGAACTTACGACTACGATACTGCTCTATTAAACGCCGTAGCTCTATTTATAGCACCCGTTGATTGAATTCAATAAGTTTTTGCAAATACATCATATATTACCCAACTACATAGTATGTAAGTTAATTTAGAATTGTTACAGCTTTCGATAATTTTTACTAAGGTTATTAGTTAAACACAACAGGATCAACATTTTGTTTTATAAAATATCGATGTTTATTATATGTTTATGTTTCATATTGCACTAAACTCAACCAATGGAAATATTAAATAATAAACCATATTTTATTAAAGTGTTTTATTTAATCACTTAATCATACTTATTAAGTCGTGATAATTTTCTAATTTGGTAAGAAACACAATGTTCATTAAAAGTTATACATACAACATGCCAATTGTAAGTAAAACATATTTGAAATTAGATAATCTCAATGTTTGCAGCTAGTAGAGGGAGTAGTATTAGTAGAGGGTATTTCTGTTTCCATTTTATTATAATTCGGTGAAGATAGCCTCGTTACTGAAGCTGAAAGTAAAAAAATATAATTTATATTAAAAACACAGAAAGCACATGAGTCGACGGAATGCTTGCATTATAGTTTATTGGAAAGTGGATCAATATATAAATAAAATAATTAATATATTTTAATCTTCATAGATCTCTGTCCTATGTCTATCTTTATTTATAGTCCATCTAAAATAATAGCTCGTTAAGGCCAATAACAGAGATGCCTCCCAGGTGTAAATAACATGAGATACTAATAGATGTTTAGCAACTGCAACTTTGAAATAGTAATTAAAAACATGTAGGTACCTAACTAAATGCTTTATAGTATAATCTAATAAATTGAGTAAATATATATAGTAATGTATGATATTTTTCTTTAACGGAAAACTGACTGTAAACTAGGATTTGTGCATGTGATACCACTAAGCACTAATCCCTTCAAATGTTTTTCATTTAATATTTACGAATATTGAGTACTATTCCGTTTTTAAAAGTGTATTTATTTATATCACAAGCACATAATATAAGGTCTTGGTGTGTTCTTTGTAATGGCAGAGAATGTAAGTCCGCCATTGCGTATTTAACGCATAATGTGTAAATAAATAAATAATACAAATTCCAAATTGTGGAGTTAAGTACACAACCGTTTGGATGCAGACAACGTGGACGAGGAACCTTCTAGATAAATGGCGCAGTGTTTACCAGTGGCGTCGCGGACTTGCTGACACTATCTCTACGGTTTGATGTCGTAGGCTCAATAATATAATGTATACTAATTCTCACTCAGACACCTTGTGATCTGCGTTAGTTTATAAAAATATTGCGCAGTAAGTCGAAACTCGCAGAACATTCGAAAGTATGTTTATATTATTATATATTTTGGGGATCCGTATGGGTTTCTAGGGCTATATTTTCCTTTTCTCGCTCATACCGTATAGGCACGAATACATCTCAGTTTAATTGAAAGCTCCGATCAGCATAAAGTTTAATAAACATGAGTCCACGCCGTTATTAATCGCCTAGCTTTTACTCGTGGCTTCGCTCGCATTAATGTAGATTTAACCTATCTCTCGAGAAAAGTATTATTTTCGAGCTGAAAACTACCTTATGTCATTTTCTATATCCGTGACAAGACGTGTATTCTAAATTTCATGACGATCAGTTTAGTAGTTAAAGCATTAAACCAATGATATTATAAGTAAGTCTATAGACATGTCATAAGCGCTTCAACAGCGCCTTGTTGAAAGTTGGCTAACTAGCTTATTTTTTACGGCTGCCCGTATTTAAGCAACATACAACTATTTCTTTTTCATCACCGGTATTGAGAATATGTCATCTTACTTTCACATTTTACATAAGACAGCGTGGCGTTACAATATTACTTCAGGTATATGTGCGTTTTCATGACATTTGTTTTGTCAAGATATCACGTAGGTAACGTATGTACAGCTTTTAGTTATAATATCATTGGTCAAAACGATATTCGCATTTATAAAATTAGTTCGGATAATGTAAATAACTTTCAGAAGATTAAACTAGTCTGCAACAAAATCCTCCTTCAAAAATTATGTCATAAATATGTACATTTTGATACTCATCTGTTCACGATGTAATACATATATAAGCGCTTGTGCAGTATTCACAACTTTACAGCAGTTAGTTGAAAACTTGTCTTTTGTTTACGTTCTATGTCAAATATTTTAGTAAGTTTTGCATAAAAATCATAATATATGTATTTTTTTAAGTATTTTATGTGTAGATTATCCTTTTTTTTAGGAACAAAGTTAATAAATATAAAATAGATTTTTTTATGAATTCCATTCAATTTTAGGCTATAAAATGCCGCGCACTTGTGAGAATTCTACAGACTGTTTTAGAGAGCTTATGACGGATGAAGTTTTCAATTCGAAGCTGAACAAAGGTGAAAAAAAAAGCTTGGGTGGCTTTTGTAAAAGTGTCTGATAAGTTTACAACTACCGAAAAATCATTCGAGAGCTTCTTTCTGCTTATAAAGCTTTAGGATGCAATATGTCACTCAAAATTCATTTTTTGGACTCGCATGTAGATTTCATTCTGGAAAATCTCGATGCCGTATCAGCTGAGCATGGTGAAAGGTTTCATCAGGATATTACGCATATTGAAAGACACTACCACGGAAAATGAACAGCAGAAAGGCTTGCTGATTTTCGCTGTAAAACTTAGACTGTAGTCTTTTTTCACTTTTTTGTAATTGTTGTTACTTGAATAATATTATTTTTTAATGAAATGGACATTGTATTTAAAATCTATGTGCTGTATTTATTTGTATGTTAAATTCCGAGTTTAGAGCACTAAATACGATGCTATCATGAAAAGAATGAGATTTTTTTTTTTGCTGACCATTGTTTTTAATATTTATGAAAAAAGTATACTCACAGTAAGTTATCTGTAGAAAACCGGTATTTCGTAAAACTCTAATGAATATTATTACAGTTACTATGCTAATTAAAATCGCTATTGATAGGATATATATTTGGATGGTCATGTTGTTCAGTTCCTTGGTTGGAACGCATTTTGCATCTATGTTGTCGTCGTAGTATATCAAGCTGGGAAATAAGAATGAGATTTAGTAAAAATATTGACACGTGAACATATTAAACGATTCAAACGACTTCTCAACGTAATAGCCATTTTTAAGTAGGATTGGTGAGGATTTCGCATTTTTTTGTTATTCGACAAAAGTAGTCACTTAATGAGAAAATGTAAGTTTTCCACGCCATTATTAAATCGGATACACATAGAAAAATATCCTTTCATTAAAAATCACTTTCCTTTTACATATTTGCTGGAGATTTGTTACAACTTTTACGAGTATTATTATCGCAATACTATCTGAAGTTAACTAAAGATTTGCCAGAAAATTGAAACATTAATGGGACGGACTTTCAAAATATGCGAAATCGAAACATACCTGAGATAAAAACTAGGCGACATATTAAACTTATCTAGTTAACAGAGTAGATATTGGATGCTGTTGCTATTAATTCTATGCTCAGGCTCATAATAGATCTAAAATCTACATATATCGAGGAGTTGGGCATATACGCTATTACTGCACCAACGTGGCTTCACACCAATGTACATTGATTGATTTACTGTTTTATAAATAATAGCCATTATTATTTTAATTTTAAAATATAGCTCATAATCTTAACGTGTTACCATCTATCTCACAGTTTACGGCAAAAATAAAGATGTCGTTATACCGAACACAAATAACACGATCAAAATTCATAGGTAACTTTATAAGAAGTACACTTAAAAGTGTGTATTACTCTCAAATATCTCTTTTACCATGTTTACAATAATCAATTCGAGCACAAGATGCACTGTTACCCGTCAGTTACTAAATATATATACAGGCAAATAACATAAACACTTCGCCAAAAATGCTGTTATACGTGGGTTTTAGTTAAATGTGTTTATCTTACTATACCAAGAATAAAAATCGCTTGTTTATACATAGGTATCTTGAAATGTTTATAATATAGATAGACTGCTGATCTAATTACCCGTCAAAACAAAGTCCACATTCGGTACCGGATCTAATGCAGTTTGTGTTTATCCCGAAAGTATGAGGCTCATTTCTTCCAAGATCACGACATCGTAAACATTCTCGACAAAAATGTGTGGCTTGCTCACAAAAGTATCCATTTGAACATTGATCATCTTCACTGCATCCGAAGGGTACGCCATATGCCATTGTGACGGTAATCAATGTGTAACCGAAAATACTGCAAAAACGAATAATTATAGTATGAAAAATATTAGTTATTTATTCTCGCAACAGTACTTTTATGCTTCTCTTAATTTAGGTAGCTGTTCTTGTTACGATACCTTCTTGCGACACTGATACAATATTGAAATAATTTATGCAATTATACTGCGAGCATTTCGTACTTAGATTAACATTGGGATCACAACAAAACTAAACAATTGTGCATAATATATTTCTCGAGAAAAATAGTTATGTTTATTAATAGTAAAAGATAAATGATAAGACTGGCTCTGAAACTTCACACTCGAAAATCTCTGTATCCTTTATACTCTTTATACCCTTGTGTATTCAAGATATAAAAATGTTTTGTTTACAAAATTTTGCACTGAATTTCAATAAAGTAATATCGCTCAGATCTGTAAATACTGTAAGTTTCGTATTCATATTGTATTTAAAATTATAAAATACAAGTAAAATATTACTAAATAACCGTACATTTTCATTATTAGACTTGACATGACACATTTCATTTTAATTATTTTCGTAATGAAAAACAACGCTGTACTCCAAAAAACAACTAACTGCTCTCCTTAATGTGCACTGTAAATAAGGTAGAGTTTGTGACTGACCGCGCGTTGTAGGTACCTCTGAGAGCGAAGCCGACTTGGACAAGTCGTAACATGATCCGAAATCCGAGCATTGTCTTGAAATTGAATGGCTTTGAATTATTGTATTGTATTTATGAGATTTATTATAAATTGTAATTTTGTTCTTACTTACCTTAACATCTTACACAGGTATTCCTTGTTTAAGTTTATGCTGAGAATTAAAGTTAGTTTTTTTCCGATCAAGCCACTTTTCACATATATATGTAAAAAAATTAATTACACTATTTAACTACTCATAGTATTTTTATGCGACTACTTTAAAACGTTAAAAGATGCGATACGAAAACTATATATAAGTATTGTGCGGCTAGTCAGCGCTTCGCGTCGGATCTCGGAGAAAATGAATCACGAAATGCGTTTGGTTGTTTAGTAGCGCGCTGTCATATAATGGAACCCCGTATCATAACGCCAACGAAACTGGAAGCGAAGACCACGAGTCGCTGGAGCATAACCAGAAATCTGAATACAATACAATAAATCAAAAACTGTATCCGGTTGCTTAACTTTAATATTGCACAAACGGCAAGAGTATAGGGGACCAAAAAAGAAATGGTCGAATAAAAATCGTATGATATTGAGTAAAACTACTTTTTGTGCTTTTTATGAGAACGGACTCCTAGCGTCATCGAGAGGCTGGATCGTATTGATATTACAGTTGAAATTATTTGATTACATGCCACTTGTTCTATATCGGTCTCTTTTTTCATATAATCTAGGCAAGTAGCTATTATTTAATGTAAGATGATCAAAAAATATAACAAGGAAAAAACCTTTCTATACACAGTAGTACACATACTTGGAAATGAACAAAAAAATAAAATAATGAATTATATAGGGCCCAAACGGTAGATAGGTAATTGATGCGTAGGTAAATAGTTCTCAAGTCACTAACACTTTTATTACAGTGTAAATGGTGTACCTTAACTGTTGTGTGAGCTTTTTCATCAACAGCTACTCTATATAATCCTTAGAATACTTGTGGGATACTTACTACTACCTTTTATGTTGTTTTATATATAAACTAGCAGCTTCCGCGACTCTGAACGCATTATTTGCGATACGCAATTTAATTTTTAAAACATATACAAATTTCTAAAAATATTAGTGATTCTGCATGTAATCTTTGAAATTCAGAATTAACTGTAACTCGAAAAAAAAAAACAGAATGGATTTACATGATTATTTTTTTAATATGTGTTTATCCTCTGACCATATTTTATTATTATTTTTTATAATTATATACATATTACATACATATTATTTTATTTATTATTATTATATATACATATTATTTTTTGTAATATGTTTCCTTGTTAAAAGTAAATTACGTAAATATATTACTACCAGCATATTCTGTTCTTACACTATAATATATTTAACCTAGACGATTAAATACTAACCAATATAATACAATAGATAATTTTATAGACTGCAAATTATTTTAAATAATCGGCAGCGTAATTCATCTCAAATTTTATATTTAAATCATAGTAACTAATCATAATAACTAATTTTACATAAATATAGGTCGTCATACTTTTCTAAGCAAGGGTGATTTTTTTTTTCGAACTGACTACGCTATTGACCTAGCAAGGGTTTAACAGCTTCACCGGACTACCGAACCAAGGATGAGTACAATTGTGGTGCGTAATGTGAGGTATAATTGATTTATGAGGCACGAGTCAACAGACAGTTTGGCAGTACAAGTTCGAAAAAATACCGTATTTATAATAAATTTTGAATAATAACAAATAATTTAATGAAAAATTACCATTTTTATGTAAAATGTATTATTAAATTATGGGAACTAAGAACTTTTTATACAAAACATTAAAATTTGCAATTTATTTATTGGATTTTTTACAATGTAGAATAGAAAAAAGATTATACAAGTAATATTCAGTAAATAATTATAACAGTACTATGACATAATTATAATATATAACTTTTTTTTATTTTTTGTCATAGGTCATATGTATTTTTTTGTTGTTTTTTTATATATCAATGTAATAGGTACATGTATTTGCAGCAACATTTTTTCAATAACTGTGTTGCCCTTGTACTTGTTGCAATAAAGATATTTTGTTTATTTCAAATATTAGTATTATATATTCATTATATTATGTACTGGTGGGCTCGGCAGACGTTGTCCCGCCCTGATAATAACAAATATCTTGACAAGTTATATACCTTAACCTTCCTCATGAATCATTCTATCTACTGGTGAAGACAGCATGAAAATTCGTTCAGTAGTTTTTGAGTTTATCGTGAACAGTCAGACAGACAGACGCGGTAGGGAACTTTGTTTTATAATATGATATGATATAAAACCGATTTTGGGGGTCGAGGGATGTTAAAAATCGATCCCTATTAATTAACACGTTCTTTGAAACTTTCAAGATATTGTATAAATTGTGTTACATGTACTAACTTGTAAGATTAAATATTTTAGTAGAAAGTAACTTTGCTGTATTTTTTTAAAACTCAACAAGTCAATAAACGTGCCCAAGTTCGTACAAGATGAAAAACTATTATAGGCAAGTCAATAAGCGTGGACTAGTTCGTACAAAAGATAATGTGTTCGAGCGTACAAGGCTTTCAGACATGTTTTGACTTGCTCTGTTTTTTGTTTTCGAACTGATTATATGCTATTTGCCTGATGGGTCTTCATAGCTTCACCGGACAAAAATTTCCTCTATATTTGACGCATATACGCGATTTATAGTAATTTAACTATGGTGGTCTGAACTTATATAACGTACTCTGTGGTCTGAACTATCAGTTTATTTTGTAAAAGGGGTCTCTTGCCCAAAATAGTGTGGGAATCCATAATCTAAATTGTCCGCTGACACGTTATTAAGCATACGTAAATCAATGGCATATATACATACAATAATAAAGACAACTTAGTAAACCTTATTACTTGACCTGCAGTGATTCGGATATCAAAATAAGAAGTAAAAGAGAAACATTTTTCAAAAAGAATTTATTTACAGACTTACGACTAGAAAGAAATATTTAAAAATATCTATATATCACACGATAAGAATTTTATTAACGAAATAACCAAATCACTTACACACGTTAAGTGCAACTATTAATTAGTGCATCACAGCAAACTTATATAGAAACAATGTATAATTGGCACTTTAAGAATTATATTATTATTGTTCCAAAAACTGCATAATTAATATAAGACTTCATGACAATATAAAATAAATTTTAAATGTAATAGTAAAAAACTGGAAATTTAATACAAACGATCGCATGCCTATTAGTAATATCCCAAGGAATTACTATTATCTACTTGTATAATAAAACTTATAGAACCTCACATAACCGAAAATATTATGAGCAAATTTTCATTGAGACTATCTTTCCATCTCAAGGTTACAAAAATTCTATAAGTATGAATTTAATATCTGCCTAATTTAAAAAAATAGAGGCCATAATCGCTATTGTTGTTTTTTAATTACTTTATTACTTACTACTATCAAAGATATGATTATATTGTAGCACAAATTGAGCAAAATATATGTATTTAATTACAATATTCACATAAAGGGATAGTTTATATTTATTAAAACAACACAGAAAGTAAACAACAATAGATTTAAAGTTACCCAATATCAAAAATGTTACTAACGGTCCTCAAGCAACGTCACGTTAACCCCTGGACTGTCATAATGGTTATGGTTTAAGTTTCATACAAACGTATGTAGAATGTATGCTGCACTGGTCAACAGATTGTTGGCAGAATAAGTTTTAAAAAAATAGCATATTTATTACAAAATCTGAAAAACTCTTTTTTTTTCTCGAACTGGCTACAATGTCTTGCAATGTCTTACCAGCTTCACCGAACTACTAAAGCGAGCGCTTAAGGCGCTCAGCCAAAACAAAAAATCTTAAATAATAACAAATTATTTTAAGTAACATTATAATTTTGAATATTTAATAACATGATCTGCCTTTTCAAGATTTAGATCATAAAAAAATCAGCCGAGGGTTAAGCTATTAGAGTTCTCTGACGTCATGCGAGAAACCAACAATTATAAATCTCAATAATAAACTTGAGATTTGTTACCTCTAAAAAAAATGTCGCTTCTGGAGATACAAGTTATGGCGTTATTATAGTTCAGTTATGCATAAAAAGACATGTGGCAGTAGAACGAAAATAATTATGTAAAAGGTGAGTTCTGACAGTTCAATCTATTATTTATCGCACTAATTAGTATATTACAGTATAATTTAAATTAAACTGAACGTTTGTCAAGTAATTTTAACTCAACTTATTCAAACAATCAATTTGCTATCATATAGAATCTCAGTTATTTTCAAATAGCAGTACGAGAAAACCTGTTATAGAACACAATTATCTACTAAAATAAGTAATAACAGACAACTTATTGACACAACACAAAAATTGACAGCTTATAATATTAAAAAAAAGCTTACGAAGCAACCCAAAAACATACTTAAATTAAAAGAAAACTTAATAAATCCCATAATTAGAAAACCAAAATTTACAGAATACCTTACCAATGTTAAATTTTAAATTGCTTCATGATACGTGCTGAAGTATTAAAAAAAACATTTATTAAATTGAACCGTTAGATCTCGACGTGATATTAATATAACAATAGTAACATAAGGTTTCATAGTTGTTTTAGTTGATATCCTTTCATCTACAAATAGAGCGAGCTGTCTTTTTTAATAGAAGCTCGTACAACATTCTTACTACTATTAAAAAGAGCAACAATTTTTAATTGTAAGGAATAAACACAAAAAATATCTAACCGATTTTTAAAATTCGCATACCTATAGAAAGGTACATTTTTAGCGAATAATATAGGCTGCATTTTTCAAAATCTATGTAAACACGAGCGGAGCCGCGATAAAAGCTAGTAAATATTTTTATCCTGTAACCGTATTAAAAGCCTGATTGAGTTTTCAAATTGCATATGCACTTTGGTTATTTTAATACTGAACTTACATTTCACGCGTTCCTACTTAAATACCTACATTTGCTCTAACTATTTAAGGAACCCGCAAAATGTATCTGTTTTATATAATAAATAAATATAACACTGAGATTATCCCCATAAGTTCTATGAAAATTAGCCGATTCTTTTTCATTCTTCTACTATGTTACATTCTGTTTGTAAGTTGTTCTTGTAAAAGTTGTTTTAAATTTTAAATCTTAGATGGTGTTTGTTAAAAATCAAAATATTAAATAACTTTATCTATCCAATTTACAACAATATAATACAAAATATTCAAATTTCGAGATAGATTGACATACTTTAAATTAATATCAATATCTTTATTAAAAGAGTACAAAAAACGCAATAAATGCATTTGTTACAATTATCATGATATGATATATTATATTATTTCACTAATAACACCATGTTTTCTATTTTCTACATTATTATGCAATACAATCTGATAATTAAAATACGAATTAATAATTAGTTATTCTAAATAGTACCTACAAATTAAATCTATAGACATAGTGTATTAAAATTTGGCCTCCATATAGCATAGTTCTATCTTAATAGTTAACATTGAAAGCAATAGGCACTTGAGATTATAGTAAATCAATGATCTATTAAGTAATAGTTTGTTTGAATGTTTGTAACGAAAATGAAAACAAGAATTAACTTTAAACTGTAAAGTAAAGGAAATTACAATACTTACAAACAAATTCAAACAAAGATGTTATAGTTGGCTTAATTCTTAGGTTAATTGTAACTTAAATTGTGATATTAAATTTTATATCTTAACCATATTCAGATAAAACGTTTCAAATCTATATGTCTAGATTATTCTAAATTATAAAATTGAATAAAAACGATTAAAAATGAAACTCAACAGAGTATGGTTAATAATATTTATATGAACAAGAAAATGACGGAAATTATTAATATTTTTAAAAATCTACCTAATGACAAATTTTAATGAGCACAAATCTTTATTATGCTAAGCATTACATGTCTAAAAATTATAATTATCCATACAAATTGAATCAACATACAGAGTATTAAAATAAAGTTAACACATAACAGTGTTAAACATTAACTACTTTAATACATTAAATCTCAAATATTTACTAATAAAATCCATCGATAAATATACACTAAACATACACTAAAATTAGGATATACTTAAATGCAATGGCAACTCGGGAAATGCAAAATAAGTATTACCTGAATACCCGAAGCACTTCGAGATCAAATTCATATTTAATATTTATACAGACCCCCAAAACACCTGTTAATTAGCACCAGTAATTTAGAAAATTGCAAACACTTATAATATATAGATATTATATTTCATTTACTAAAATTAATAACGTTTGAGCAAAAAGTTTAATTAAAATTGCTATACTATATCCGTGACAAAATATGTAATATTATTTTTTACATTACAGTCAGCATTTACAAAATCTAGGCACTTTACGAGTATTATAATTTCAGTTTGAATCGATAAATCGAATTACTAATTGCAGTTAAATAAATTTAATATCAAAGGGTAATTGTATATTTAACTCCTCGGTGTTTTAATATATAATTAATATAAAGATTCATAATGAATATTTTTGGAAGACTGTATAAAGGAGATTGATGAATATTTAATATGAAACATCATTTGTTGTTGTTGTTGACCTGCACATTGATGACAACAGCGGTCTGACTATGTGAAGTGGAAGGACAAACGGTGTTTTTATTCTCGCTACTGGAATTCGATTCCCGATTCATGTTGTTATTGGAGTCCTGAAAATTTACATAATGACTTTCAATTGAAAACCTGAAATGTCAGGGTTTATTTACACGATAATTACAATTCCTGGTTTTTACACAATAAATAAAAATTATGTTTTTACATGACAATTACAATATTTGGACGTTTTTTTACACAAAAATAATTATAATTGTTAAATTTACATAGTAATTGTAATTTATACTTTTCCGAAGATAACTGTGTTTTTTATACGCTAATTATTATTTATGATTTTACACGATAATTATGATTCCCGTTTTTTACAATATAATTACGCTTATTTTTTTTATCAAAATAACCGTGTTCGATCTGGCTTTACAATCTCGTTACGGATATGATTGTGACTTAGTTGATAGCGTGTATTCGGTACTCGTAGGTTCGAATCTTTGCAACTGATTCGGAGATTTCGATGAAGGAAAATCAAAAATTAATTTCGTGATGAATGATTCCTAAATCTAACTGACTAGCTGCCACTTTCAAGCTGAAAATCTATCAGCAAGCACCTACTGGTATGTTCCGGCAGCTGTAATTGAGAGGCCTGTACGTTTAGCATGTTTACTATCTTAGACCACGCCTTCAATTAACATGAGATGAGATTGTTGTCAGTCGCTAAAACCTATAGAGAATAAAAAAGCATCGGAACCAACACCACTAGTTTGAAAATATTTCCAAAAAAAAAAAACAATATTACTAATACGTTTTTACAAAATCTGATTTTTTTAACATACCTGAGCGGTGCGCTGTTTCTTAGCAGGCGGCTGACCGGACAGGGTCTCGCGCAGCGCCAGTGCCATTGAGTTAGCGCCGTAGTTACCAACAGCACCTTCCTCTTGCGTTCCACTGTGGCCTGCGCTGCTGTTGCCATCCGAAACGATCATATATTATATATAATATCGTCAAACTTATACGTATAGTAATTTAACTGATTCCCGCCCGCTTCCTGAGGCATTAACCCCTGGACTGTCCAAAACCATGAAGTTTTAAGCTCCATACAAATTAATGTAGACCTCATAAGGCACTGTTCAACAGACTGTTGACAGTATAAGCATTAAAAAAATCCTGATTTACATTTACTTATATACATATATACCTGATTACAAAACTTTGAAAAATAACAAATTATGTAGGTATTGTAAAACAATATTTTTATATGTATTTTTAAATTATTTTTTCATTTGTACGAGCATTTTTTATTAAACCATGAAATATACAATTTACGATGTAGTGGAATTAAAAACATAATCAGCTATTTTGAGATGCGAACCTTAAACAATCAGCCGAGGTGTTTAAAAAAAATGGCAAAGGGTTAATCGAACTCAAAAATAAGTAACCTAGAACCATATAGGAAAAATTCCCCGCCGAATGGTAATTAGTATTAGTTTTGACATGATTAAGCCTTAAAAGTACTGTATTTTCATTATACATATATATAGAATATAATAACCCTATCCCAATGAAGAAACGCTTTTGAAATCTAACAGTCTAATCACCGATATTCAATTATCTTTTTATTCTATTAAACATTCTGCTTGGTCCCCTTTTGTAGGTTAAAAGGTTTTCTCTCCCGGACTTTCATATAACCCTATAGTGATCACACAAACTTTTCAAAAATCAGCCCGTTTACTGTTACTGTTTATATTAGATAGAAGAGTTAAATTAATAAGAAAATTCGCAATATGAATACAGATTAATTAAAAAAAAAAAAGGTATTTAATTAAACCATTGAAATGTAAATGTACAATGGTGTATTGGTTGGTGTATTCAGACCGAGTCGAGCGGTTTAGGTTCGAACCTTGCGAATGAACTGGAGCTTTTGGTGAAGCAAAACATTATGAAACAATAGCTCAGTGGTAGAGTTTTATCTAAGCCCGACTGCCTAGCTACCACCCCCAAGCTGATAATTTTTCGGCAAACATCTGTTAATGTATTCCGGCAGCTATACTTGAGAGCATATACTACAGACTTAGCGTGTTTACCATCCTACATACATTAAATGGGAGATTTGATCTCATTATCTTAATACACATATAAAAGGTGTATACTTACAATGATTTAGCCTCGTTGCCATTACTAGTCCAGGTGCTTTCCATAGTCTCGTCGTCATGCACTACGAACTGGTTGTCCTGGACGTCTGTATCCGAATCGAGGGACGTCACCGACTCGGGGCTAAATCATTTATTCAATTTTATAAACTAACGGTACGCGGAACCGCGATATATTGAAAACCTCTACAAGTCGAAAGAAACTCTTATCCCCCTTTGATTTTCAGGCTTATTACCTCCATTACCCAACTCTGACATTCCACAAGTCGAAATAATTATGATTTCTCTATAATATGTTTCGATACGTATTTTTTTCGTCAGTATTTCGAACACATCAATATGTATTTTACTACCTCTCCAATTCGATGAGTTTAAATTAATAACCTATAGTATAATTATGAAAAAAATTAATAAGGTACAGGCTAAAAATATAGGCGACAATCTTAAAATTTAATATTTATTTTAAACAAAACCTTTGTAATTTTTTTTTTTATTTAATTCAATCTCAAAATTAGATGTAACTTAATTCAAACACTAATAAATCGAACATTTACACTTCAAAAAAATTATATTGTAAATTTACAAAAATGTGTTAGAAGTTTTCCTTTTAGGAAAATTCCAAACAGTTGTTGTAATTTTATTGGACAAATTTCAATTATCTATTTATATTGCAAATAAATTATATTGCAATTAAATTTACTATACGATTCCGTGCACCTTCGTTTTGAAAAACTGCAGAATATTTTTTGTATTTTTAATAAATACTAGCTGTACCAGCTACACCGCACGCGTTTTTTTAAATTGTATTAAAGAAATATGAAATTGTGAGACCTTGTACAATTATAGAAATGCTCTTTAAAAAACAATTGTAAGTACGACACGCACGCCACTTACAATAACAGATAACGTATACATTAGATATATAAATACTAACAGTGTGTCATATGAGGTTGATCATCAGCAACAGATTTGAAACCTTAACCCACCATATAACTACCTCAGTGCTCACTTACACTGTATAAGGAATGAATGAAAAAATATTTTAAAGATAGATAATGATATTGTCAATAAGTAATACGTTTATGATCTTATCACACGCGTTTTTTTATTCGTATTAAGGAATTATAAAATTGTGAGGCTATGTACAATTATAGAAATGATTTTTAAAAGCAAGTATATATATAATTGATTTTTTTTTCCTGTACTCTACACTCGGACTTTCTAAACCGATCCTTCCTTCCTTTCAGTTCGACTTATCGAGGTTCCTCTGTAAATACAGGTCTTAATATGAACAATATTTTACTATGAACAATAACGAACGTTACAAAAGGTAACTTTAAAATTGTAGGTAGTATCCGATATCTTTTTTTTTTACAAAAATAGTAAAAAAGATAAATAAAGAAGAATTTAATGATGTGTAGAGAGGATATAGATTCTGGCTTACCTATGAGGCTGTTGTTGACGCAAATAAACCGGCAACTCGTAAGGGATCGCGGACTGGTTGTCGCCTGACTCACGCTGGTCCTGTGGCCGCGATGACGGCGCGCGTTTAATGAACGGTTGCCCCGTTTCTGACAATAAATTAAATATCACCAACACTGCATATATAACAATTATATTTATTTTATTTTCAACATATAATAATCCAGACAGTCGATAATCAACATTTTTTTTCAACGTTTATATTAAAATTATACAACAAAGTTTCTTATCTATAAATTAAGTTTTCCGATAGTTCTTCTTTGTGAGAACGACATTACAAAATGACGCTACAAATCTGTTTTATACCGTCAGAGTTTTTATTTCAATTAACTGTTCTTTCTCGTACACTTGCTTTCTTGTCACCTGCTATTAAATTTCTAATAACTATTGTACTAATTTATTTATGACTAGTCATTTATTATCTTAAAAAGACATTTTATGTACAGAAGAAAAGAGCATAATTAAAGCAAGAAGTATGCTTTCTTTACAAAATTTATTTAGATTTTTTCAGTGCTTATAAAAATCGTGGATTCTTAAAACTTTGACAAGTTAATTTTAAAAAAATATCGTGACTTTTTTTTTAAATAAGGCACTATGTACCTACATAAAAACGAAAGTTTTTGCGTGATGCGCGTACAACCACAGACCTCTATAATTTTAATTATACCAGTTGAAAGGTTAGACACTCACAGTATTCTAAGATATGACACTTCATGGTCATATTTAACACATACAATAATATCAACACAAACACTAATAGACAACAAGGAGAACCTTAGGTAAAGTAGTAAAATTCTAAGAATTTCAAAAGTATAGATATTAACTTAAACAATCCTAAGTTGCATGACCGGTGATAAAACCTGAGAGCGGCGACCCGGAGTTAATAACTTTCGATAATAAAACCGATAATGAACCCTTTTGTTTGTTCAAATTTCGAAAAATTAACCTTTGTTAGTTGGTTGCCTTTACTTTAATTTCACCCGAAGGCCATTGACACTGTGCTTTATCGTTCAGAGGATTGTACATAATTTTTGTATGTTTCTAGATAATTCGGTCAAATATGAAGCACCTATTTATTTTATTGATTTAGAACGAGAATCGAGTGCAGAGTTCCATAAATATTGCTACTGTCTAAACATTCACCTGGTATACCTTAGCAAAAATCGAATCTCTGACCACCGTCATTTTAAAATAAATTCATACTTGAAAAGATAAATATTTTTTTATGTACAAAACCACAAGAAAACATTTCTAAACAAAATGTTAGTACTTTGGACGATCAGTTTTTAATTATTGTTTATTTAAAAATAACGCTTAAGGTAAACTTATAATATACCTGAAGTTTTAACATTAAAACAACAAAAAATATAAATAACCCTAAGCCTAAGGGAACATACCTATAATACATGATCCTTTCAGGGGGAGTGAGAGGGGGATGGGGTGTTTTCAAAGTACCACGCTTGGTTTGAGAGAAGGGAAGCTTAAGTTTTCGTCACGTAATCAATAAACAATATCCTCTTAAAGAAATCTCGCGTTTTTTCGAGGAATGTGATCTTCGCTTTGGTCAATAATTACATGTGACCTGAGACTTTTTATTGTACTGGTATGAAATATTTTATTTTTACTTGTAACTAGACATGCATGCAATTTTGGCGTCACACGACAAACACTGTAAAGACAAATATGAGCCAAATTAATGGTGTCAACCTATTTTTTTAAATTTACTGTATGCAAAATAAATTATTAAAGCCCGTACTTATGAATTACGAGGTGAAAACTAGAAGAGGAGAGATGGTCTTCTCATAAACTACGGACGGACACCAAGGGGCGGGAGGGGGGTAAAAATGGTCACATAATATGGGTATGTTCCCGAACGCAATAATATTCTAAATTTAAATATTTTTCAAAAGATACCTTCGTCTTGTGTGCTATGATGAACTGGTGGTAGCGGGTAAGCAGAAGGTGAGTCGGGACGCACGGCTTCGTAGTGTGGATTGTAAGGTGGCGGAGCGTCTGGTATATTTGTCGGGACACTTGCTCGGAAGCCCGGACTTCGGAAAGAGGTGCGTGTCGCTAACAACAAATTCATAATTAAATACAGTGTAAACTCTATTTAGCGACACAAGAGACTACGCAGTTTATGACGTTATTAAGAGTTGTCGTTACACATAGAAGAAAAATAAACAAAACATATTTTAGGTAAATCAAAATCAAGTAATTTCGACGTTTTACGGAGTTTACCGTTAAATAAATTTTAAACTGTATTTCCATATTAGCCGATACCTGGGAATTCTTCTATCTGGTTTATTTTACCAATACAATATATGTACTAAAGAAAAACATTAAAAAATTGAAGTAGAAATATACTTTGCTAACAAAATGTCTTTATGCTAAAAATTGCAGTTTCTTAAAACTTTAATAACCTTATATTAAACGATAATTATGATAATTGTATATCACCCATTGAAGATTGCAATTTCAAAAATCTTTAATTCTCCCCTACGTCTTATAAGGAACTCTTCTATGAAATTTGATGTTCGAAACTTTTTCACCTTTTTATGTCGCTAAGACTTAGAATTTTATTAATGAAATTACTTGAACCAAGGATGGTAATTTATAGTTTATTTTCGTACAAATTCTCTATTCAGAGTTGAAAAATGTTGTATGTCGTATGTTGTATTGTATGTAACATAATTATGCTTTGAAATTATAATTGTTGACTTTTATTACGAGACCACATTTCAGCAACACTAATTTGACTCGAAAGAATCTAAGAAGTCTACAGACAATGATATTATGAATATTATTACATATTTAATCACACATTTATTTAAGAGATTGGCAGATATCGTACTAATAAAATAAATACTCACAAGCAAGTATCTTGACCGAGTCTGGATTTCTCAACACGTAAATAACGACCACAAGAACCAGCGCCATAAGCCCAACACCAATGACGATCAACACCCAAGCATAGGCGGGGAACACAACGCTATCTCGATCATCAGGAGTTACGCACACGTTAACATCGTTTCGGTGATCCAAAACTAATCTGAAACAAAATATATTGTCAGTGTTTAATCAAATACATTTAATCGAATATGTAAATCAATAAATGAGTCGTTACATTTCAAAATTATCTAAATTCAATTTTATACGATTATATGTTTATTATTATTATTACATGTTTATTTTTTTTTTAAATCAGTTTTTATATAACGATAACGAAGTTCAAATTTTGCCGTCCGTAAATTTTTGTTTTTTTTTAAATGATTTTGATATTTTACTTACCTTAGACTTAGCTCGTTTTGAAATATAACGATTCAAATACAAAGAGTATTTTACACAGAAATGATTAGTAATAAGACAAGATTTAAAATGTGTCTTTTCTTGAATCTGATTCAAGTTTTTAGAATGGTATTAAATGTGTAGGTATGTGTATATACCGTAAAACACGCGAACTTTGCCCGGTTTTTATAAAAAATGACGGTCTTTTCCTACTTACTATTTAGACATAGGTGATTTTTGCACTACAGTAACCATATGTTCATATGTATGCATTTGTGTAGTAAAAAATACTTTGTCAGGTTTTTACTCTATTTTTTAGTGACGTCGGTATCAGTGATTCGGTATCATATAAACTTTCTTATAAGTATGTATGGGTAATGTTACGTTGCTATTTTTACATATTGTACCCGCAAAAACATGCACCACTTTCGACAAATTCTCACAAGTCACTGAGTAAACTTAGAAACAAATGCAATACACAGTGATACCATAAGTATTATCTTTTATCCATTAAAATAATCACTGTTATCATAAATCTTATAATATATAATTTTGCACATCAATATATTAGCTTATAAATTGCTTTTTGGGAAAGATAGAGTGGTTGGCAAAGTTGGCAAATTTGACGGTATATTACGTATTCTCTATTTCACTTACCCTTTCAAACATGATCCACATTCTGTAACGGATCTAATACAAGTCGAAGGGGTATAAAGAGCTGGTAACTCTCGCTTCAAGTCCTTGCAGTTTAGACAATCGCGGCAGCTCTTAACTGAGATCTCACAGTACTGACCCGCTGTACACTGCTCATCGTCCTTGCAAGTTATTAGTCCCGAAATTACGACAGAACTCGTCACCAGCAAACATAAAGCAACTGACCTGGAAGGTATGTAAACGGAAATTACATATTTGACAATGTTAATAGCCCTGGACAGTAGGGTTTAAGCTCCATACTTAACGTATGTAGATCTTATGATCCACTGGTCAATAGACAGTTGGCAGCATAAGTTTAAATAAAATAGCGTACTTATTACAAAATTTAAAAGCATGAACAGTAAAGAATTATATGATGTAAAATTATAATTAAAAAAAATTGCCTACATATTTAAAAACATCATCCGGCATTTTGAGGGTCATAAAAAATCAGTGAAGGGGTTAATACAAATAATGTTCATTATTATTTTCGCGTAGTAGATAGTTACCTCTTATGTTAAAACCTTATTAATACATAAAACTATATTTTCTATATAATTAATATAAATATAAAGATTATATAAAACTGATACAGATATGTTTATAATCCTTGGGATAATATTGTGTTCTGGAGCATAACATAAATTATATTATATAATATTTACATAGTATTACACGCATTGTGCACGTTTATTGTGTTCCTCCGTAACAACGCATTAGCATAATTTTTATTATTACTAAAGACTATAAGTCATACGCGGAAATGGAACATAAATTCCTGTGCATTATTGAAATAAGAGCATGATATTGTAGTAGGCATTGTCGCACTGAGAAAATGGCGTAATTCACAAGTTGTATTGTATCACATTGTAGTGAGACAAGGTCAATTGAAGATAACTTTTGATTCTAACAAGAGTTGCATTCTGACGCTCGTAATTTGAATCAAATACCTAATCCGATACGGCACGAAAAATTGATTTGTCTGTAGGCTGTTCTTAAGGGTTCTAAAAGCAAACGCTTGTTTTCAGTAAATATCAATAGAACATAATATATTTCTTGCATGACATAACTCCTTTTGTATGATTGAATAAATTATTAAAAGGAAATTTTATTATTGTAAAGTGAAAAATATATCCCTTTCAAACTGCAGCACAAACACTAATATGAAATTGTATGAAACTATGAAACGCACAATACATTTGCTATTTTCACAAAGTATCATTTGAAGGATTATCGTTATACTTAGAACACTTTTGCGTTTTAACACAGGCAGTAGTAATAATTTAGTAAAGCAATTGCATGTGTTACCAAATCACACTTTAATCTCTTTAGCACCAAGCCATATATAAATATACTATGCTAGCGGGCCCGGCGGATATATTCCCGTCCAGATAATAAAAAAATAAAACCTTGACTAATAATATACCTAAACCTTCCTCATGAATGACTCTATCTACAGGTGAAAGCCGCATGAAGGTCCGTTCAGAAGTTTTTTGAGTTTATCCCAAACAGGCAGACAGTCAAATAGAGACGTGGCAGAGGACTTTCTTTAAATCTTTAAATTCACAGTGCCTAATAATATATAACATCCCTAATAGCAAGTAAAACGAAAGTGATTTGGGTTCATTGACTTTGTACTCAACTTTAAAATGATACAAATAGAATCTAAACGATCACGTGATTTCACAGTACATTTTATTAAATTATAACTAATCTGATGTGTATGTATAAAAAATTTAGACAGCAAAGTTTCGTAATTTCCATTCCTATGTATTCTTCGCCAATAGAACCTTGTCGTGGTTACTGGTTGGCCCATGGTTGTAACCGTAGATACATTTCAGACACAGACACAATACATTTCAAAATAAAAATATACTTTTCCATTTAAACGTAATGATACAACTGGATCAAATTAATCCAAATTATCCAAATATATATTAAAACACAACAGGCTTAGTTAAAAACACAAGTACGATAAATTTAAAGGTAATTGTGCTTTCAACTGTTTTTTATAAAGACGATTTCTTCAACCACATTGGATAAAGCACTGGCGAGGCGTATTCAAATAGTATTATAACTACTCTCAGTTTTCGTGGTTTATAAAAGACACTGTGACGTTTATTGGGATTTTCAGAGATCACCACGATTTGGCTTTCTTAAAACAACGACACTGATTCATATTATGGGGCAACAGAAATATTTCAAATATGTATATTTTAATCAATTTATTTAAATTACATATAAACCGTATTTTCTTTATATAAAATTTATAAATACTATTTATTTACGGTAAGTTTCATTATTCTAAAGCGAACTTAAAATCAAGATAACTCTATGAAATATTCCAATTCGAGGAGTATTGTTTGCTGAAATACTTATTGGCATTAAATTTGTGTGAATACCGGAACGTGAATGTTTTATGTCGTGAACGACTTATTTACGTACTATCTGATGCCATCTTGATTATCAAGAATTATTGACGGGAAAGAAAGTAATGCAACAAGGACATAGTGAAAGTAAATCGATAAGATAAACATTCTGATATCATCACAAATTCTCTGAGCACAGTAATATAAATATCTACTTAATGAGAATATCTGGAAAGTTTTGCATAAAATAAAAAAAACATATAGAAAGATATAGAAATACATATAAGCTAAAAGATTTTTGATGTTATAACTCTTTAACTCTTTTGGCGCGTTAGGGAAAAATGATGAGAGTAAATTTTTTCGATGCGCGCGCACACCGTCACGAAAAACCGACACCCTGAAGTTATTACGATGCGCGTGCACACCATCAGGAAAAACCGACAACCTGAAGTTAGCTATAGTCAACATTTTGTTTCTTTGTATTTGTTGTTTGTATTTATTTGTATTAAAACTATCAATGTATTAAATACATTTTTTCTATTGTTAGTGTCGTTTTTCCTACAAACGTAGAATAAGGGGACAGATAAAATTTTTGAAAAGATTTTTATCTTGTTACGCCAAAGAAGTATAACTTCTAACGCGTGTACATAAGTACACACACACTTGTTTTTTAATTTATTTTTAACTAACTATAATAATAAAATAAAAAAATAAATATAATGTAAAGACAGAAAAAAATTACCACCTCTGTAGTGGATACCAATTTTAATAACAAACCAAAAGATTTTAGCAGTGACTCATAATAATTTATACCTTGAATCAGGCTATGTTTGGCTGTTTTAAGAAAATACCCTTGCCTTTCATAATAATAACAATGTATATAATATATCCGATGATATATGATGAAATAAAAGAATTGTATGTCACAAAACAGCAGTTATTGTATATAACCACTAAGTCATTTTATCGGATTTACAACATTATTACTCATTAAGAGTAACGAAGTCAATGGAAAATAATATGTCAGATATTATAATACAGTCGTGTATCATTTAAATTGCGGTCGTGGACCTTGAAACAAGAACGATATGGTAGTTATAATTTATGCTCTATAATTTGTTAGTTACAAAACTGATAGGTATGAACCCATTCTGAAATCAATTACAAAACAATGAGATGATGTCTAACACGTATGACGATTTGGTACGTCATATTTGCAAGTTGCTAATGACCTTGAAGTACCGTTTATGGACGTAAGCTATATTTATTGATTACGATGTAACAATAACGACGTGGGAGGGACGGGACTGTTTAAAAGGGACAAAAAACTCAATAGTTACGAATTTCAAATAACACGACGACAGGTAGTAAGTCGATGTAATGAGTCATAGGTTTATAAGATGCGAAAGAATGATCGTCTCATTTGGTTTTGTTTTGGGTCTGAGAAAATGCATAGACTTAGTAAAGATATAGACATTAGAATTAACCTCATATAAAATAAATAACTGTTAGAAACAATCCTGATCTCTAAAATTCATTTTAATATTATATTTTCACCTGAAAAGTTTTGATAGAAATAGTTTATATGAAAGTGCTGGAAAACTGATTGTGTTTATGTAAGATCAATCTTCTGTAATACATAAAAATCAATTGCAGAATGTGTGTAACTGCTTCACTTCAAAACATCTGCACCTATTTGAATAATTATTTTTGCGTAGGGGGTCATTCAAGTATTACATAAGGTAAAAGAGGGCGGGGCGTCTCTGATTTGCTTATTTTTGACGACATAGGGGATGGGGGGTTTGGATGGTGATTACGTCAGCAATATTTATTATTTACTTTCCGGATTTTCTGTAAAATCTAATCGTTACGTATAAATATTTACGTAAGCATGAGAGAAAGGGGGTGTAAGGGCTTTGCTTACTTTTGCTGACAAGGGGCAGGGGGAGGGCAGGGATGGCATAAATTACAAAAAATCTGCATACGTAATACTTAAACGGCCCCTATTGTTCATACTTGTCGCGACAATGTGTGAAACAAAATGTTTTAAAAAATTATACGGAAAAATAGTCATTGCGGGTTAAATAATCTCCATATAAAATGTGAGTGTGCGAGAGGGACAGAAAACATAAGTATATCTTCAAAAATAGTGACAAATTGACGTTCACTTAACATTTTATTTGAGTTGCTACATTTCTAAATCAGCTTAATCCAATTGTAATTGTTCATTTAATATATTTAACATTTCGGATGTCTATGGGACCATATGGTCGCGTACATAAAGATGCGCTTTTATATGACAGATAATATTAACTAATTTAATATTTTCAGTTTTTATACACCGAGAACGAAGTTAAAATTTTTCCATTCATAAGGTTTTTGGTTTTTTTTATGATCTTCATATTTGACATGTACAAAATTCGAAGATCTTGAAAAATAACGTAAAATATTAGGAACGGCTATAATTGTGTTCAGCTTATTTTGAAATGTAACGACACATTTAATAAGATGTTTTTAAAGGGAAGAATTGTTATGTGAAGCCGGGTGAAGGCTAGTTAAGGATAATTATAAACCAAAACTTTCAAACTTATCTACATTGTCAATAGCTTAATTAAAAGCATGTAAAGATAATATATAAAAATACACATATTTAAAGTATAACAAAGCTTATATTTAAGATATAGGTTTTCAAGTGAAATGACATTATAATATCAGGATGGCTCAACAGGTAGGCATAGCGAACGAACACAAATCGTACGTAGGTAGGTATATATGAGACTATTGCGCTTTTAGGATCTATGAGTCACCACACCGGTTTGAGTGCCAAGCTCCGCGTGATACAGCCGGGAGGCAAACCGACCGAGAATATAATAAAAATAAAGCTAAACTAAACAGTTCACAGCGACACTCGCACATGTAAGGAACTTTATCAGGTTGATGTGGACAGATTTTGAATGACGCAACATTGTGCAATTTTTATACCATCGTTCACGTGCTATAAAAACATATATTATTATCCCTTACTTACTGTACTTAATGCCCTGTGTAATAATTATCGAAATATATAAATTATATTGTTATTCTTTGTTTATTTTTCTTTATTCATAGTATGATTAATACTTGGTATCAATGCTCACGTATTATCTTCTTATTTCTTAATGGGCACGCATCATGTAAAAACTACCTACTAGATAGTTTGCGATCCATTTTTTTAATATTAATTCTTGACGCTTATTTAAAAGTTAAATAATCACGATATTTTCGTTTAATATAATGTCATCAAAGTATTATAAGCACTACAAAAGTCTAAATAACTTTTGTATGAATTATATATTATGTATCTACTTAAAGTGTATTTCAAATTTGATTTTTTTTTATATTTTTCCTTTGTGCATAAACTATATTGTTAAAAAACGCAATCGAAGTCGCGGGTATCACCTACTTTATACACATACTAGCTGACCCGTGCCCACACTTCGTTGGGCGGAAAACATATATGAAAAACTACTTTTTGTGACTTAAATATAAAAGTTAGACATATGCTGTCCCTGACTTTTTTGTAGGCATTATCAAGTTTTACAACTTTTCTCTAGAACTCAATCATATATCTCACAAATTTAAGGCAGCGTTCGTAAGAAACCTTTTCGTTCGACCGTTTTTTCTCCGACTTACTTTGCAAATCCGACTACCACAAAAAGTTTTTCACTTTTCGTGTTAATATATAGCCCATGACACTTACAAATAACGTTGCTTTCTATTGGTGGAAGAATTTTCAAAATTAGTTTAGTAGTTCCTGAGCTTACTCCCTATAACGTCACAACCTCATAAACTTTACCTCTTTATAATATTAGTATAGATGATGTATATATACTTCGTAATAATTGAAACAATATGATACTTTTCTGTGTCTGGGGTAAAATTTAAGAAAATAAATGCTTTACGCGACGTCTTTTGTCGAGATGAATTGTTGAACGCATAACAAATGATCTATTTGGCTTTGTGAGTAATTCTGCAACAAAGTAGATAATAGACGAGAGTATTAGTATTGTTAGCAACATCACAACTACCTTAAAACGTATCAGGGTCATTATTTTTTGTATTTCATTAACATTTACGTAAATTATCCCATTACTCCAAATATAGTGAACTTAAGAGAAAAATTAAAAGAAAATATTTACATTCTACATAATGACGGTTCACGGTACCAGGAGATTTTGAATATAAATATAAACTGTAAATTTAAATACATATCTATACATATAATAAAAATGAAGTGTCTGTATGTAATATCAAGATAAAAAGAAATACTGATAGGGTATGAAAATGTACACGCTACTACAAATAGGGGACATTAAGAAAAGTAATTCAGTCTATTTTAATTTAGACTAGCTGTTAACCGTGGCTTCGCCCACAGTGCTATTTCCAAAATGGTTGGACCAATTTTTACGGGACTTTCACCGGCAGATAGCGAACATTATAAAAAGTAATTTAGTCTATTTCAATTTAGACTAGCTGCTAACCATGGCTTCGCCCGCATTGCTATCTCCAAAACGCGTTGGACCAATTTTCACGGGACTTTCACTGTCAGATAGCTGACCTTATAAGAAGTAATTTAGGTTATTTCATTTTAGACCCGTGACTTCATCCGCATGAAATTTAGCAAAAATATGTTGTTCACTGTAAACATGTGCGTAAGACGCATGTTGTACTGGACTTCAAGAATAAGTATATTTGAAATTCATATATCTGTATCTATGAATGTAATTTGAATTATATTGTCTTTTTGGTCATATTGGCGGCCATTTTATTTTATTTACTGCGCTTTCGTCAACATAACTCAGTAACCATAGTAACATATTAGAATATTGTATCGAGTCCAATGAGCACTATCTAAATTGGCGAATATTAAAAACTGCTTTGACAGATATAAGGTTTTATATCTTGATTTATATTTATGCAAGATTTGAAGATGTCAGCTCATTCGATTCGATTCGATTCGAACTCAACATTATAATTATTAATAGTAATTTTGAAGACAGAAGGAGTCTCTCTAATAAGATATTAGACCATGAACGTATTACTTATTGACAATATGGGCATATTATATCATTATAATAACATCTTTAAGTCATTGTTTCATTAGTTCTTTATACAGTGTAATTTACACTGAGGTCGTTATATGGTGGGTTAAGGTTCCAAATATGTTGCTTATGATAAACCTCATTTGATACACTGTTAGCATTTATATATCTAATGTATACGTTACATGTTACTGTAAGTAATGCGGGGTGGTAGGGTGTCTGTACCCGACTGGATCGCGACCACCGTACACCAGGTGGAACACCCGCCATAGTGGCACGTTTGGGCGTGTCGCGTTCCGGGATCAGCCGGTGTATATCCAGCAACTGGGGGGGGGACTGTCCCTGACTGGGTCGCTTTCAGGCCGGCATGACAGCGGCGACCGGCGATGGATAGTATGTCTTTCGGTGGTCGCCATTGTTTTTGGATTGTACTGTGCTTACCATCAGGCACAGTACAGTCACTTTGCCGAGCTACAATAAAAAAAAAAAAAAAAAAAAGTGGCGTACGTGTCATACTTACAATTGTTTTTAAAGAGCATATCTATAATTGTACATGGTCTCACAATTATATATTTAAAACAATTTTTAAAAAAACGCGCGCGGTACTACTGGTGCGGCTAGTAACTAAATATGAATATAACTCGTATTTCATTTTCGATATGAATACCCTTAAATGATAGCATTTTTTGCGTTATGATAGACATATCGTTTATTGTACACTCATAGTACGTGTGGAACCAGATTACAATATTTGTATGACAATTATCGTACGGCTGCCAAATTTTCTATCTTATACATAATAGTTATTATTCTTTAAGGACACTTTAGTTACTTCAGTATCAACTACTTACATGTATTTATCACTAGCTTTTGCCCGCGGCTTCGCTCGTGTTAATTTAGATTTAATCTATACCTCGAGAACAGATTTTTTTTTCTGGAAGAAAATTACCCTATGTCCTTTTCTGTACCCCCGATAACGTGTATACAAAATTTCATGATGATCGGTTCAGTAGTTAGAGAAAGTGACTATAACATATGCTAAGTGACCCGTTCATGGGGAGAGGGAGGTAGTCAAGTATCACGCTTGGTCACAGAGAGGACCTCTGGGGCTTACGTTTTCGTCAAGTAAGTCAATATCCTCTAAAGCAGCTATACTCAACCTGCGGCCCGCCGGGTATTTGCAGTTGGCCCACCCGATTATACTTTATTTTCAATTATTTTAAGCTTCGTGCCCACCAGAAAAACTATGAGCATGCCGAGTAAATTAAATAGATGCCAGATAACCCGACCACAATGCGTTCCTTATGATGTAAGGGTTATACCTAGCTTGTTTTATTGGACAACCATTTTTCACTACATTAATTCATTGTTAATTTGAAATTACGTGTTTTTATTTGATACCCAAATATTTGTAGTTTGCGGCCCGGGACACCAAGATTGAAACGAGTTTATGGCCCGTTTAAGAAAAAGTTGATATCACTCAAATCAAATCAAAATACTCTTTATTCAATTTAGCCCCTGAGAAGACACGTTTATGAACGTCAAAACTACCACCGGTTCGGAAAACAATCCAGTCGTCGAGAAGAACTAGCAAGAAACTCGATCTGGTTTATCTTTTTATAAAACATTATATATTTTTTGATTATTACAACCGATTAGATATATAAAGTTACATTCGTTTTTGGTGGATGCACAGAGAGAGGCGTCACTTCCAGTCACTGCTCTAAAGGATATCTTCTATAGAAGGATATCTCTGCTTTTTCGAAATATATGATCGCCGCCTGATAATAATATGCATGCACTTATGGCGTCACTCGGCAAGCACTGTATTAATAAAGACAAATATGAGCCAATCTTAATATATATATTTCTTGTGTGCGTGTGTATGTGACTGAACTCCTCCTAAACGACTGGACCGATTTTGATGAAATTTTTTGTGCGTGTTCGTGGAGATTCGAGAATGGTTTAGATTGACAATTGGACTCGGTAGGTGGTGCTGCAGTTGACTTTTAGGATTTTTTTTATTATCAAGGCAGGACAACGTCCGCCCGGTCCGCTAGTACTGTATAAATATTCTTTTATTTTCTATTATGCAAAAATGATTAATAGCCGTATTTATGAATTATTATATTAAAACTAGGGGGGCAGAGTAGTCTTCTCAAGATACTACGGATGATGGAAAGGAGGTGGATAAAGTATTATCCGACATGGGTCACGTGGTATGGATACGTTCCCTTAAAGCATGAAAGCGTAACAAACAAACTCACATTTGCGTTTATAATTTTAATGAAAATTTTATGCAAAATATAATATATAGTCTATATAAATGGATGTTACTATAACCGAGCTCAATAAACGTAAGGATCTTGACTGTAGATCATGGAAGTAGACATACCTAATGGACAAAATATTTACGCTGTTCATTTTACTATTACTCGCCGCTAGATGTCGCATGTAGTATTTTACCGTTATACAATTTTTAATCTGCAATCTGTTGTAAAATGACGCTGTGATCTAAGATGTTGTAAGTAGAACATAATCTAATATAAATGATGAAGGCTATGATAAATCAGTGAGTATGCTGAAGGCCCACCTTCCTTCATCCCTCCGCCCCCCCCCAACACAGGTTTGCAACGCACTTGCAATTCCTCTGGTGTTGCTAGTATCTATAGACGGCGGTGATCACTTAACATCAGGTGAGCTGTCTGTTCGTTTGCCTTGGATGATATATAATTTTTTTTTTTTTTTTTTTTTTTTATCGTAGCTCGGCAAAGTGACTGTACTGTGCCTGATGGTAAGCACAGTACAATCCAAAAACAATGGCGACCACCGACGAAAGACATACTATCCATCGCTGGTCGCCGCTGTCATGCCGGCCTGAAACTGCCCCCCCCGGTTGCTGGATATACACCGGCTGATCCCGGAACGCGACACGCCCAAACGTGCCACTATAGCGGGTGTTCCACCTGGTGTACGGTGGTCGCGATCCAGTCGGGTACAGACACCCTACCACCCCGCAAACAGACACCCTACCACCCCACCCCGTCAATTATGAATAAGACATTCTTATTTTTTTAATTTACTATGCCTTTTTTAGTTATGTTTAAAATTAGGAGCATGTTATGTAATACCATGTCACTGGTTAGCACCAAGTTACGTTTCCACCAACTGGCAGGTCCTACTTTTCTACATTATTAAATAACTTAAATATTAGTACTGTAAGATACTGGACTAGAGATACTATTAACAAAATTGTTGATATTTTCTGTGAGAGTTAATTACTATAGAAAAAGAAATATAAACCTTCAGTCAGAGTGGAATAAATCATTCTTAAATATTTTCCAAATAGCCCCAGTATAGTTCATCATTTCCGCTATAACAAATATATATTTTTAATATTCAATAGGAACAATACATTCACACATTCAACTGAAAAAAGTCTACATCCCCCACAAATATCTATTAAGTAAAAATATAATAAAACAAGAATGGTCATAAATATAAAATTACTTTGTATAATTCAACAAAATGGACATTTACAGTAATATCATACAAATTCCTTTCGAAATAACCCCAATGAAGCCTATGTCAATCCACAGACAAGACACAGAAATAGATAACCATAATCCGACACTAATTAATTACCCTTTATCAACTCTCCACACAATATATTAATCTCATTTGGTAAAAAATCATAGTACTTTGGAATCAAAAATATTTATAACAAATGAGTATGAATAGTAACTTGGATATTTAACATTTTCAATTTCTGAGACTAAGTCATTGAACAGAGATCATACAAGAAATAAATGCAAGTGGAATATACTTAATAACAATAACATAAGTATTTTATTTAATATTTATCAACTGCAGGTTTTATATACTATTAGGTTTATATCATTGGTAAATATGTCAACAACTTTTTTACACATATAACAAAATTCTATGTATTTGAAAAAGTTGGTTTATATTCGTCCCAATTTCTAGCTGTTAATAGTAAACATCCTATCAACTTTAGTAGATATATTGCATAACAGGTATTAATTTTATAAAAATAAAAAATTCTACCAGACAATATTTATATGTTTGACTTTTTTACTATCAATTATAAACATCGCAAAAATAACACATAATATGCATATAAACAAATCACATATATACAATTTTTATATATTACTAAAAATTATTTTGAATGTTCACTACAAAAATTGTACATTATTTTGACTATAAGTAATGATTCTCCAAAAAAAATGCTGTTAACTTCGAGGAACTATGTTTATAAAAATTAATAATATTTATATTTATTGTTATAAAATTACAAAACAGTAGGTACAAATTTAATATACTTACCTCCTTAAATGCTATTAAACTGTATTTAAATGAAAAATGCAAATGTTTAGTGAAAATTAGAATAGATAAAATATAGGTACTTGCCACAACATGTTGAGTCAGGTCCTCAGTCGAGATTTAAAAAAAAAACATTCAATAAATTGATATATTATAAATCTACGAACACTACGCAGTTTAAAAAATAAAAAAGATAGTCAATATAGCACATTTAAAACAAAGATGATCCGTTAACATTAGCACATGTATTAATATTGGATTTTTTGAATATTTCAAACAAATTCGAGCACTATTTCCGACAACGATTCTCACGATACAAAAGGTACAAACAAACAATACGTCCAACCTTTTCCACGACAAGTTTCAACCTGTCTGTGGTGTTACCAGCTTTGATTAACAAAATAAAAAATAACAAGAAGTTTTTATTTAAAAGTTACGATTTTTGACATTAGCACCCCATGTACTCTGTGTTTCTCATAGATTTTTATTTTTTTAATTAACCACTCAGTGTTGGAAACCATAAGGATTTAAGCTTATTACGATACGAGTTTTTGGCGGCATCTTGGAACGTCATGTAGTGGACATTATATTTTATTCACAATCTTGTGTTATTTGACTCTATATTTTGTAATATTGGTGGTTTTTACGTAATATAGTTTGGTTGTTGTGCGCAAGTGAAGTGGATCGGAAATAAATACCACGGAGCATGGATTTCTGACTTGGCAAAAAAAGTCCCTGGAAAATTCTAACAAGAGGTTCACCATCATGTTAGTTAATTGTAATGATAGCAAGAATAATATTACTCCTAGCGGAGTAAGTCAAGACTTAAGAAGCTTGCAATATTATTATCTACTCAAAAATGGCAGTAAGACGATTGGTTGCCAAAAAAAAACATTACGATAACGTACACGTGCTCTGTCGTCGTAGACACAGAAAAAATATCTTTTTACGGTATTTGTACTTATGAATTCATTTGTGTACATAATAATAGTATTAGAGGTTAAAGTAAAAAAATATCGTTTTGTACTGTAGGGCTATTATCTATACATATAATAAAAATGAAGTGTCTGTATGTAATATCAAATTTTCAATGATTGGGTATGAAAATATACACGCTACTGATAACAAAAATGACATTTAAAAAAATTTTGTCTGTCTGTTTGTTCCGCGTAATCTCCGAAACGGCTGGCCCGATTTTGACGGGAATGTCACTGGGAGGTAGCTAAAATTACAGAGGGCTACTTGGGCTACTCTAATTTAGACTAGCTGTTAACCGTGGCTTCGTCTGCAAAGCTATCTCCAAAGCGGTTGGACAGATTTTCACAGTATTTTTACTGGCAGATAGCGGGCATTATAACAAGTAATTTAGTCTATTTTAATTTAGATTAGCTGTTAACCGTGGCTTCGTCCGCATGAAATTTAGCAAAAATATGTTGTTCACTGTAAACATGTGCGTAAGATGTGCGTTGTACTGGATTCCAAGAATAAATATAACTGAAATTATTATATCTGTATCTATGTATGTAATTTGAATTATATTGTCTTTTTGGTCATTTTGGCGGCCATTTGGTTTTATTTACCGCGCTTGCATCTATATAACTTAGTAACCATAATAACATATAAGAATATTGTCTCGAGTTCAATGAGCACTACTTACATTGTCAAATATTAAAAACTGCTTAGACAGATATAAAGTTTTATATCTCGATTTATATCTATGCAAGATTCCAAGACGTCAGCTCATTCATTATTTTCAATTCAACATTATAATTATCTTCTATATTTATAATAAAAATGAAGTGTCTGTATGTAATATCAAAATAAAAAAAAATTTACTGATTGGGTACGAAAGTATACACGCTACTACATGCGATGCGTCACTGTTAATATCAGCACCTCCAGATATCAGTATTTTTACCATTCTTTTGTCACTTTTTACAAAAATATACATTTATTTCTAATTTACACTATTCTTAATCCAAATTTATTAAATGTTATTTTCTGTTTTTTAGTTGGATTTTATATGAAAGCGTGTTTTTTTAGTTTTTTTAAACTATTATTATATTTTTCATTTGTTTAGTTAAAAAAGAAAAAATATTTTATTTTTACGGATTATTGCATTGTCATCGACCTTTGACAGGTGTGCAAAGTTTGAATTAAATCTGATCGTTCAAAGTAGGACAAAATCGAGCTCAAAGGGGTCGGTTACAAACAAACATACATACAAACATACAGGTGAAGCTAATAAAAGCGTGATAAAAACTGACTGCAAACTTTAGTAACGTATAGAAATCTATAAAATAAATAAATAACAATGATAATCATTATATTATACAATATTTTTTGTCTCTGTTATAGCAAATTAAATATGGCCCGCTACAATACTACTGTCAAATTGCAATTTTTTTTATTTCTTCGTGTTAATTTTCTTTACTAAAAGAATGTAGATTTGAAGGCATAAAATAGAAACTTAGAAGAACAAAAATCTGTAAATCTACATTTAAAATTGTAGCATCAACTATCCTGCAGCAAACAAACCTTTTATTTGTTCATGATAGATGAAGGGAATTGAGATTATACGAATATCTATTGTGTTTATGTTTAATTTAATTAAATATTGTCCCATATTTGAGTACGGTAAAATACCTAATTGTGAATTATTTTATGATTTTTTTTTTATTTAAATAGAAAAAAACGTAATCACGTTTTTATAGAGTCAGAGATCGATCCACAGGATTGATTCGTTGTTTAATATCGAATATAATAATCGATTTTACTATATCTTAAATCGATTTCACAATTATATGATCACAAATCGTCATTCTTGTTCGAGAGAGTAGGTGGCTATCGCGTTACTACTTTAGAAGAACTTGGCAAAATGACTACCACGTTGCTATTATTAGGAGGCTGAATTAGATAAGTGAAGGATCTGACTCCATTTGTGTAGATTGTAGACTTACGAAGTTTGATTTTTTTTCTCGATCTGACTACGATAAGTAAACAACTTATAAATTCCTTGGCTTCACCTGACTACTTACGAAGTTTGAGGTATACAAATCCTTTTTTTTTAAATTGACTAACCGCTGTTGGCCTGACCGTCTGCCACAGGGCTTTTAGGGCAAGCTCTTAGGGCACTCAACCGAATGGCAACAAGCTCAAGGGTGCCAGTAACACGGGTCTGGTTTATTTTTTCAACTGTGATCAAGTACGTAAATAGAAGATTTTTGTTTCTAATAGAACAGTAATCATTTATGATCAATGTATCGATGAAAAACATCGATGTTTCGTTGATTATTTTCATTGTTGTATCGAACATCTCTTAACTTCTTATCACTTTCATTGTTTTTTTTCTAATAACTAAAACACTGTCACAGCCTAGGTGATTGGTGTTATCTCTAAACTCTAAAGTGTTTTTGGCTACTTGCTGGGCCCCACATTGTTTCTCTAGACTTGAAAAAAAAATATCTTTAATACTGGTTAACAAAGGTCTTTATCATCTCATTTTATGGATAATATACATGAACAAAACGAAGCGGATATAGAAGAAATGGCGACGTCTGAGAGACATTCTGAATCGGCACGCTTAGTCGCCTCAAATAATTCTGTAAAGCCAAGTTATTTAAACCTTATCAGTAATATATGCGCAGCAATATTTGTTGGGATAATCACGTACTGCTCTTTTAGTAAGGGCGTTTCTCTATTCTCTTTCCATCCGACACTAATGTCTTTGGGTGTAAGTATAATTTTTTCAGACATAACTAAAGCTAATCACATAGTAACAGGACAATTTCCTAAACATAAAAAGAGGTTTAATTACTTTTATCTTTCACTATAGAGGCCGTATAACGATCTCCACTTTTCGAATCTATACTTTTCTATTGTTACAGTGGATGATTGTCATGACTACTGCCATAAATGCTGTTTCACCAGGTGACTTAGCTACTGAGTGGATGCCGATACGTCTACGCAGTGCACGCCATTGGGTTTTACAAGTAATAGGTGGGATAATAATCATAATTGGTTTCATAGTCATCATGTCTAATAAAATAATAAGCGACAAGCCACACTTCACTTCTTTACATGCAAAATTTGGGTTAGCATCTTTGATATTCATGTCTGTTACCATGATTGGAGGTGTTGGTGCCCTTTATAGCTTGAAACTGAAGCATTATCTTGCACCAATTTATACAAAACTCTTACATGCTTCTGTAGGATTGATTACCTTCATACTTGGAGTAATTGCAATTTTGCTCGGTTTCTATAGTCATTGGTGGTCATTTGGAGATACACTGAGGTATATTAGTTTTACTTTAGTTCTTCTTGTTATGCTTTTTACTATACTGAGACCCAGTTTGAAAATATATTTTCGGCTCAAGGAAAGGCTCGAGAATTTGAATTAACTTTGTTGTTAGTTTAAATATATTATTAAAGGTTCTAATTAGAAATATTATTATATCTATGTGTATATTTTAGAGACTGTATTATGTACAATTTCAAGATTTTGTGATATATTGTTTAATTTTCTACATTTTAATAGAATTTTACAATTCTAAATGTGATAATATTCATTGTTGCTTACTTTTAGTTTTGAATAAGAATTTATGCACAATATATATTTTTTTCTCTTAATTCATGGTTTCATCATAGTGCTAATAATTTAAATAATCTTACTATTTTGTTTTGTATGTTACTGGATTTCTTTACAAGTAAACTTGTAATAGAATTCAAAAAGCACATACAATATTTTGGATCTCATAGCAAAACCCACTATTACTTTGATAGCTGCAGCAGACTACACATACATACTACACACCTGTGTAGTGTCATAATCTCATGACAAAATATCTATTATATGGTATCTGTCGAGTCATTTTGTTGACAGTGATCTCTAAAACTAGTTTATATTTTAAAGTAGGTTTTACTTACATATAAGTTCTACCTCCTTTCAAAGTATAACTTGGGCTCAAAATAATATTACTTTTTATTAGTACCAGTGCTTGTCCAGTGGTTGACCTTCGACCATAGGAAAAAAACTTTTTCCAATGTTTTTATTGATAACATAAAGCTTGTCAATAGCTACAAAACAAAAAAAGAATGAAGAAAATTGGCTGAGAAACAGAGGAGGAAGAAGTTCTTAACCATTTCCCTGTTGCGGATTTATAAATAGATATAATCAAGAATCTATTTTGTACTGTATATATTTAAATAAAGTGGTCTAGTTTGCGAACAATCAATTTTTGCTTGTAATTCTATGTTCAGGAACATAGTAAATATTAAAAAAAAAATCAAATAAATACATGATATGTTGGAATAATATTTTGAAAGTTCTATTGACATATTAAATGAAATAAAACTGATATATTAAAATACAGTTTAACATAACACATTTATAAAACTATATACTTATGTATTTTTGTAATATTTTTTATTATAATATATGAATTTTATACAAATTTATTGCCAAATTATATTCATGTTTTGTAAAAATAGTAATATATATTTTAAAATTCAAGAAAGAAAATATACTGTATCAATATTTTTAACTTTGTCGACAGTGTAGTGTAGATTGTGCTCTTATGTATCATAGGGCATTATAACATAGTGTTATTTGATACCTCTTTGCTTGATGTATCTATTTGTGCACCAAATAAATTTATTAATTGTGCCAAATGTTGTACAATCTGTGTGCATGTACTTTATATCAATATAAACATAGTTGTAAGTCATATATTAAATGAACATATAAATGTGTAGTCATATCTGTACTTATGTCAACATAGTATATAATTGTAATGTGATAATGTTTAGATATGGTATCCATTTACAGAAATATATTTATGCGCAGAAATAATCAATTTTATTAAACCATACCCATTTACTTGTTGTCTATACCTAAACAGTTCTAGTTGTCGAATGATAAGGCCAGAAAAATATAGGGTGCATTTGGGGTTATTTCGATATAAATTTCTAAGATATTACTGAAGTTGTCCATTTCATTGAATTATACAAAGTAATTTTATGTTTATGACCGTTCTTGTTTTAGGATTTTTTACTTAATAAATTTATGGTAGACTAGCTTTTACCCGCGGCTATGCTCGCGTTTTTAAAGTTATATTAGACATTTAAAATTGTGAGATGTACAATTACAGAAATACTCTTTCAAAAACATTTGTAAGTGCGTCACGCACGCCACCTACTGTAACGTGTATATCTATACATATAATAAAAGGCTAACGGGACGAAATCTGTACATTAAATATTTAAAAAAAAAATACTCTGGGAGGGTTTACAATCAAAGACAGAACACATTTTTATAGTTTTTAAAATTTTTGTCTGTCTGTCTGTCTGTCGTTTGTACAGGATTCACGCAAAAAATACTGAACGGATTTTGACGAAATTTGGTGTGGTAGTAGTTTATACACCGGTATCACATTTAGGCCATGTTTTACATATATATCACATTCGTATGTCTGTTTATTTTACTTTTAAGAAAACACAAAAGAGAAGAAATCTACGCAAAAACTACTAGACTGATTTTCACTAAATTTCGTAAGATAGTAATTTATACACCGATGTAATGTAATATACTAACTTCTGCCCTCGACTTCTTCCACGTGTAACAGTTACTTTTGGCCTCCGAACCCGAAACAACCTCGATTTTGGAACATTCTCCATCAGTACTCCGCCCCCATTGGTATTAGCGTGGTAATATATATTATATAGCCTTCCTCTATGGATGAACTATCTAACCCTACATGTTTTTTTAATCGGACCAGTATTTCTTGAGATTAGCGAGTTTAAGCAAACAAACTTTATAATATTAATATCTATACATATAATAAAAGGCTAACGGGACGAAATCTGTACATTAAATATTTAAAAAAAATACTCTGGGAGGGTTTACAATCAAAGACAGAACACATTTCTATAGTTTTTAAAATTTTTGTCTGTCTGTCTGTCTGTCGTTTGTACAGGATTCACGCAAAAACTACTGAACGGATTTTGACGAAATTTGGCGTGTTAGTAGTTTATACACCGGTATAACAATTAGGCCATGTTTTACATATATATCACATTCGTATGTCTGTTTATTTTACTTTTAAGAAAACATAAAAGAGAAGAAATCTACGCAAAAACTACTAGACTGATTTACACTACATTTCGTAAGATAGTAATTTATACACCGATGTAATGTAATATACTAACTTCTGCCCTCGACTTCTTCCACGTGTAACAGTTACTTTTGGCCTCCGAACCCGAAATAACCTCGATTTTGGAACATTCTCCATCGGTACTCCGCCCCCATTGGTATTAGCGTTGTAATATATATTATATAGCCTTCCTCGATGGATGAGCTATCTAACCCTACATGTTTTTTTAATCGGACCAGTATTTCTTGAGATTAGTGAGTTTAAGCAAACAAACTTTATAATATTAATATCTATACATATAATAAAACGTTAACAAAGCCAAATCAGTAAATTAAATATTTTTTGAAAATTATAATCGGGGTAGACTTTGTTTTCGTTATAAAAGCCAAAAGTTTTTTAAATCGGTCCAGTATTTCTTGATATTGGCGAGTTAAAGCAAACAAACTTTATAATATTATCTATACATACATATAATAAAACTGTAACAAGGTCAAATCTGTAAATTAAATATTTTTTGAAAATTATAATCGGGGTAGACTTTGTTTTCGTTATAGAAGCCAAAAATAATTAATTTAGAATTTTTGTCTATCTGTCTGTTTCTGTATACACGTATCACTCCGAAATACTGAACCAATCTTGACACAGTGATAACTTATATTATAAAGTAACATCTAGGATGCTTTTTGTTCCATAAAACACAAGGGGTTCTCAAAGATAACGGATAAAAGTCAAAAATTTGTAGTTAATGAAATTATTGACGGATTTTGGTAAAGTTTTCTGTGTGCTATAGCAATATATTTTTTTAATATGGCGAATATATATATTTTCAATAATTAATTACAAGAAATGTAACTGATCTCGGCAAAAAATCTATAATATAGCGAGCGCTGCTTGAAGAGTTTGGAATAAAAAAATAAAATCTATAGCAAAAATATTCATTACTTTTACGAAAAAGTCTACGACACCATATATTAAATTTTAATATCTCAAGTAAAAAGATGGTTTATATGTCAAAAGCAAAATAAATTTGAAGAGATTAAGTGTGGATGCAGATTTTAGTGTGGATGCAGATTTTACGTATACTTTACAATTTTTTATGGATCAAACAATTAAATCAAAATAGAAATTTAATGTAATAAATGTTAATTGATGAAGTTAGTCAGAAGATAATGCGAAATATATAAACTTTAAGCCTGGAAAATTATTGTCCTGACGCTGCCGCTGGATCTACGCTAATTGTGAATGGGTACAGACAGTGATGGATTTACACTAGGGGCAGTCGGGGCTAGTGCCCAGGGCGGCAAATTTTCTAGGGCGGCAAAATGTGGAAAGTGAGAAAAAATTTTCTATACAGTATATAATTAACTAATTCTTTTAAATAAACATTTTATCTTTCAAGAAATATAATTTAAATTAAATTTTTTTATATTATAATATAGGAAATTTAAGTAAAAACTATTCAAATAGTTTAATTAATTTATTTCCATAAAGGATTGAAAAAATTAAAGTTGATATTTTTATTTTCTGGAATTGATAAATTTATGTAGTCTTTTTGAAGAATTAAAAATATTTTCAAATTATGTATGTGTTTTTGATAACAGAAACTTTCATTGATTAATGATTTTTTCTAAAATTGGAGAATTATCCAATAACACTAATTAATTTTAATTTAAAAGAACAATTTTATATTTTTGAATCAAATCAACTGTCAACTACACATGCTGCCACCTACAGTCAGTATACAAATGTAACTAGATTTCTGCAATATAGTTTCTTTTATATTTGACGTTTAGATGAATCTAACCTGCAAAGACTTTCAATTTTGTTGAGCATAAATCTGAAATTAATTTTTGAATATGGCTGATGGACGCAAAAAATTAAGTGGATATGAGTACCGAAAACGCGCTTTGGACAAAAGTAAAAAGGAGCAAGAGGTTTTGAGTAAAACTCGTAAGTTGGATGATTTTTTTAAAAAGAAAGAATGTGTAATCCAGAAATTAGAATCTATGAATAAAGATTGTACAAATTTGGATCATGAAGGTTTGTCGCGAGAGTTCCATATTTCACAGAATATAATAATGATTTTGTTGTAGATATGAGCAATCGCTATTTATTGTAATAATGATGTAAATCGAACGATGGTAAATTTTGACAGGTGGTGGTGCACGTTTTACTTCAACTTCGAAACAGACTCCGTCTACGAGTAATAATACTATCAGTACCACGACTTTTCGCTGCCACAGGATATCAACCATGAAGATGAACCTGAAGCTACAGTTCCAACAATAAATGTAGAGGAGGTTGCATCGCAAAACTTATTCGTGATAAGCGATGATCCAGGAGAATGGATAATAAACGATTTTACTAGAGATCATGGATGTGAACAAAATAAAAATTTTAATTTCTCCGGTACAAAACGTGATTATAACGACGGGACTTCACGATGGCTTTCAGAATCATTATTCGTTAGACGACTTATTAACGGTGAAAAAGTTCCCCGTCCATGGCTTGTTTACTCAGTTAGTAAAGGATCGGTATTCTGTGCAGCATGTCTTCTTTTTGATGTTGACTGTTCATTTAATGGTGAAACCGGATTTAATGATTGGAAACATGCAGGCGTTCGTGTTAATGAGCATGAAAACTCTAAAAATCATAAAAATGCATGTTAACACTTAAGCAAAGGTCAGATACTAAGAATAGAATAGACCATGACTTAGTTATTCAAACAGAGACAGAAATCTCGTATTGGAGAAATGTTTTAAGAAGAGTAGTGGCTGCCACTAAAGCCCTAGCTTCTCGAGGATTTCCATTCCGAGGTAGTAATGAGAAATTTGGCTCACCAAACAATGGCAACTTTTTGATGCTGATGGAATTTCTTTCTTCTTTTGACCCATTTCTCGAAGAACATATTAGAAAATTTGGAAATAAAGGATCTGGCAGTACAAGTTACTTATCCAAAACTGTCTATGAAGAATTTATCCAGCTTTTAGCACAAAAGGTATTATTGTTCAAGAAGTCAAATCAGCGAAATATTACAGAATTATAGTAGATTCCACACCTGACATATCTCACGTCGACCAACTTTCTTTTGTTATCAGATATGTGAAAAAAGATGGAACTCCTGTTGAACGTTTTCTCATGTTTATTGAGAACTCTGGACATAAAGCGGAAGATTTGCTAGTTGCTGTATTATTTGTTCTTGAGTTTTTTGATCTTGTTCTCGCAGATTGTCGAAGTCAGTCATATGATAACGCGAATAATGTATCAGAGATTTATTCGGGCTTACAGGCAATAATTCATGAAATTAATCATCTTGCCGAACATGCTCCTTGTGCTGCTCATTCTATGAATTTAGTTGGAGTTCACGCAGTAGAATGCACCCCAGAAGCTGCGTCATTCTTTAATACAGTACAAACTTTATACAACTTCTTTACTGCATCGACGCATCGCTGGGAAGTCTTACAGTCACATACTGAAAAAAGAATTGCGTTAAAATCTTTATCTGCAACCAGGTGGTCAGCTCGTTATGAAGCGGTTCAAGCACTTAATCAACATTTTGTTGAAATAATTGAAACTTTGATTATTCTTGAAGAAAATATCGAAGAAAATGCAATTACACGGCAAGAAGCTAAAGGTATTCGAATGCAGTTGGAGCGACTTGAAACAGCATTTATTCAGATACTTTGGCATTTCTTACTCTCAAGATTTAATGCTGTAAGCCAAAGATTGTAAAAAATTTATTGTAGCATCGCTGATGTAATCGATGATTATCATACTTTGATCAAAGTCGTTGCTGATACGCGAAATGAATTTGAAATCTATGAAAAAAATGCTTTAAAAATTTCAGAAATTCAAGATTATAAAACAACAGTTTCCAGACAAAGAAAGAGAAAATTACATGCTGATGAAACACGAGATGGAGATGTGCAGCTGTCAGGTCGAAACCAGTTTAGAGGTAATACTTTTAATGTCATTCTTGACAATCTAGGATCTGAATTGCGTAAAAGATGTACAGCATATGAAAAGATTCAAGAAAAAATCTCGGGTATCATTGAATTTGGTGATTTAGATAATAGGGAAATTCGTAAACGAGCTAAACGTTTAAGAGAAATATATTGTTCAGATCTTGAGTCCTCACTAGAAGACGAATTTGTGCACTTTCATGCTCATTGCACCGAAAAAAAGATGGAAAAAAATTCACCTTCTGATCTTCTGAAACTTCTGCATTCAAACGACCTTTACACTGAGTTACCAAACGTAGAAATCGCTTATCGAATATTTATAACTTTAGCCGTAACAAACTGTAGCGCAGAACGATCGTTTTCTTGTTTAAAACGAGTTAAAAATTACTTACGTTCTACAATGGGTGCAAATAGACTCAATAGCTTAGCTATTCTATGCATAGAATCAGATGTGCTTCAACGTTTAGATTGTGAAGATTTAATCGACCAGTTTGCAATTCAAAAAGTTAGGCGAGTTTGCCTGTGAAAAAAATAATGCAATACTAATATAAGTTGTTCTTAGTGCAAAATTTATAATTCTAAGAAAAATAGAAATATTTTTTTTTATTACTATAGTATATAATAAATAATATATGAGTAAATAAAGCATAAATATAAATAAAACATAATGTATAATAAATAATATGTAATACATGATAAATTTCCTGCAATTAATTAGTTATTCTAATTCTTAAAAAATAAGATATTAAAACTATTAAAATAAAATTTAAGTCATAGGGCGGCATTTTCTTCAGTGCCCCAGGGCGGCACAAATTTAAATCCGGCCCTGGGTACAGAGATGGGGGGCGCAGGAGTAACTCAAAGGGTATCGGGAAGACATTTATCGTCAATATATGTAGGTTATATTTTATCTTAATTGGACCAGGTAGGTGATGCTGCGAACGGGTTCTCGGCGTATTTTAAAAGAGTTCTCACATACCAACAGGGTATGTTTGGGTGAGTCTCTGGGTAGTTTGGATTCACAATTGGAAACAGTAGGTATAGCTGCAATTGGTGATTAGGTTTTTTTTAAATGCGTTTAAAATACAATTGAAACCGGTAATAACCGATTTGCTGCAAACGAAGTTGCACGGGTCAGCTAGTTAGATATATAAATACTAACAGTGTGTCAAATGAGATTTACGAAGCCGCGGGTAACAGCTAGGATAAGATAAAATAGCCTACTTCTTATAAGGTCAGCTATCTGCCAGTGAAAACCGGTCCAATCGTTTTGGAGATATTATCGCAGACGAAGTCGCGGGTGACAGTCCAAAATAATCTAAATTATTTCTTCTTCTTATTAATTAGTTAATAATTATTCAGCTATCTGCCATTGAAATGCGGACAAAGCCTCAAATAAAAGCCAGTATAAAGTAAAGTAGCCTGTCACCCGCTGTAATTTTAGCAATCAGCCTGTGAAATTCCCAGCAAAATCGGTTCAGCCGTTTCGGAGATTACCCGGAACAGGCAGACCGACAATTTTTTTATTACTTTTTTGTTATCTGCAGAGAGTATACTTACATATCTAATTATTCAGAAAATGTTATTTTGATATTATGTACAGATACTATATGTGTAGATGTAAACTTGTTCAGTATTTAGGTTATTTAATAATAATAAATGTAGAACCTACTATTTAGTGGAAAATTAACTCGGCGCTAGCCAGTGACATGGTACGAATAAAATTGCTCCTAATTATTAACATAACTACAAAAAGCCATGGTAAATACATAAAAAATATGTTTTGTTCATAATGCACAGATATAATAACTAATTAGGTTTGTTAAAGATTATGTAAGTCGTCGTAACAAGAATTTGTTGCTCTACTGGAGAACAACTTATGAAATGTAAAAATATCTCAATTGTAAGTTTGTCTAAATTCGATATAATAGTCGTTTCTTTAAAAATTGAGAATTACTATGAAAAACCTACACGGGATTATTGCAAAATTATTATATACTGAAATTACCCCAGACGGTATTTCAGAAAAAAAACTAAAAGCCGCCCTAGAATGTTATATTCTTCCAAAAATTTGCAAAATACGTTAAACTATCATAAAAACAAATATGAACGAAATAACCTACTAGAATTTCAACAAATATTATATAAATTAGGGTTATTAAGAATAACCAAACATTGCGGGGAAATTACTTGTTTGAGAAAACTGGAAACCACCCACGTACGTACGTACTTACCGTTGCTTCTGCAGACTCATGACGACTGATGTCATAGATAAGACACTATATACTGAGAACTAATGTAATACGTCCAGATTAATCTTAGTAGTTGTAAAATGTTATTACGCTTGTTACAGTGTTTGGCATTACCCCAATGCACCCTTTTTTTTCTAATGTGGAGTAATCCTTTGTTGGATACACCTCGCGCTGCCGGGGGACAATGAGGAGGTTATGCCAGACTCCTACTGGCTAAAACTCCACTGCCGCCTAGCGCATGTTTGTGGACCAAGGAACCGAGGTGACGGAAGCAAACTCCAGCGACCACAATGCACCCTATAATAACTACTGAATTTTGAAGAGGCCATATACAAATAACAATATTAATTGATTGCGTATCTTACATGCAAATCGAAATATACTTATATATGTTTTATCTATATGATCTTTATATGCTTTTATATCTATAGTAGATAATATTTCAATTTGTTATTTGAATTAAGATTCACTTAGGGACTTATGCGCGATAAAATAAAATATAAACACTAAAAATGTTATTAGACTTATATCAACATAAATATTCATAGGCTTCAAATAGGTAGCGGTTTTATTTACATAGGGAACAATATTATTTGGAAATACGATATTCAAATTTTAATTGATCTCATTGTATCGTTTGTAATGTCATAGATATATACTCTAGGTCTATATATTAACACATAAGTATTTGACTTACATGTATGTAACGTCAGATATATAATTTGTCGTAACATGACTTCAGATGATTATAGAGTACAAAACGTCTATAAATATGCCAGGAAAACTTACAAGAACGATAGACGAATAATACATGAAAATGAAACAGAGGCCAACAATTCACCTTTTGCTATACACAATGTGACTAACATAAGTCCTAGGAGTGACGAAATTATTAACACTCCTGGTTGTACCTGCGACTTGGATCCCGAAGTAGAGATAGCTAATATACTACATAAGAAATGTCCGGTGATCACATTAGCTCAGCAACAATTACAACGTTTATTAGATGAAACCGATAAATTACTATACGATAACACAAGATGCTGCAGGTAGGTAAATAGCTATTACACTTTGAGGATAGTAATAATCATGAATAATAAATATGCATGATAATCTAGATGTGTTAAATAAATAGAAATAGAATAGAAAAGCAACTATCTAAACTGTGAATAAGTACAGACTACGACCTTCGTCTATTTGATTTAAAAATATAAGTCGTTTGCACGTTAAATTTAACATGAGTTCATAATTTAATGAAATCTTTTTGTACTCACACTTTGTGAATTAAAATGCACTGATACCAACAACACTTGAGTTGTTTTATCGAGTTAAATAGATGCAACAAATTCAAAATAAGTATCTTGGTTACGTTAATTTCATTTTACAGAAATTTAAAATTACGCACTACGGTAGTTGTGTTAATTATTTGTAACGATTCCATGTTTGTGGTAGTAGTCTATTGAAATCCTACAATATGCTAGAGACTTTGGCGAGGGAATACATTGTAACCGACATAGGAAAGGAGACTTCACAGACTAGTCTGGTGATAAACCATAACATTTTCGAATACCCATTTAGTTAGCTGCCATTCTCAAATTGACTGTTCGCCGTCGAATATCTTTAGCCGCTACATACACTGCTGTGTCTGAGGGCCAACTTCGATGGGCATGTTATTAACTTCACATAGTCTCTTTAACACAAGGTGGTGTTGTGATCGAGTGTTAGCCTTTCTATTTCTTTATACCCATAAACACTTCTGAAACCCTTCAGAGATCAATAAAGAAGATTTAAAATATGAACTGAATTAATTTGTTATTACAAATACTAGTTACTCATTTCTATTTTATTTCAGCTCATTTTGTGACTTTTTATGGTTGTGTAAGGAACTTTTGGCAACTCAAAACAGATTTTACTGTATGGTCATACTACTAACTTGTACAGCATTTTTTATTGGTCTTATACTTGGTGCTGCCTCCTGTGGATCTTATCTCGGGCAATTCAACAGTCCTATACTTAATTGTTTCAATAAATTGTTTATTCCTGAGAGTTATTATAACACCGAAAATATATACTGTATAATTTAATACACATTTTTATAGCTTAAGAATATTGTTAGTTATTATGTATATACAATAGCTTATGATATTTATTCATGTTAATATTTGAAGACATTCGTCAACCAACATCTATTTAATATTTGACTGTATACACTTATTATTCACACATAATTCAGCAATAAACAGCAAAGACAAACCTACCTGATATTAATATAATAAGAAAATATCAGTAATGTACTAATAATATATAAATTATAGGCCTCTCATATCATTTTATAACATGTATTAATATATACTTACTGTAAACAATTTATTTTTCAATAAAAACACCAAATTTTTGGATATTTTTTTCTTATAATCCACTGTCCAACTACAGTCACAATTTTTGTTTACGGGAAGTTAACCATAGGGTCCAAAATGATAATAATCTTAGCCTGGAAATATACTAGCTTTCAACTGTTGCTGGCAGAACATCCTGATTGGTGCTTGTCAGAACATTTTCTACTTCAGGAAGCTAACAATCCTAGTGAGCTTTATGGAATAAACATGACAATAATCGCTTCTCTCTTTATAAGTATGTTTTGATCTTGACATTATTCTGACCATTGTGTATGTATAATCAGAGATTTTAGTAACCATAACTTGCATTATACTTCTGAAGCCAGTTGATGGTAATTATAATTATATGTAAAATCTATGTAGAGCTTTTTGCCTTGTTATAAAAGAAGCTAAGACATTTTCAATAAAATAAAAAAATGTATTTCTGTAGCAGGCACTTAACAACTATAATCAGTTATCAAAGTATGTCTTCTGTATTTGCCACTTTTTGGGATTATAATTGCAAACCGCTTTATGTAAGTTAGTATAAAAACTTCTTCATTCATAATAGACTGACAAAAAATCTTTAAAACAAAGCACTCTGATTATATTTTAAATTTATAATGTCTGGTTTCTAGATAGTACATCAAATAGTAGACAAACTATAAATTAAGAAATTATAATTCAGTGTACAGTAAAACGGTTACTGATTATTTTTTAATAATGATTGAAAAACCTTTACTGCAAAGAGGATCTATATTGTTTTCAGCATGAGAATAGTATACTACAGAATAGAAGAATAAAAAATGTTTCCCAGTTACTTCATACTGTGATTATGTATTTTTATTACATTAAAAACAATATTATCGCCACAACTCAAATTTAACACAATGGATAGCAAAACAAATATGTTAGTATAACCTTTTATCATGAAACAACTTACAATATGGAAGATTATATTTAACAACAAGAAACTTAGGAAATTATTATGTTTAGTTGAAAATTTTGCTATAATAGAGAATCACAGAATAATAAAGATGGTAGAAACTATTTCAAATAATGAGAATTCTCTATAATACTATGATAATACAGTTATTATTTTAAAAGAAATTACCAAAGACAAACCTGTTATTTAAAAAACAGCTTAAACATTTTCATTAATTTTTAATCAAAAACTAAATTAGATAAATTATTACTTTTATACATATTACTTCTCTTCACACCATTCATTTTCTTTGCGCACTTGATCTTCTTCAGCTGCAGTAAAATCATTTTTGATGTTAAATGTTTTACGAATTTCTTCTGGAGTCTTGCCCTTGATCATGTTAGCGACTGTTTTACAAGTGACATCCAGCAAACCTTTAATGTCTAGATAATTAGCAGCTAAGATTAATTCAAAGAGAGTGCCTTGGTCGACTTTAAGAAAATCAGCATCCCATGATGAAATGTCGTCAGTCCTCTTTTCTTTATTCTCGTCATCCTCAGGCAATGGCGGGTCATCTTTATGGTACGTTGCCCACTGAATTACTTTTTTGAGAATAGCCGAGTTAACATTCGGTAATGGAACAACTTCTTCCTCATCATCTTCCATGCCTAAATCTTCCAACATCGTTTTGATAGTTACAGAGCATTTAGCTATTTCTACGTCAACGACAAAGACTTCGTTATCCGAAGACTGCAATTTTATGTTTGGCATCTACACGACATAAAACAAAGAATAATTAGTGCATAAGTCGCCATCTTATAAAATAGAAACATGTTTATATATTTTACACTAACCTTGTTTTAAACACGCGTGCCTTTGTTGAACAGATTTGAGAATCTTTCTTTATTTATTTATTAGTTATTACACAAACGTACTTTCAAGATGTTCAATAACCCACATGAAATGACAATTTATGATAAACGCTATTCATGATTTGACAGTAGAACAAGGGAATGTTGCCTGCTAATAAAATAATTGCAAACTTTTTTTCCATTACTTGCTTTCACGGAATAAATAATAGAGCTTTCTTCCGTGACTTATTTTGCTAAAATATAATTTAAGAAAATAATTAAAGTCAGTATTAAATTAAAATGAATACTTTGGTTTTACATTGTGGCTGTTTGCATTTTTTTTTTACCTAAAACGTGTCAAACGTATAAACAGCTAGTTTCGATATGGGCTAGACTTATCAAAACATTATTACTATTATTATTGTTTCCTAATTAAATAAAATTATTATAAGAAGAAACAACTGTTTTAAATAGTTGACTTTACGCACACGATCTTTCCCTTGCGCAACTGTTTTTGAGCGGGAAAAAATGTGAATCTAAAGGTAAACAAGTACAAAGACCATGTGCATGCGATTCTATTAAAGTTCAAATCACGCGTCCAAGCCCGTATGCTTCTAGCGTCAACACACGCACGTTTTTTTACAAAGGATAGAAAACTGGGGCGTATGACATTATGTAAAAAAAAGTCGCAACAGGGGGTTTTGCAAAGCTTTACAAAGGTTACAGTTATTTGAGAGAAAAAAAGTTATACCTGTATAAAGCAGACTGTTTAAATTTTAATAAGTATTATATTAATTAGAGATGGAACACATATGCTAATTTTTACCCTTGCAGAGTGGCTCCTTCATGAATACATTTCAAATAGTAGTAGTATTTCCTCTAGTTATGTTAATTTTTTGTAAAAGATATAACAAATATCCATAAGTAAATAGTTTTATGATCATCACATGGTTGCAGTTGCTCTCTGTATTTGTTCACACAGTAAGACATCATTTTTCTTAAACATATCACACTCTAAAAAAAGACGAATATAATATCTTATGATATACGTGCTCTAGCTCTCGTGTCCAGTGTACAAGAAGAAACATGGACTACACTAGTAACCAGTTAAGAACAATTTTATAAGCACGCGGGTTTAATTAAAACCATGTTTTTCACACTTTCCAGAAGACAAACGTACGCCAAGGTGAATCGCACCTGATCAGGTTTTTCTCGAGCAATCTTAGCATGTGATTAAAACACACACAGGTAATCGCGCATGAATAATTAAAGTGTTAAAAATGTGTTACTACGTACAATCGCTCCTGAATGTGCGAACACGCTTTCAAGCGTTCAGTCCTGCGCACTGCAATCGAGAATGAAAGAACATGTCCTATAAAGGCAATGAATCATGGATATTACACTATTTTTTTTTTTTTTTTTTCGAACTGACTACGCTATTGACCAAGCAAGGTCTTAACAGCTTCACCGGATTACTAAGGCGAGCGCTTAAGGCACTCAGCCGATTATATTTTGACAACTAGCTCAAGGATGCGCGGCACACCTCGGCTTTGGCTGTTGCCTGATACATGCAATTCGCGACCTATCTGAGCTAACCTAAGCTAAGCTAACTATTCGTACATATATGAGTTGTTGAAACATATATGTGTACCAAGCATACATACCTCAACAACTCTTATATATATTTCGTATCGGATAATATTCTAAACTATTTCAGTTTGATAAGGGAAAAAAATAAAACCCTTCGACTTGCATGTGTAAGCGTGTATGCGTGCACGTGCGTGAAGGTGATATGTGTAATGTTGTCGCAATGATGTAAGATTTTGTGTCACTGTATCGCACGAGCAGTGTACTCAAGGGCTCCACGCCGAGGGAACGGACCTAGGCTTGAGCCGCTGCCGAGGGGGGCCTAGTCTGGTGTGCGGGAGCGAAATTTACCCCCAGACCACGGCGGCGTGATCTGTGGTTACGCGGGCGTGGGCGTGAGCACGCTCTGTTTGGAGAGACAGGCTGGTACTGATCGTTCACTGCCGTTATTTCATCGGGAGGGTCGGTAAAAATATGTCGCGGACGTCTTTTACAACGCGCAGCGTTTGGTACGGGTTCGTATTTTGTGGCGGATACCACTAACGGACTGGGATGATTCGCGGCTTTTTTAAAATAACTAATCGTAAGTGATTTTACGTATGCCCAGATAGAAGGCATCTCTAGGTCCCTATGTAGATCAACTCTCCGGACATACCACGAAGCACCGGTTACTTTACGTAAAACGCGGTTTTGAAGAACCTGCAACTTATGAAAATTATCTTTCGACATATGCGCAAAAACGGGACTGCTATATGTCATCACGGGACGGATACACGTCTTATACAAAGTGAGCTTGTGTCTGAGGGACATCTTACTCCTATGACAAAGCAACGGATGGAGGCGACCCAAGACCATAGCGGCTTTGTTTCGCACTCTATCTATATGTGACTCGAAATTTAAATGTTTATCTAATGTAACACCGAGATATTTGACCTCGTCGGCCCAAGGTATATCGGTTCCGTATAGCCTGATGGGCTCGAGGTTATTACTACGTCGTAAAGGATCGAAGAGTATCGCGGCGCTCTTATCAGGATTAACTTCTATGCGCCATCGACGAAACCATTCACCGAGTGTGCAAACGGCCTTTTCGATGCGCTTCCTAAGAAAGTCCGACCGCAAGCTGGAAGTGTAAATAACTGTATCGTCAGCATAGCAACCTACCTCGACCCGTTTAGACCGAGGTAGGTCACTGATGAACAGATTGAAGAGAGAGGGCGCGAGTATGGAGCCCTGTGGCACACCTGAGCGTATCGGGTGGGGCAGGGATAGTTCCCCATCCACTCTAAAGCGGAAAGTCCTATCAGTGAGATAATCGTGGATAATATGAATTAACTTATCGGGTACGTGAGATTTACATAATTTATGGATGAGCCCTCCATGCCAGACCTTATCGAAGGCTTTGGCGACATCGAAGAAGACTGCAATTGTGCGTTTCGGTTTACGTTTCGGGTCGGGATATTACACTAGTAACCAGCTAAGAGTATCTTTTATAAGCACGTGTTTAGATAAAACCGTGGTTAGCCTTTACAGGAGAACTCTTTACCCCGTTATTAAAAACGCGCAGGTAATCGCTCGCGAATACTTAAAGAGTTATAATGTCCTGGCAGCAATCACTCGTTTCCCACGTTCAGTTAAGGACAATCAATCACGTGTGAAAGAATCATCGTGAAAAGATCGATTAATCGAGATCGTGACGATTATTGCCTTTATGCGAATAAGATATATTTTCGTTTAAAAGATTCTCTTTAGTTGTGGATAGCACGTGTTTCTTTAATGATTATCTCCTTGAAATGTGTATCGTCCTCATAATACGATGTAATGAACAAACGTCATAATAATATATATATACCTGTGCCTCTACTAGTTTGTGGATAGGCACGTGTGATATAAAACAGGCACTTAAGATCGGTTCATCCACAGAGTACTTTATATAGGTTGATCGCTCTGGACAGTTCGAAAAAAAAAATTAACCAGTGATGTATGAAATATACTATGCCTGCTGCACGCCCTAGTTATTTCTATTTCACAAATATACAAGAGTGATTTACAGAATTTTTTACAAAAATATTTATCATTACATGGTATAAAACAAAGTCTTCTGCCACGTCTGTCTGTCCGTTCGCGATAAACTCAAAAACTACTCAACAGATTTTCATGCGGTTTTCATCAGTACATAGAGTGATTCACGAGGTAGATTTTATATTTAGTATATAATTTGTCTAGGTTTTTGTTATTAGCAAAGCGGGATAACGTCCACCGATCCCGCTAGTATATACTCTTATATATATATATATATATATATATATATATATTCATAAATGTGATAATTTCTGTACAAAATATTGCAAGTCACTAAAGATGAGTAATTAAATATGTTTAGTTCAGTTTTAGACATGTATGTCTGTTTGTGCACGCTCCACTGTTAAAGAACAACGTTTGTGATAAAATGACAGTAAGAAAATCATGAAGCATATTCTAGAGTAACCTTTAGCCTTGTGTTTGATTAAAATCGGTTCACTCTATCAAAAGTGTGCGCGCATCACTCAAAAGGCAATGCATTTATATTTATGACTCTTTTCTTAGTTACAGACATTTGATTCTTATCTAAAAAAATATCACGATATCTTAATGTATTATAATAAATTTATATTAAGAAATAATTTTTAAGTAATATTAAGCGTTGAGCAATTTATGAAGTGGAACGAGCGGTGGTGTGTGCGCAGATGAGAGGAAGTAAACGGATAATATTGTTTACAAAGGAATTGTGAAAGAAACTATATTTTCGCTTTGTATTTTTTTATATTGATAAGATATATTGTTAAGATAGTAAATAACGCAGACGAAGTCGCGGGTGTGAGCTAGTATATAATAAAATAGAGTTCCTTTGAGGTTCAATCACGTTAAAACTATTGAATGTATCCGCATTGGGCTATGACTATTTGTTACTGAATTTTTCGAGAAGGATTCTGGGCTACTTTTTGTTATTCATTTGCCCCTCCACAATTTTTTTAACATCTACCCAAAAAAGCGGTTGAAGAGTATAATTGAAATGGTTTTAAATTAAAAACAAACTCAAAAATCTTGAAGGTAAATAATAAAGCATATACTTCATTTGGCACATCCATATTAGAAGTCTTGCTGGCGAGTAATTTTTTTTTCGCTGGCTCTGCACGTTTTCTAACAAAACAGATATAAGAAATCAGTACTTAAAATAAAAATGAAAACATAAATTCGACATTTTTATTCTATTTACATAAAACAATGTAAGAATAATTACTTAAATACTTATATAATGCAACACATATATAATTAATTTGACTAATTATAAACTTTTTATTTTATGTTAATCACCAAATGATTGGTGCATAAATTTCTTCGAATATTCGTAGACAACAAACAGCGCTGCAGTCGCTGGGATAGTTCTTACTAGTGTTGGTTTAAGTCCATTATACAGAGCTAACACACCTGAAAAGTCAAGTGTAGACATTTATATTATTTTACATTAAAATTAGTTGAAAACAAAACATACAATAACATATAAGAAATCTTTCAAATAAATCTTTAACATGTCGAAAAAACGTCAAGATCAATGAATTAAAATCAAAAACACTTTATTCAATTTATGCCTTGAGAGGATATATTATGAACGTCAGAACTAACACTGGCTCGGAAAACAACTCAGCCACCGACAAGAACCGCGAAGAAACTCGATCTTGTTTATCTTTTAATGGCACACATTTTTATAAAAATACATTATAAGTACAATAATTTTTATTGAATACACAGAAAGAGGTATTATTTTCAGATATCACCATCGTTTACCTACTGATTCACTCTATTATGGTCTTTTGACATCAAATCCTGAGACATGATGCTTGAACTTACTATTTGATAAACCGGTAAATTGCTTTGGGACTTTGTTGTAAGACCTAAAGAACTGTGACTGAGTCTGATACATGGGATGCCCATTATGTCAGTTTTCCTATTTAAATCATGTCAGTTTTTTTATTAAGTCCAGTTTTTACGAACATACGTTAAATTATCAAGAATGTATTGGGAGTTTTTTTTTAAACTGATTACGCTATTGACCTAGCAAGGTCTTAACAGCTTCACCGGACTACTAAGGCGAGCACTTAAGGCACTCAGCTGATATTATTTGACAACTAGTTCAAGGGTGCACGGCACACCTCAGCTTGGGCTGTTGCCTGACTCATGCAATTTGCGACCTATCTGAGCTAACCTAAGCTAAGCTACATATTCATACTTATATGAGCTATTGAAACATATATGTGTACCAAGCAGACATACCTCAACAACTCTTATATGTATTTTGTGCCGGATTATTAATTACGGATTAATGTATTGGGAGGGAAAGCTAAGATATTATAACTTTATGATGAAAGGAAAAGTTATAAACAAGTTATTTAAGACACTCTATCTAGACTTAGCAACCCTTACACTTCATAATCCTTTTCAAGCACCTGTTTTGCTTTCAGTAACTTCTCACCTTTTTTACTCAAAGATCACTACTTCTTAATATTCACCATTAACTTCTTAATTTAAGCAATCCTTACTATTGCCATTTAGAATACCTTTCAATGAACGGATGAAAAAAAAATGAAAATTTACATTTAGATCAGCAACTCTCTGACATTCATCACTCTTTTCAAGTAGTTGCTTCGCTTTCAGCAATTTTTCAACTTTTTTACTTAAAGTTCACTACTTCTTAATATTTACCATTAGCTATTTAACTTAGCATCTTTATTTCGAATACCCTTCAATGAATGGATGAAAAAAAAATGAATGAGAATTTACATTGAGATGAACACATTTTCTTTTGTAAAATCAGAACAAGATTAATTAATATTTAAAAAACTGTGATAACTAGTGCTGTTGGTCATATTGTAATCTAAGTAATCACACTCCTTATCACATAAATCATAAACTATTACATAATATTATAATTGTGAGTATTTTGTAACAAACCTTCCTGTCTGACGATCTCATAGCCGACTGTCAGGAACTTTTGACTCTTATTGGATATTTGAACCCTGGATTTGATAACATCTGTAGGGAATATCACCGTCCATAAAACTAATCCGCCAACTGCTCCGGCGATCATGGTCTTGATGAAACCGATATCATCTTTAGACTGGCCGGGTTTAGCGAGCAGTTCTCTTGTTCCTAAAATTAGCAATATAACAGTATAGCAACTTCGACTATAAACACCAAACAGCTATATGACGTTAAGAAATATAATGATACCTATTTAATTGTAATAATTATAGTTCAATACATATGATTTCCTTTCTTACAATTATTGTATATCATATTGTAATGAACTGATGATGGCTTAGTAATTAGCGTCTTCCGATACAGAGTTGATCGATATAAGGTCAAATCCTTGAGTAAGAACCACAGCTTTAGGTGAAGGAGAACACCGTAATGAAATCATCGTATGGTGGTAAGGCCTTTCCAAACTCGCTTGGCTAGCTAATAAACTCAGGTTAAAAATCTGTCGCCAAGCATCTATAAGATGTTTTCTGGCAGCTGCACTTGAGAACTAGTCTGAAACTCGATGAAACGAAAAAGCGAAACGACAAAGAGAAAAACATACATCTATATGATTTAACGTGCGAGAGAAGGAGATAGAATACATTATACAGTGTTTCTTATATTCGCGGTCTTCTTCTTTTATATTGCACTACCTAATACATGCAGTAGTTCGGGCGTGGTACGTATTTGTGTGTGCGCCTGCGTATTACGAAGTCTTGGGAAAAGGTGTCGTAACCAGCGTGATGTGATGTTCACATGTCTTTTCTATATGAATATTTTATCATTTTTTAAGGATTCTCCTCTAACACGTTTGAACTCTGTATGGTATTTATATTTAAGACTAGCTGACCCGTGCAACTTCGTCTGCACCGAATCGGTTATCACCGGTGTCAATTGTATTTTTAAACGCGAAACATTGTAATATACCTAAAACCTTATTGCAGCCACACCTACGGTTTCCAATTGTGAATCCAAACTATCAAGGGACTCACTCAAACATATACCCAGATGGTATGTGAGAAATCTTTTAAAATAAGCCTACAACCCATTCGTAGCATCATCTACTAAGTTCAATAAAAAATAAAAACTAACCTACATATATTGGCGATAATGTGAAAAAAAACTTTAGAGGTCTATGGACCCCCAGTTTCTAAAGAAGTTCCTTTCCCTTTTTTGTAGACGTTTACTATACAGTCAGTAGAGTTTACATAATAAAATATGAAGTTGATGAGTTAAATTGTAAATTAAACGATAAAATATATTCATAAAATAAATAATGATAAATGAAACGCTGAATGATATCATAACTATTTTTAACTTGTATTAAAACTTTTTCAAACTCCATTGTATTGAAGAAAAATATAAATGTTAAAAAGATATGAGCACGACGCGTCAAATGTCACTTGCCTGTAACTATTTGTCTAAGAGCTAGTAACGGTTTCGACAAATTTTCTATAAGACAGTTTTTTATATATCTTTATGTTCTTCCGAACAGAGTGCGTGCTATCTGGCTGCCGGTAAACGTTGCGTTTATTACTGCATATTGCACCTTTACTGGGAAACATATTGATTTTTATATAATTTTTGAATGTATTGTTTGTTACTAACTTTGAAACCCTACTAAAACATGAAATTATTATTGCCAGACATTTTTGTTATAAACAATAATTGGCCCGATGCTATTTTTTTGGAAATAAAATAAGTATGTTCTTACCATGTTAAGATAGCTGTAATTTTAATATTAATATTTTTTTTTTATGACGGCTTAGTCACCTGCGCGACTATATCGCCTAAATGACATACAACTATATAACAATAAGAATGGCAATAAACTTAACAATAGCTTATATTAATTTTGTACAATTCTTTAGCATCTTTCGAAATGGGGTCAGACAATAACGAATTGTACAAACCAGTGTGGAACGAACCAGAAGCATTAAGCCAAGATTTAATATCTTCACTTCGAACACATTCTGCCAGGATGTGGTGCACATCATCGATGAGCTCACAACTCTGGCAGAGTGGTGATAGTACTTTACGCATCAGGTAGGCGAACTTTTTACATGGGATGTGTCCTGAGCGTAATCTCATTCCTGTGATTGCTTCCCGACGGCAAATCGTACTGTCATCAATCCATGGTGCCCGTAAGGGATGTGGCTGAATCGTTCTGTACCATATTCCTTTTGTTTTAGAACGCTCATCAAAGTATTCCTTCCAATGCGAGTAACAGCTATTTTTAAATACTGAGCATACATCCAAGTAAGTTGGTAAAATATTAATAGGAGCACCTTCGGAGGATCCTTCTCTTGCTAAAAGATCAGCTCATTTATTCCCAGTTATACCTATATGAGAAGGGATCCATTGTAAAACAATTACTTTGTTCTTTGCTTTGAAATCTAGTAATTGCTTCAAAATAGTGTAGGCTATCGGTATTTCTCGAAAAGTCGAGGTACATCGAGCTACGTGTTGAAGAGCACTTTTTGAATAGGATAAAATAACAATCTTAATGGATTCAGTTGATTGGGCAAATGAGAAAGTCTCTCCAATTGCTATCAATTCAGTGTGCATAATTGAAATATTTTCATCAATTTGAAATTTCATAAAAGTTTTGGAATTTGACTCAAAAAATGCAGCTCCTAAATAATTACCAGCTTTAGATCCGTCAGTGTATATTTATCAATATTTTGATAATATTTATTTATATATTGAAGACAAATATCTTTTATTTTAAGAACATCATATTGACGCTTTGGCTTCCAAATGCCATCTACATTTATTTTAATTATATTGTGCAAATCAATGTTATCGACCCAGGTGTGTAAAGTGAACATTTCATGTTTTATACTTATTTGAATTGGAGTATTTTTATATTGAGAAAAAATTGAAACTAATAATGGTATTTTCTTTTACGCCAATAGAGTAATTGGAAAGGGGTGGACAGTTCTTCTGATACATTGGTTAGTTCGTTTTTTTCGAATGACTTAAATTTAAATAGAATCCTAAGATGTAACGGACATATGCTCAATTCGCTTTCCATAACATAGATTGGAGTACTTTTAATGAAACCCCCGATAATTCTCATGGCCTGGTTTTGGACTTTTTCAAGTTTATAGAGGTTAACCTGAGCACTACTATCATACAGAAAGCTCGCATAGTCAATTCGATTGCGTGTAATATTGAAGTATAAACGAACTAAATGTTATGGATGAACACCCCAATTAAAACCGGCTAATGCTTTGAAAACGTTTAGAAACTTAAAGCTAAATTCTGCAACTGCATTGATATGTTTACCCCATTTTATGTATGATAAAGATAGCGATAATTGTGGAAGCGCCTGTTATAGACGCATGTATTCAAGATAACGTCAGTCTCAAGTGGTATGTCTACGTTTATCGTTGTTTTTCAGTGTTCACGGTGAAATCTTAATATCATAATGGTTAATAAAATGAAATATGTTGTTTGCAATGGAAAAAATAAAATGGTTTGAAATGAATTATTCCATTTATAAAGAATATCATCGGGCACATTATTTTCAATAACAAAATTGTCTGGCAGTGTCTGGCATAAACTCATGTTTTTAATAGCGTTTAAATGTGACCGAATTTTTTTTTCCTAATATTAATTATAAATCAAAATTTTGACCTGTAAAAGTGTGATGCGCATTAAAAAACACAACGTTAACCGGCTACCAGGTATCCTGAATCCTGTTTGGAAGGGCATATTATATCTTCATATTACAGGACCAGCTTTTCTAAAATTCTCGTTCTTCCAACGTTGCTGGCTCTCGTACTAAGGTGTCGCAAAAAAGTCTAGTTACGTTAACTACAATTTTTTGTTTTTCGTTTTCCTGGAGAGCCCCTTGCGTTTTATGGGACAAAAAGTATTCTAAATGTAACCTTGGAATATTAGTTATTACTGTGTCAAGTTTCGTTAAAATCGGTTCAGTACTTTCAGCGTGATGCGTGTTCACAGGGACAGAAAGACAGACAGACAGACAGACAGACAGACAGACAGACAGACAGACAAAAATTGTAAAAAGATTATTTTTGGCTTCTATATCGATAACAAAGTCTACCCCGGTAAAAATGTTCAAAAAATATTTAATGTACAGATTTGACCTTGCTACAGTTTTATTATAGTATAGATGTAACTGAAACAATCTAAAATTTAATTCTACATTGTGTATTCTGTATGTTTGTATGTATAGCAGGTATGTGAACTCTATAAACCATATATTAGTGACGTAAAATCATTCTCGTAACGTCTATAGCACATGCTTTTGATTCATGATATAGTAATATAATTTTCATATCATATGAAAAATAGCAATGATACATGAATTATTCTATGCATGCGTAAAGTACAGTTTGCGAAGGCCATTACCAGTTATTTTTAAGAATATATATTGCGTGCTAATTTCTTGTTTACGTGATTATATTCAAGTGAATTTTGTCTATATATTACGATATTTAATTAGAAAAATTAATGTGGTTATACCATATAATTTTTACTAGAAAAATGCAAGTTTTTATAATAAAAACGAGATATATATGTTGTTTGCATATTAAATTGAGTCTAAATTAAGGAGCTAAAATAAAACGTTCTAACGTTTTTATAAATCTTGTTTAGTGTTGTGAGAAGTATGTAACAGCAAACATACCACCTGATTTAAAGTGTTCATTCAGTACGGACATAGTTAATTCTAGCCAATTTGAACAAGGACCACAAATTTAAAGTCAGTCATTATAGGTTCGTACTCCTGAAAACTAAGTTGTTATTGCGAACAACACTTTTCAGATCTAAAAATAGTAGCAGGAATACTGTTGTTTTACAGTAAAAAGAGACAAGTTTACACGTCGTGAATAAAAAATATTCCTTGAACCTCCACATACATATGTCGCCAAAAATAACCGTTTAAAAATTACTATGCAAAATTGTGTGATCATAATTCGTGACCGATTACAGTTTTGAGATAGATTAAATCTAAGTTAAAAAAAAATAGAACTGTTCTGTATATTCACCTTCATATCCGCCAAAAAAGAAGAAATATCCCGGCATCTCTCTCATTATTGTCGGGACAAGGCCTCTAAACAACCCTTGGATTCCATACTGTTTGAATATTTGCTGTGTTAGTTGCAATGGCGTCACTCTAACCTGTAAAGTTATTATAAATAGATATATATTCGCACAATATTACATACTAACATAAAATATTATACGTAATAATGAATCAATGTCATAGATATAATAATTTTAGATAAGAAATTAACAATAACAGCATTCATTATCATACGCAGAGCGCAATAAATATGTTTTGCATAAAATCATATGATATTGTAGATATAAAAGGAAAATAGAATAAAAAATCACGAGTCAAGTACAAAAGTGAACTCTACGTAGAAGACCCGAATTCGTCGTCGTCATTCTTTTCTAGTGTTGTTTATAAACTCGCTCACATTTTGTAGAGCAAATATTGTAACAGTCGTGTTTTATTTTAAAATTACAAAAGATCTTTAAGTAACGTTTACTACACGCGCTTGTTTGATTCACCTATGTAAGTGAATAATAATGTTAATTTATGTATCTGTAAATACCTACGTATTATCTAGTCACCGCACCGGGTAACCTTGTTACGAACAACTTAGTATGATAATATATATTAACGCATGTATCATTTTCTGCAGTATAATAAAATATAATAGCAACTCGCAAGGACTATAAAAGGTAGTTGCTGCGGCAATATTTTTCTATTTTCCTTATCAATACATGATGTTTGAATACAATTGATTCAATTGAAACAACATTGATTCAATACAATGTTGATTGTTTCCATTTATGTAAAAAAATATACTTAAATTTGCAAAGAATATAACTATATTAAATGAAATACCCAAAAAGGATCATCGTACAGCTGTTTGTGAGCCCTGCACACTGACTTCGCGCATGGCTTGTAGTTGACATTTAATCAGTTCTGTTGGGCATAATGTGAAAGAAGAAAAAAACGCTGCAAGGAATCCCGCCGATGCATTGCCCAGAGCTGACAACTGATCCACCCTCTACAAAAATCAGATGATTTATAAGCATATATCATTTTTTACAGATGATAGGACATAGGATGGTTTGAAAAGCGACTACTATACACCAGGTGTTATTACACCTAGTGGCAGTGTGGTACGCTAAAGCATATTGGCTAAAGTGTATATCCATCATCATATCATCATCACCATAAATAATCAATTGGGATTTTAGGATTATTGTACACAATTAGATAGATTTAGTCAGCCAACCGTCCCAAATTCTGCAGAGCCGTCTCATAATGCCAGTGTAACCCCGCTTTACAATGATTAGTAAAATATTCCCGTAAACGTTGGATATGCCCCGTATGCTTATTTTTCAACTCTACCACATTACACACACAACGCAGCAATTGCGCAATACACTATAGACTTCCAAAAGAAAATCTCTGTCAAAGTTCAAACCTTGTGATATTTAATATGGGCAGTTTTGAAAACTTCTATAACATTTTAAACAAAAGCTCTGATGGTAAGTGATGGAAATATCAATATGAAGGTAACATGATTGTAAACATTAAATAACTTTAGTAACTTATTTTTTTTTAATTTTATTCCACTTTACCGCCATAACTTTATACTTAGCATTCTATTAACCACTCGCGCCTCTTCGCCCTCCCTTCATCTACAAAACGCACTGATTTAATTTTCAAAAAGTTTGCTGCTTTCATAGTTACCACTATGGAATTAATGAGAAATCCGTTAGAGATGTACACAAGAGAATTTTTATTTTACCAAGATTTAGCATCAGCTAGTATAGCTTGCAGAATGGAATGACAGTAATAACTATCCTTAGATTGTAAATATTTCAGTGGTAAGCATTATTTTTAAATCAAGTGCCATTTGCCAACTTTGTCGAATTACATTAAAAAATGTAACAACTACAGTGGGTCAGCTAGTACATGATTGTGATAGCCGACTTCGGAAATCAAAGGCATACCTGCGATACCTGACTTGAGGCACAAAGAAACGTCATCAGGTACGAAATAGTTACGTTTGTCATAGTTGAAGGATTTTTAATATAATAGAGACTTGTCAAGTGTTCCGTAGCTTTACTTAATAAGAAAGAAGTGCAGTGCACATTCAATGTTAATTACTACTAGATATATGCATGTCTGCATGATAAATGTGGACCCCCGAAATGCAAACACCATTCGTATTAACGTTTTTAAGATTTTTTAAGTATTATAAACATTATTATATTAACGAAATCAAAAGTGGAAATGATGAAAAAGCATATATAGAAAACACGTTTACACAAAATATATAAAATTAAACCTATATATTACTAAGAAAATCCTTTTAACAAATAATCTAGGATAGCAGTAAGTTAGAACGTGCTTATATTTTACTAGACCCTGCCCACGACTTCGTCCGCGTAGTAATAGTTACTACTCATAGCTAACGCTGAGACGCAGCAGAAGCTCTCAAAAAGAAAAAAAAAATCTCGATTTTGAAACATTTTTCATCTGTGTTCCGTTCCTATTGGCCTTAGCGTGATGATAGCATAACCATAGCCTATAACCGTTCTCGATGAATGAGCTATATAACACTGAAAGAATTATTCAAATCGGACCAGTAGTTCCTGAGATTATCCCCCACAACGCCACAACATCACAAACTCACAAACTTTACCTCTTTATAATAATATTAGTAAATAAGTAAGTATAGAAGTATAGATAACATTATTATTGCTAGAGTTGAAATAATAATCATTTTGCTATACTATTTTCATATAAATACGTAATACATTATTTATATATTTCTGTCTTTGTTACAGACGCAAATACAGATAAACACGTTGTGTAATAAATACACACAAACAAAACGGATGTGTGATGTTTATCTGGGCTTAATCTTAGAAATAGATGATCTGATTTTTACAGACAGTTAGAAATGTTTTCAGTTTGACTTCTGGTTTACATATAACGCTTATCCATGAAGACGAAATAGTAATCATAAAATTTAAAGGAGGTGACTTAATATTAGTGAATGGACTATTGGAATAATGGTTTCAAATTCGTAACTTTGTACAAATGGTGCCGTTTATTTTTTTAAACATTATCGGTATTATTACAAAAAAGTTAAATACTTGCTTTAAAATGGTTTCAAATTAAATGCACCGCGCTCGCCCGAGGCAAGTTCGCGTTATCCTTTTTCGCAAGTCTAACCTAACGTAATCAAAGCGACACAAAAGAGCAAGATGGCGAGCATTCAGCGACCACCGTGAATTTAATTCAAAATCTTTTTAAAACGAGTATTCAATACGTAAAAGTTTTAGTGTTTGCCCACAATTTCAAACGATGGCAAATAAGGAGTGCACGCGTAAGTGCTGCTACTAGAACATAACCATAGGCGCTTGGCGACAGATCTTTAACTTGAGGGTTGCAGTAAGCCAGGCGGTTTAATAAAAAAACTACCACCATGCTATAATTTTATCACACTTTTATCGGTACGCAGTGTTGGTACTCGCTAACCAACATCATTCATTACGCCTATTTATATATTATGTAAGTCAGATGATCAAAAAGAAAAACGGATTTTTAAAATGAATTTCCTAAATTTGGTATGGTTCCTGAATAGTTGGTGAATGAAATGAAAATACTATTGTTCACACAACTATTTATAAAAGCCCTACAAATCTAATACCTAATTGTACTAGTGATGTGAAATGAAACACACAGACGAGCACTGTTAAAATTAGCAAATCTATTTGTTATTTACTATAGTATACTTTTTATTGAATATTCTTCACATAACATGATTCACTCTTATAATTACCCGCAAGGTTGAAACCGAGTCATTTCCACTCCATATACAGAACACGAACCTGTCAGAATAAGAACATCACACGTAGAATCTATCGAATTGCAATAAAAATGTATTATTACGATGTAGGTCAACTGATAACCGCGAGTTCATTTTTAACCAAAACATAATTCAAGTTATCAATGACTGACTTTACGAAGATTCTAATTACGGATGATGTAACTATTACTTTGAGGATGTATAATAACAGAATTTGTTTTTTTTTAAATCGTCATATTTTGTTAGATTTTATATCAACACAAAGTGGCGCGTGCGAACTAAAATTAATTGAATCATAAAGAACATTCCTACATAAGTCGTACGTATAATCTAAAGTAGCCTGGTTAATGATTTGATATACACTAGCCCGGTTGATATTGAATGATAATGTGGCCCAAATTGATAATATGCTAAGACTAGAAGCATCTCCTAGAAGCATCAGCTCTCCAGGGAAGTCTAAGAACATCTAAGAGTTCCTGATCATAGATTTTCAACAGCAAAATATGTGATTTTTATTCCGTAGTTGCATTTACAACAAAATTAAAATTTGTGCTGCGTTATCACAACATACAACGACTAATTCTTTAAAGTAACATACTGGATAAAAATATTGTTAAAAAATTGGTTTATTATTCACCACAGCCTCACCTGATGTTATGTGTTATTGTAAGTGAAGATTGTAACCCACTAAGCCTAGAAACTGAGTTGGTTCTATGTGGAACAGCCAGTACACACTGTCAGATATTTAGTGATCACTTTTGACTGTAAATCATCCATTCAATAGCCATACAGGTAGACAACATACTAGGACTTCAACATTTTTCACTGAATACTTGAGTCTCCTACATATCAAACTCACAAAAATCAAAAATTCTTTACCTATCAATAACGAAATTGTGTTTTATAATAATGAATTTAAAAACTATTCGAATTATCAGTTAAAATATCAGACAACATGTATCACCACATACTATAAAACAAAGTCCTCAGCCATGTCTGTCTGTATGTTCACAATAAACTCAAAAACTATTAAACAGGTTTTCATAAGGTTTTTACTAATAGATAAAGTGATTCATGAGGAACGTTTAGGTGTATAATTTGTCAAGGTTTTCTTTATCAGGGCGAGACAGCGTCCGCCGGACTCGTTAGTTAACATATAAAAATAATTAAATCCAAAAATAACCAAGTATCTTCATTTTCTTATCTTTTATTTGTCCCCACAAGTGAATAGACAACTGTCAAAAACATGAGCAATAAAAAGTAAGGAAATTAAGATTACAAATGTAATTAAATAAATTACCTCTACACCACTAAGTCGGCAAACAAACTTTTGACAATACCCATATGCTGCAAAGAGTACAGAGTTTTCTGCAACATTTGCCATTATTGCAGGTGTCGTACCAGCATACAATCCACGGATTATTCCATCATTCTTTAAAGTTTGTTTCAAGCAGTTATACATTCCTTTATAAAGATGTGGAAATGTTTGCATTTTTACTTTCACAGTATCTAATGGTTGACCTACATACACCACAGCGATGCCACCTAAAGAAGTAAAATGTTTATTAATTTAACAAAATTATTGATTTTAACAGCATAAAAGCAGATTACCAAGGTTAATCAATACACAATATTTACTTATTAAATTTTGGCAAAAAAACTATGTTAATAAAAAATAAATTTACCTAAAGACCCAGCAGTAAAATCAATGACGCCATTTTTAAGGGTTCCTGAAGATCCTGATGAATGAGACATCTTTAACTTGTTACCTTTAACATAACAAAAAAAATATATTGAACATATTCCAAAATTACATTTAAATCCACCTATATCATTTCATTTAAATTGCTAAGCCTGAACCGTGCATTAATATAAATATGATATACTATTAATAAACATTTTTTTTTAATCATTAAAAAAGTGGTCTGCCCAATATAATTTTTTACATTTATTATCAACCCCAATATTCTGTGTCAAGTAATCAATATTCTTGAAAAGACCAAAATATCTTAGAGAATAATGTAAATATTGACATTAAATATGTTTTGAAACTGAAATTATGGTGACATCTTTCAGTATTTCTTTTTTAAATAATTATTATCAATAGTGATAGTTTAGTTTTAAAGTTTAGTAAATATGTGACATAACATATACGAAGCTATTGTAAAAATTAAAATAATATTTTAAACACTTCAGTGACTAAATATAAGGTACTATTTTTTTCAAAGTGACTACACTATTGTGGACTGACCACAAACTTAAATAGAGAGAAAATATAACTATATATGTTCTTAGAGCATATGGAATTTTGAAAAATGATTACTATCTAGTAGCTTCACTAAGAAACTATATTGTATAAGTATGATTCATATAACTATGGGCACATCCATTGATGTCACAAACATGTTTTACAATACACATACAGTTGTGTAAACAAAGATAGAATAATAAAACTATATTTATGCTGAACACAATTATATACTTTTGTTATTATGAATTCCTATTTAATTAATTAAGGATTTATCAAACAATCCGTGATTAATTTTATATTTTAAAATAAAAATATTATAGGAGATTTCAAAATAATAATATCTACCTCATGTTTATATAGAACCATAATATTTATAATTAATTATTTAACATAATTTATTATAACAAAAAATAAAAAAATTCTTACTTACTATAAATATCATATACGTAAACTTTAAATGTGCACAAGACGATTTCAATTTCGATATGTAATGACAAAGTTAGAATTTTATATACTCTTAGGAAATGAGATAAGTGATATCAAATTAGATAAAAAAATCTCCCATAACAAAATAACTGTATCGAATGGTTAAATCAATACAAAAAAAAATATATAGAGCAATTTATGTTACCGCACCACAATTTTATTTCAAATTGTTCAAGTTTTAACCTATTTTCTTTTTACAATTTTAAACAAAGCGCGACACACAAACACACATGAGCGATGTATTCCACAGACTAAATTATTGCAAGGCACAAAACGAACGTAAAATAAAAATATTTCAGTGACACAGAAAACTAATACTTCTATTCTGTGATGCCACCAAAGACAAGTAATAAATCTACTTCACAGATAGTTGTAAATTTGCAGTTTTATACTAAAGAATAACAACATTTTAGAAATTTAATACTTGTAAAATTACTTAATAATAAAATATGTATAAACTATTATGTGTGTCTAAGGAAAAAATTAAAATAATGTACATTATAATAATTATTATACAATTAAATAAGCAATAAACCACGGTATTTTTGAGACCATTTTTATAATGGTAGTTCCACATCAATTTCTGTAGCTTATTAGTCATAGAAAACTAGTATGTTTTATTCTTTTTAATGAAGTTCAAGGTTGCCTACAGTAAGAAATAAAACTATAAACGTAGGTATATAGTAGTAAAATATCAAAACCGATCCGACCCTTCAAGACAATAGAGTAATCAGATTGAAAAAAAAGCAGCGTAGCAAAAGTACTGCTTTTATGGCATGTGTCAAAAATAGGTTTAGTGATGATGGTCTTCACCACTTTTAGAATATTTATATGAATAAATCTGTGCCTGCCTGTACACATATTATTAAAACAAAATATGATAGATTTTAACCTCATTGATACCACAAGCCGTATGCAACAATGATTAAAGATTTCGCACATTGTAGCAAAAATTATGCGTCACGGATAAACTTAGTGTCTAATGGCACAACGCAATGTCGATCTTACATACAAAACCAATGGATTTCATGCGACATTTAAATTCGTGAAAATAGTTTTCTGGTTATGTGTTTGTTGTTATTTTACCATATCTGAAACATTTGTATCACAGGAAAATATATTATTTTAGAAATACAACAGAAGGTCAACGTCACGCGGTGTTCTCTGACGGCCACCCAGCCAAGTACTTAAAGCACGCGAAGTTGCCTAACATCGCTGAACATCATTTTTACCTTCGCTACTTTTCGTCACACAAAAGGGTGCGGATCAAAATTTCAAAGCTCTCTCATAAAAAGTTTCACTTCAATAAAAAAAAAAATTATAATTTTTTCACATTTTCTAAATTCTGGTAACCTATCGATTGAGAATATATAAGCTTAATGTCTACAACATTTCAGATTAATCGATTAAGCCGTTTTTTTTACTTAAATTCAAATATAAAAACAGATAGATAAACAGACGATACTTTTTAAGAATCCGGATATATAAACAGATAGGAAGACAGACGGTATTTTTAATAACATATTTATTATATCCTTTACAATAATAATTTGGCAAACATTTTGATAAAAAATGAAATGTGCAAACAATTAATTAATATACATTGGCTAAGATTTTGAAATATATGAAGTATATTAAATTCTTACATTAACACTCAACAATTCTTACTTCAATGAACTACTTTATTCAGTAATTCATTCATCGCTGTCAAGATCAGTTGCGAATCAATGCAATGAAAGTATGAAAATAAACCGACCATAATTTAAATTCGACGTTAAGGATCGGAAGTACAATTATTCCCAACCAAAACGGCAAGTTTTGTTGTCCTCGATGTCAGGATCATAATTTCCTAATTTATAATACGAATATACTCGAAATTCACTGTTATCTGCTGTGATAAAATAAAGTCGAGGTAGCATAAGGACCGCCGATAGAAGTGAAAACTCAAAACAATGGAATAACTGTGTTCTTATTTCGAATTTGTAAATCAATTATAGTCCGAATTATTTCGATTTTATAATTTGTAGATTAAAATTATTAACCTAATGTTAGGTTTTCACATCTATTGGCACTCCAACCAATAATTATATGCACTTTTATATAGTTTATTAATCAATCAAACATATTTTTTGTCGAACCGACTACGCTATTGGCCTATCAAGGCTTTTACAGCTTCAACGAACTGAATCAAACATATAATAGGCTGCACGAGTCCAATAGAAAATAACAATATTAAATGTGCACAGGCCATTATTTCATACACGTCGCTAGCTTGGCGCAAGCGCCATATGTTACAAACATATCGACGTCATCGGTGACGGTCGATGACACGAAGTCACAGGATTTCACCCATCAAAAAATGTAAACATTCACAATAAACAATCGTGTATATACAATGTCTGGCACAAGCGTAATAGCATGCAAGCACGTCGAGATCATTGGTGACATTTCATTAGAATGTCAAGGTGACGCGAAACCATATATTTTTCCCCTATCAATATTTTTTTCGCTCAATGCGACACAAGAAGTTTTCACTTCAAAACTCTCGCTGATTAGATTCCCCATCCATTAAAAGGCTTACCTCCAACCCTATAGTTTGACTTTTAAACTATAGTTTGTTTCCTACGCAAATAAATACTTAACTATATATATTTTTTTTTTATATTATAGGAGGCAAACGAACAGACAGGTCACCCGATGGTAAGTGATCACCGCCGTCCATAGACACTAGCAACACCAGGGGTGTCACAAGTGCGTTGCCGGCCTTTTATAGAAGTATACGCTCGTTTCTTGAAGGTTTGCATTTCATAATTGTTTGGAAATACCGCCGCTGGGAGTCGATTCCACAAGGTTGAAGTACGAGGCAGAAACGACCTTGAAAACCTCACCGTGGAAGACCTCCACTCATCCAGGTGGTGTGGATAAAATTTTAGTTTTTGGCGGGTAGTACGATGGTGGAAATTAGCGGCAAGTATAAGTCCAAACAACTCCTCTGAACACTCCCCGTGGTAAATGCGATAAAAAACGCAAAGAGACGCGATGTCCCGACGCAGTGCCAATGAGTCGAGCCGATCGGATATTACCTCGTCGCCGACGATTCGAGCCGCTCTACGCTGGATGCGGTCAAACGGAATCAGCTGATATTGAGGCGCTCCAGCCCAAAGGTGAGAACAGTATTCCATGTGTGGGCGGACTTGCGCTTTATAAAGTAGTGAACGCTGTTCTGGTGCGAAATACTGATAGTAGTGATGAGTAATATATTCATCGTTGATAGATTCTAATTTAAATTTATTTAGAATAACTAATTTACGTATAGAATTTGTACGTACATTCTAGATGTATTGTATGGCATTGTAGGTGTCGTCTAAAAGGTCGGCGTCTCGATAATCGTAAATTTACTGAAATCTGAACCCTATGTCTTTTTGTGACGATATATGGAGTTTCGTGACTCGAACGAAGTGTATTGTGTTTGTAGTCAATATATAATACTATTAAAGAATTTTGTCAGCTCTAATTTTATAGAAAGTAAATTTATAATTGTACTAGCGGGCCCGGCGGACATTGTTCCGCCCTAACAATAAAAAAATCCTTGACAAATTATAAGCCTAAACTTTCCTCATGAATCACTTTATCTACTGGCGAAAACTTTATGAAAATTCGTTCATTACTTTTTGAGTTTATCGCTAACAGACAGACAGACGTAGCAGAAGACACTTCTAGTTAACATTATTCGTATGGGTTTTCCGTATTGCCTGTATGTATCGTGTATGTCTGCTTTTAAACTAATCCGGACGGAATACATAAAGTCTGATATGATTTGCACACATGAAGCTTGATATCATCGGTATAAGAAAGGTTAAATACTAACCCTCTACATACAGAATTCACTAAAACTACTTTGACAACTCCAAATTAGATAAATCTACTACTCTAGAATATAGTGTTCCACAAATCTTAGCTTTATTCGTGGTACCAGTTATTAAATCTTTTTTTTTTTTCGAGCCAACTACGTTACTGGCCTGACCTACCAGGCCTATACAGCTTCACCGAGTTATTGAATCGTGAGTAGGGTCTTTTATGATATAAAACATTTATAAAGCTTGTTATAAGGATAAATTTATTTTTCATATCTAAAGTGATTTTTAACTTTTGTAATAATTGAATGCCGTATTAGAATATACTGTTTAGCTTTAATTTTAGTCGTATAACATATTTTTATTAATTTTGATGTCTAATGAATTTTATAAACAACACAATTTTGAAATCAACTAAACAATCCTTATAAACGCGTTCAATGTTGTATAGTATGAATGAGTTTACTTGAAAACATGGTTGTTTTTCAGCTTTCCTTGGACTTTAATTTGAAATAAACCAGTTTGTTTATCTTTTCGTTATCAATAATAAATTATGGAATTAAGAAACATAATTTAAAATAACAAAACTGTTATGTTTATTAAATGTAAATAACCTATCAGTAACATCTCGACAGTTTTTTGATAGTGAAGTTGTTAATGGATTTAATCATGAAATTGACATGTATCCAATGATATAAGTAAGTGCATATAATAGTAGAGTATTTTTTCTATGTTATCCAATTATTTTTTTAACATAAATTGAATTTGAAGTGGTCAAATAACATTGTTAAAGTTTTGACGTGTCGATGATTGGGGTTCGTGTTCGTCCGCCATGTTTGTCCTTATAAAAGTTAGAAAATAAATTGATTAGGTACCTAAAACAGTTACATTTTTATGTTCATGAGTAAATAGAGCTATATGTTTTTCAATAATATGAATAAAAATGCCTTATATATTAAGAAATGTCTACCCAAATATTTTCATGATCGGCCCATATAAATTTAGCGTCTTTGTTGTTCAGGAATCCAGGATGGTTGTTGGATCAGCGTCATACCCAGGGAGGCAAGTGCTCCACAAGATGCAGCCGATGGGCATGACTCCCCGCGAGCTGTCGGAGTACGACGACTTGGCTACGGCGCTTATTGTGGACCCTTATCTTGGCATTACGACCCACAAAATGAATATTCGTTACAGACCTTTGAAAACGAATAAGGAGCAGTTAAAGAGTATCATCAAAGAATTTATTCAAACCCAAGATTACAACAAAGCTTATTCAAAATTAGCCAGTGGTGAATGGATGCCACGACATTTTAGTAAAAACAAACATGAACAGAGCAAATTGCGTGAACATGTTAGTATTACATATTGTATAATAGTCTCTCTATGTGATTTGTTTACGTTTCATAATTGATTCATTAATGTTTTCAAAATTTCTTTTTTTTTTACAGATATATCGTTATTTAAGAATTTTTGATAAGAAAGCAGGGTTTGTGATTGAACCTTGCTTTAGATATTCTTTGGAGGGTAGAGTAGGAGCAAAAATTTCCACAACAAAAAAGTTTTTCAAACATGAAAGGATTGATTTTTTGGTTGGTTGTATAGCTGAAATGACAGAAGAAGAAGAAAAACAATTATTGCATCCTGGAAAAAATGATTTCTCTGTTATGTATAGTTGTAGAAAGAATTGTGCTCAATTGTGGTTAGGTCCTGCAGCATACATTAATCATGACTGTAGACCTACTTGTACTTTTGAGGCCACTGATCGTGGTAAAGCTTTTGTTCGTGTTTTAAGGGACATAGAAATTGGAGAGGAAATTACTTGTTTTTATGGAGAAGACTTTTTTGGAAATGGTAATTGTTATTGTGAATGTGAGACTTGTGAAAGACGTGGAAAAGGTGCATTTTCAGTTCATAGTGCTCATATTGATGAGCAACCTACAAGATACAGATTTAGAGAAACAGATAATAGAATTAATAGAACAAAAGCCAAACAAACTCAAAAATCTACAAATAATAAAAATTCAGAGAAATCTCGAATAACTAGTAGGCAAAACCCAATTGTATCTCCGCTTAGTATGAAAGAAATGAAACAGAAAGGTTTGACTAAATATGATGCAGAATTGTTAATAGCTCAGGGATGTATAGCAGATGTTGTAGATGGACCTGGGAGTACTGAAGCACATGGCAGCAGAGAGTCTTCTGCTTCTAGACGAGGTGAGAGATTGAGAAGGCGTACTGAGAGCAGTCGTACAGTTAATGGTATAGTTTCTTCAGATAATACTAAACGTCCAGCTCTTTCGAGATGTTGTAGCACAACTAGTTCTCGTAGTAGTAGGGACTCACATTCTGGTATAGTTTTGAGAAGTCATAAACGCCTCTTAGATACTTATACACACCCCAGTTTCCCTAAAGTAAGAAATGGTTCTAGAGGAGGCTCTGAAAGTAAATATGAAAGAAATGTTAACACACCTAAAGAAGAAGCTGATTTGCCAAACACAGTAACAACAAGTCAAACAGACATTAAAACCGAATCTTCACATGACAATCAGAACGAAAGTAAATTGGACTCTAACCCCATAGTTATATCTCAAATCCATTTAGGCAATAAAGATTGTGATACTAAAGAATCTCCACAACAAAGAATAGAATCAATTAATTCTAAGGAAGAGGCTGCATTGGACAACAATATTGAGGAACAAAGTAATGAAGATAAATGTATGACTGAGAGCCCATGTATGACTGAGAGCCCATGTTTGAAAAGTGAGATTGAATTTAGAGAAAATGTTAACCCTAGTGAATTAACAGATAGTAAAATAAATAAAATTCAAAAAGTGGAAGTATCAAGTAGAACTGAAGAAACTAGAAAAGAAACTGATCCTGCACCACCTTGGTTGGTAGACAGTTCAAATAAAAGTAGTGACTGTCCTTGTACACCACCACGAAGAGGATTAAAATTAACATTACGAGTGAAAAGAAGTCCTGTAGTTGAAGAGGTAATGGACTGTGGGGGACCTGCTGAGGCGCCTGAATATGAAGTACTTCGGTTAGAAGGTGTTGATCCCGAGACAGCCCGGCGTCTAAAGAAACGACGACGATCTAAAGAACGACATCGTAAACATAACCCTGTCCATCCACTGCCCCCAATGAAACGCTTAAGATTAATTTTTGGCAATGAAAGCCGTACTATAGATTTGCCTACAGCTATTTCAGCAGACTGACAGCCGCAACTACCTTATGGTTATTTTTCCACCGTTATTCAATTATTAGTTAAATTGACACTGACTAGAATAATTTCATCTAGTATTTATTTTGTGATATGAAGTTCTGAATTTTGTGTATTGTGTGATAGGCATCGGATTATTATTTGATGATTCCAATATTTATTAAAATGAAATGTCGTTACTTATTATTTTATTAGCACAAATAAATTTTGATATCCCAATTTCTCGCAGTCTTCAAATAAGTTGATCATGAGGTTGCTTTTTATTGTATATTGTATTGAGTATTGGATGAATGAATAGTATTAAGATAATGTATGTACAAAGTATTGTGTTCTATTTTCTTCGTTTTATCTGTGATTAGAACTTATTTGAGGAAAGTGAATTAGTAAAAATATTTTAAAAATTTTGATTAAAATGGATATTTTATTTATCACAATATCAGTGTAATTAAATGGTCAGTTATTATGTAATTTCTGACATGTAATTTCATTGTCTGTATCGTTTTGCAATAATTATATAATAATCCTGAAACTGTATGTATGTACATAAAAATTTTGTGAGCATATAAATATTCCAAAACATTAACCTGAAAGCTTCAATATGTGTCAGTTATAAGATACAAAATACTTTTGTGAAATAAAATTATGAATGGAGTAACTTTCAACTGTCATGTATTACTTGAATATATTGTTAGGAATACTGGTATGCTCGTGCCTCGTGTAGGTAGTTAGTTATTTGTAATTACAAATTCATAATTACTTTTTTTTAGATATATGAAGATCAAAGTCGCAGATGTAGGCCATGGTGCCGAAAATTCAGTACATTTGGATCTTCATCTTATCATTTTCAACATCAGGAATACCTCTTTCTCCTATAAGGAATAGCTGCTTGTATTTTATATTTATATTCGATTATATAGACTTATTCGAACACCATTATTAACAACAAACACGGTTACTGCACATGAACATTATTGTAGACTTGTGTTATTTGGGACCTCGGGAAATGATGTGTGAACATATTTTCGCAACTGTATGGGAACGAGTATAATAAAATAGGCTTTATATCGTCTTACTTTCTCAATCCAAAAATTATATATCTGTACCCTTATTATAAAGTTTGTAGAAGGCAATATTTGAAACTACTGATCTGATGCCAAAACTTATTTTACAGATAGAATGCTGTATTCTCCCCCGAGTGACATTTGTTAATATTAATTTTCTTTATATCATGATGAATCAGTACGAAGTCGCAAGCGATTGTTAGTTGGTATTAATGTACATTTAGTGTATTTGGTATGTATATGTTCTTAAATGTGATCTCACTTACCAATATAATTGATTAGCGGTTATAATTCTAAAGCGTTCAGGGAAGTGGTCTTTTCTGAGTGTTCATTTTAAGGTGTATGTTATTTTTAAATATGTGGTTGGGAAAGTAAAACGGCGATTTGTTGTGTACCGATATTATCCAGTTAGATAATTATCATATAGGTCAAAATTGAAACCTGATTTTTTTTATATATAATTATTTATTATCACGGGACATAAGATCCATGTACATAATCTACCTATATAAACATTGGGTTCTATTAGGTATTTATTTAGAAAGTAATGCGTATTTACTGCATCGGTTATAATTATTGTAAGCTGTTGAACATATTGCTAGTGCATCAATACTAGCTTTTGTAATATTCCTAATGGGAGTAATGTAAGACAAAACAGTTTGTGTATTGTTGAAATTATAAGCTGTTTAAAGTACTTTAATTTCAGTGAAACAACAATAAATTCCCTCATCCTTCAAAATTTTGTTTGATTTGTCAGTTCCTACAGCTCACTAGTACATTTATACTACAACTGTTTTGAGTAGTAAAAGGATGTTTTTCTTTTCTGTTGATTTGCTAGTTCCTATTGCTGGGTAGTACATCTAACTACAACTGTTTTGACTAGTAAATGGATGTTTTCTTTTTTGTTGATTTGTTAGTTCCTATTGATGGCTAATACATTTATACTACAACTGTTTTGAGTAGTATATGGATGTTTTTCTTTTCTGTTGATTTGTTAGTTCCTATTGCTGGCTAGTACATCTATACTATAACTGTTTTGACTAGTAAATGGATGTTTTCTTTTTTGTTGATATGTTAGTTCTCATTGCTAGCTAGTACATTTATACTACAATTATAGTATATGGATGTTTTTCTTTTTTGTGGATTTGTTAGTTTCTGTTGCTGGCTAGATATACTACAACTGTTTTGACTAATAAATAAACGTTTTTCTTTTTTTGTTGATTGGTTAGTTCCTATTGATGACTAATACATTTATACTACAACTGTTTTGTGTAGTATATGGATGTTTTCTTTTTTGTTGATTTGTTAGATCCTGTTGCTGGCTAGTACATTTTTACTATAACTACTTTGAATAGTAAATTAACGTTTTTCTTTTTTGTTGATTTGTTAGTTCCTATTGCTAGCTAATACACTTTTACTATAACTATTTTAAGTAGTAAATGGACGTTTTGCTTTTTTGTTAGTTCCTATTGCTGACTAGTACATTTATACTACAACTGTTTAGAGTAGTAAATGGATGTTTTTCTTTTTTGTTGATTTGTTAGTTCCTATTGCTGACTAGTACATATTTTATACTAGAAGTGTTTAGAGTAGTAAATGGATGTTTTTCATTTACTTCCTACAATGGCTTACAATACACCTGCCTAATCTTTGCTATTGAAGATTATTATTGCCAATATCGAGTAGGTACTTATTAAAAAATGTTTTGTTATTACTAAATTATTTTAACAAGATGTTAGACCCCATGGAACTTTTAGAGTTTTATGATACCTGCAAGTTAATGTTTCATGTTGTTTCCCATTTGTTTCACTGTACAATAACCGAGCTACAGTATGGAAGATGGTACCATTGTGGGGGAAAATAATGCATGATTATAGTTATTACTCGACAAACTTAGATCCTGCCAAAAATTTCTAAGTTTGATGTTATAAGTCGTGAGTATACTCCTTTAAAATAGAAAAGACGGTAAAAATATATTTTTATTTTCATTAAATAAAAAACAGGGTGTGACCTAAAGACATACTTTAGATGTGAAATTTTTATATTACAAACAACAATTTTGATTAAAAAAAAACAAATCCAACGTCTAACGGTGTTTCCAGGTAGTCACCCATCCAAGTACTGATCGCGCCCGATGTTGCTTAACTTCGGTGATCCGACGATAATCTGTGTTTCCTGACCTCCCATGAGAAGTCAAACTTCAACAAGCAGTGAAACAGTGCAGATAAAAAAATATGGATATACCGACTATAAAGCCATATTAATTCATAATTTTGAAAGATTAATGAAGTGTAAGATTTTTATTAATAGGTTTACATTTTACTTTTTAAGTAGGTACATATCAAACAGGTGAAATCAAATTTTTTTGCAGGTTGACGAATCAGGCAATCAACTCCAGGCGGAAGTAATAAAATAGAATCAAATAAACGTTGATCTACTCAAAGCAACGAGTTTATCGAATGAAATAAGAGGCAGAAGATTTTTTGTTACTTCACACTAACTGACACCGGCGACTTCGTCTGCGTTCTTTATTATTTTAACAATATATTTTGTGCACAGAGGAAAAAGTTAAAGCAAAAATATGCTTTGCTTATAAAATTTCTTTGTAAACAATGGCATACGTTTATTTCATTTTTCCTGTGCATGCGTACCACACAGCTTGTCGGCCCTCCGCGGCAAGAAAATATAAGTTACTAAACTCGTAGGTCTTATAAAAATCGTAGTTTTTCATAGTTTAAGCTTTTATATGATGATTTTTTTTCTCGAACTGACTACGCTGTTGACCTAGCTAGGTCTTAACAGCTTCACCGGACTACTGATATATTTTAGATTACGAACAAGTGTATAAAAAGTATAACTAAAATAATTTGAACGAAATCTATCCAATAGTGTGCACACAACAACAGGCCTGTATCATTTTATTAATATCTATACATATAATAATATTTTTATACTGATTGGGTGTGAAAGTATACACGCAACTGGTAACAAAAATGTAATTTAATTTTTTTTTGTCGGTCTGTGTTTGTTCCGGGTAATCTCCGAAACGGCTGGACCGACTTTGACGGGAATTTCACTGGCAGATAGTAAAAATCACAGCGGGTTACTTAGGCTATTTACATTAGACTAGCTGTTAACCGCGGCCTTGTCCGCAATGCTATCTTTAAAACGGTTCGTCCTATTTTTACGGGACTTTCACAGACAGATAGCTGACTGTATAAAAAGTAATTTAGGTTATTCTATTTTAGATCAGCTGTTACCCGCGACTTCGTCCGCGTGAAATTTAGCAAAAATATGTTGTTCACTGTAAACATGTGCGTAAGACGTGCGTTGTACTGGACTCCAAGAATAAATATAACTGAAATTCATATATCTGTATGTATGTATTCTGAATTATATTGTCGGTTTAGTCATTTTGGCGGCCATTTTATTTAAATCGTCAAATATTAAAAACGGCTTAGATAGATATAACGTTTTATATCTTGATTTATATTTATGCAAGATTTCAAGACTTCAGCTCATTCATTGTTTACAATTCAACATTATAATTATTAATAGTAATTTTAAAGATAGAAGGGGGTTTTCTAATAAAATATTAGACCATAAACGTATTACTTATTGATAATATGAGCATATTATATCATTACCGTCCCTCCTCCAAGGAACGGTGTCAAATGCAGGATATCCTGACGTTTTTTTTGATGATGCTGTTATCAGATTTGAGTGGACGTACACGGTGACTCCAACAATGGGGGAGATGATAAGAGTTAAACATGAAGATATGCATATCTTAGCGACTGTATTTGTGCATATGGATCAAATAAACCAATAATCCAGGGTTTTTTAATAATTGGTTCACTGAGCACACTTTTTTGTTCACAATATTACTGAACATAAATTATTGAAATTATGAATTCTTATAATTTTATAGAGATTTTACTTCCAAAGGTCTTGTTACTAATGGTTTAAACTTCAGTGTTATCAAGTAAAATGTGCTATATACAGATGTATATATTGGTTGTTTGAAGAATAATATAAAATAGCGACTTTAATATGACCCTATAAAAAAAGATATATTATTTGTTGTAATTTTTTACTATTTTTATATAATTTTATAAGAGTACAAGAAATCTTAATTTATAAATAACAAACTATTGAAATGAATAATGAAAAATTAAGTATTATAGTCTGTTTATTATTAAAAACTTAATGAGATATAGGCATAATAAGTCCATTTTTATAAAGTAATACAGGACTTCTTGGTGCTGGTTTTTGTCGAGTTTAGTGTCCATACCTGAAAAATATAAATGCCCATTATTATAAATTACTTTTATAATAAGTTAAATAGGTACAATTAATAGTTAATCTGATATATGTTAATTTTGGGTATTATCAGTATTTTTAGCTTCATTTTCTCATTACATAGTATAAAACAAAGTCCCCTTCCGCGTCTGTCTGTCCGCGATAAACTCAAAAACTACTGAACGGATTTTCTTACGGTTTTCACCAGTAGGTAAAGTGATTCATGAGGAACGTTGTGGTATATAATTTGTCAAGGTTTTTTTAATAATCAGGGCGGAACAACGTCTGCCGGGCCCGCTAGTTTATATTAAGTTAAATAGGTACAATTAATAGTTAATCTGATGTATGTTAATTTTGGGTATTATCAGTATTTTTAGCTTCATTTTCCAATTGTATATTGAAGGAGATGATTGTCATGAGGAATCCCAAGTTATTGATTGAGAAGTTTTTTAAAAATCCTATGTGGTGAGAAAAATAAAACAGTAAATCCTTGCTTCAAAATACCAGTCTAGGTTGGATTAATGACTAGGCTTATGATTTACCTACTGAGGCTACACAAAACAGGCAGTACTAAATAGATAGCAGTTTACAAAAATTAAGAAATTTAGATTCCATATTACTTGATAAAAATACCTTTGCACAGTCTGGTGGTATTTAAGTTAGTTTCTAAGGAGTGCAGTGCTCTCAGAAAGTGGTCATATTATCTATGTATAAATAGGCAATATAAGGCTGTATTCATTATATTTCACACTCTTTATGTCTCAGTACCTTTGTACAATAGTAATAGTATCTATATACGATAAAGAAGTTTGTAACCCTTATTATGGTCATATTTCAACCACTGGACGGTCATGATCATGAGGTCTGATAGCCATCAAAGTTCCATCACATTTATCGACTAAAGTTACAGAATTTTGTAAAAAAAAACTATGCTAACTAAATAATAGATATTAAATTATTCTATAAAAACATCTTACTTTTGAAACTCCCATTCCCTATTGTCTAGTGGACAAACTTGTCGAGTTTTGAGCCATCGTGAAATACAATGAAAGTGGAAAGCATGCTGAAAGAAAATGTTAATTTCAGTAAATTATTCACATTTAAGACAATACGTAATCTGTATATGTAGTGTAAGATATACAACAAGTAGAAATACACATTAAAATGTATCACACACATAATTTATTGTATATAATCTATAGTTACATTAAGGTATCCAATTTATATTCTGTTTACAAGATAAAGTAATGCTACTATTAATTTGTAAATTGTAAAACTTACATTACAAACACCCCAGGCAACTGTGCACTCTTCACTTGTAGCAGACGCTTGGTTAGCTTGGCATTCTATGCATAGATCCATTATATGGTTACGGCAGATAGCACAATTGTCAACCACAATATCTATAAAAGAAAACAATTGTTTAAATATTATTTATTATTAGTGAACCAATTTATATACTAAAACTTTTTTGATGACAAAGATCGTAATATTTAAATATTACCATTATAACAATTCGTTCAGATAAACATATTGGTACCAAGGGCATGAGTAAGGAGAATGCATGTATATGTTGTGGCAGAAATTAAAAGCACAACAATTTTTATTAAGCAAGTTTACAAGAATAATGTGGGTTTTGACAAAACATATAATGGAATTGATTTTAAGATTATGTTATTTTTAATGAAATACTACTACTTAACACTTACCCCAAGCCCACAATGCAACTGCGTTCCACTGAAAACAAAATTAATTATTTATAATTTTTAACAAAGAAATATATAGTAAAGGTAACAATGATAAGGCATAATTGTTATTACCTTTTTCACTTCAAATCTCTTTTTGTCTCCCTTGCCACTACTGGATGAGGCCATTTCGACTTCTTCTTCATCGACGTCCATTACAGAAGCCATTTTTTTATACGAATACCTTGCTTTTATATCAAATAATAATTACCGAAAGGTTATGTATACAATTTTTACATGACAGTAGTTAATAACAGTATTACCAATGAGAATAAGGGTTGAGTATTGCTAGTTTTTAGTATCGATACTTATGTACTCGATACTTTAATGTGATACTTTTATATTACTTTTATATGAGTAGGTATTATCTGGAATGAATTTGTAAATAACTGTTTTGCTTTTATAAAAATAGAATATAACATTCATTTTTTCCTAACATTGCATTGGCATTTTACTAAATATCAAAGGCGATGGCTGAAAATATACAAAAATAAAGGCGTTTCAAAAAAAATCAGCATGCTATATACTTCAAACTTAAGTGTAACGTAATCTGGTATTAGAAGGTTATCCTTCCCTGCAATATTTCATCTATCCTGTCTAAAAGATAAAGGTAAAGTTTCTTAGCAATTATAATATTTATTTGTAGAACTGATCTTATTTATGTGTATATATTACAGCGTAAACTTTTTCATGGGCAAATAAACAGATAAAATACCAGTGCAAGTAAAAGTTAATAAAATAAAGATAAAACAAACCTAATTTCTTTAAATTTGTCTGTATTATAAAAATTGATTTTTTTATTGTAACACTAAAGCTTACCAGCAGAAATTGTACCGGCATTATCTCACCAGAAGAAAGAGTCAATGTATCAGAGAATTACATGCTGTGATAGAAAAACGTTATCAGTTGTTAAGAATAATATTGCTTAAACCAGTTGCGTTCTCTGCACATCTCGACGACATGAGGGATTTAATATGCACAGGTAAAATTTATATCTGATAAATTATAAAATTAATATAAAACCAAGGAGCTGATCTAAATAATATGTTTTTTAATTACAAAGTTCTCTTATTTTTTAAATTACGCTTATTTATATCACTGTAAATATTATGGCGGATAATATGTATTCAGTTATTGTTATGCAAAAGTAAGTATATTATATATTATACATATATATTAATATGAAATATATATTAATTAATGTTTCTAATTCGTTAGTAAGAAATCGTTTTTCTGTGAAACATCCTTATTACTGGCAGTTTATTGTAGTCTTCATAATTATAGAAATGTTGTTTTTTTTTTAACATTCTTAGTACATATTATTAATATTATATCCTAAACATTCTTTCAAACTGCGTGAAATTCTGAATTTGATATAGTAACGTTTACATTCTCTTCGGCAGCTGCAGCTATAGAAAGTGGAGGAGTAACTTTATAGATGATTGGAATAAAATTTTAAATATTGTTTACTAACTTTTGCTCCTGGCATAGCTCGCGTTAATGTAGGTTTGACCTATCCGTCACGAAAAGTATTTTTCTGGATTAAGGTACCCTATGTCCTTTTTTGTACGCGTCATAATGTGTATGCAAAATTTAATGATGGTCGGTTGAGTAGTTAAGGCGTGAAAGCGTAACCAATAAACTCACAATCGCATTTATAATATCATATACTAATTTATAATATATATCGATCGACGCGACGTTGATTGGAATGTTTGCGACGGAGTCGGATCTTTCTGTGAAGGAAAACATCATGATGTAAATACGGTGTTAGAACTCTTTCTAGCTAGTTAAAACCTTAAAAGTTGAAAATCTGTCACCAAGCACCTTTTGGCGTGTTCCAGTAGCTGCACTTGAGAGCTAGTATCCTCTAGGCTTCACGTGTTTACCATTTTGGACCATTTAATATCAGATGAGATTAGATCAAACGCTAAAACATATAAATTATAAAAATAAAGAAACTGCTATTATTTTCATATCACAAGTAGCAGACGTTTTATATTCATGGTATCATATGGCAATTTATTTTTCATACCATAAAAAAAGCAGCAGTGATATGTAAAATAGCACCTATAAATAAGTTATAAATCTAATACTTTATTCAGTTTAGGGCCTAATAAGGCACTTATGAACGTCAAAACCACCACGGGTTCGGAAAACAACCCAGTCACCGAGAAGAACCGGTAAGAAACTCGATCGGGTACATCTTTTTAACATATCTATACTAATATATAAAGCTGAAGAGTTTGTTTGTTTGATTGAACGCGCTAATCTCAGGAACTACTGGACCGATTTGAAAAAATCTTTCGGTTTTAGATAGCTCATTTACCGAGGAAGGCTTTAGGCTATATATTATCAGGCTAAGACCAATAAGCGTGGAGCACCAATGAAGAATGTTTCAAAATTGGGCATTTTTTTTTCGTTTTGATTGCTTTCGCTGCGTGTTAGCGTTAGTATTATATACGTTGCCATGGTAACGTGGTAACTTTCTATCGCAAATGTTTTAAAAGTTTATTTTGTGTTTCTATTCAAAATGTTTATTATTATAAAAATAAAATGTGTGTATCTGAAATTAAAATAACAACTTTTTGGTGAATGGATTTGGCAACAAGTAACAAAAAAATGTTTTTTTAAATATTGTTGTTATTTTAAATTATTATATTTTGTTTGTTTGTTCCGGGTTATGTCCGAAACGGCTGGACCTATGTTAACGGGAATTTTACTAGCAGATATCCGAAATTATAGCGGTTGACATATTCTATTTTATTTGTTGAACTGTAACCCGTACATTCGTCCATGTGAAATTTATTAAAAATATGTTGTTTATTGTAAACAAGCGAGTGAGACGTGTACTTTACTGGACTTCAAGTACCTAATTAACAAGTACATAATTGAAAGTCATATGTTTGTATGTAATTAAAATTATATTATCTTTTTGGTCAATTTGGCGGCCATTTTGATTTATTTACCGCGCTTGCGTCTACATAACTCCGTGATTATAGCAACGTATAAGAATAACTTAATTATATCGACAATATGGGCATATTCTATCTATAATATAAAAGATTTAACACATATTGTTCTACAATGTATAGCTTAAAATTTTAATTACTTTCTTATATAGTCTAAGTGAGCACTCAGGGTGATATATTCTAGGTAAAAGTTCCAGGTATGTTGCTGATGATAAATCCCATTCCATTCGATACACTGATATTATTCACATATCTAATGTTCACGTTACATGTTACAGTAGATGGCATGCGTGTCGTACTGTCAAATGTTTTTGAAAAAGCATTTCTGTAATGTACACACCTACTCATAAGTTTACATTTCTTTAATATATTTTAAAAAAGCGCGTGCGGAGCTGCGGGTGACAGCTAGTATATATATTATACGTTACAATACCGTTTTTAGTGGATGCACAGAGAGGAGTCAATTCCAGATATCACCATCGTTCACATATTGATCCACTCTATAATAGCCTTTCGCCATTATAACTCACTTGACATGGCGCTTAAATTTACAGTTCGGCAAATCGGTAATATGTTTTGGGACTTTATTGTAAAACCTAATACTATTATTATTGGTTTTGCTAAGTCTGAAACATGGGACAACCAGTTGTGTCTAGTATTGTATTTAGATCATGCCGGTTCTTTACAAAATGCAGGTTTTCAAAGTTTTTACGGACATGCATTAAATTATCAATTCCTATAGCCTCCTATATGATACACTGCATCTTTAAAATAGATTTGTAATCTAATAATTTGAAACCTATACAAGATTCCAAGTGTTTACTATCTATAACGTAACAATTTTTAATAACAACATAAAATTAAATTAAAACAAGATTAGCGTCGTTATCATAACTCATACCAAGAGTGCAATAGTCTGTGGGTGAGAGATATTTTTTTACTTTCGAAAAACGCACTGTGCTCCGTTTTTTACTGAGTATTGAAAATCCCTATGAATGTGATGTTAAAATTAAACAGGTATTGTATTTACTTTATACAGAATATTAGTTGGTTTTTATAAATAAGTCTTTTAGAGTTATATGTCTAAAGTTCTGTTATAAAAAAAATGCAACATTTAAGCTACATGATTTTTTAATTCAAATTCATTTCCATGAGAAGTGTTGTTTGAATATTTTTTCCTCTTATACGAATTCTTCCAAATTTCGTAAAAACATACTGTGGCTTGAAATCTATAACAGACAAGTAGGGGAGCTGACACGTGGGTTATCAGTGTCCATGCCCAAACCCCATAAAACTCCATCTGCCAAAATAAATTTTTCATTCATAAAAATTCATTTTTATTCATAGAATGTATTGCTATACAAAAACCCAAGATGCACACTTACCGTCACATAGCCGGAATACAAAAATGAGTGCATAATTTAGGATTATGCAGTCATTTCAAATAGTTTCACGTCGCTCGCGCCCTTGTAAGAACAACTTTGAATCATTCAGGTATGGTTGAACTTGTAAAATCATAAGTTTATCGCATAACTATAACTACGTATGCATATTTGGGAATTTTTGCGGCCGGTTTTCAGCGCTACTTTTATTCGAGTCTGTGTGTCTTGGGTTTTTATATGTCAATGATACAGTGACTAAAATTTAGGTAATATCATTGACTTTAAAGCTTTCTTCTACTGCCTTACAGCTACAGGAATATATAAAAGTATGTCAAATACAATTCAAATACTTTTATGCAAAAACTGCATATGAAGTTTAAAATGTGTAAAAAGCTATATATTACTAGAGATATACTCATAAGATTTTTATGTAAATAAAATGATAGATTACTACTGTATGTACTGGATAGATTTCGATACATTTTTGTTAGTTTTACTTCATAGACACGTGATCCTTACAAAAATGTATATTATCACGATATCTTTATTTAATTTAAAATTATTAAAGTTTTAAGAAACTATAATTTTTATAAACACTACAAAATATTTAAGAAATTTTGTAAGCGAAATATGTTTATGTTTTAATTTTTTATCAGGTAATTATATATATTATTATATTTTTTATGTCAATAAAAGCTGATGATAGTACATGTACATTTAGGATATATTGTATTTTACCTGTAACGGATGAAATTCTGCTCTAGCGTTTTTGACTCTGTTTAAAAGCCACAATGCGAAGTTGCCAACGAGAAGGAATGTGACTAACTGTCGACCAGGACGTTGCCGTCCGCTGCCGGTGCATCTCCGGGTCCAAGCGTCCAGAACGAGCAGAGTCTGACATGAGCTTTGTATTACCGCGCACAGTGGTGATATTATTCTGTTGACGTAATTAACACCTTTTAAATCAAAGTTTGTGTGAGATTATTTATGAGTAGGTTTATTCTAGTAACCCTTCTCACCATTTGAATTTTAAAACTAATTGATAGATAATGTATGGCTTAAACCGGTGGTATTAGAAATTTTACCTACGATTGTCTCGATTTAAGAAAGGACTTTTGATAATTCACTCCCCAAAGTTGATAAATATATTTAACGTTATATTGTTGCTGATAGGAAATAATATAAAGCACACGGCTAGTAGTACAATTAAATTTAGAATTTACATACAAATTTACATTTAACAAATATCATAAACTACTTTGTAATTTTATTATATTGCGTCATTGGCCTAAACCTTTGTAGAATTATTGAAAAGAAATTCTTTGTCAGGCGTCTATGTTTATTACGTATTTTGCAAAAACAGAACGACGGCAGGAGCGGCGCTTATTTGCTTCTAAAAGTGTAATCCCAGATTACGTCAATTGGCAAAGTAACGACAGTGCTGTTTCTGTACATAGGTACAGGTAATATCGAAATCTTATTACAAAGTAGTAATTTATATTTTGGTTGGCATATAATATTAATATGAAACTTTAAGCCATTATTTAGCCATTTTTTTATCATTTCGCTTTTGCGAAATGCTTAATTAAATTTGTATATGACCGTGATAATATAAACAGGGAATTATTATATATAAGGTTAAATTACGATTTTTCTATTAAAATTATATATTACCTGGTTGCTCTTGTCCCTTCAGGATATCGTTGTAATAGGAAGCCGGTTCCAATAATTTGGAATAAATAGTACAGATATACTCCGCTTTGAGTTACCAATAAGAGAGAATGCTCTAAAGGTAATGCAGATACAGCCCTACGAAGCGGTAAGGTTCTCATCCGCTGAATGCATACCATTGAACCAATAGTCATCAATATAAAAAGAATTGTTTCCCATATATTAATCTGTAACAGCATTATTAATATTTAATATTCCATTCGTGAACCAAGAGTAGTAATTATTTCAAATGCAAATGACACAAGGATATATAAATGGAACTGTAGTTTCTTTGGGTCGTTGAATCCTTGTTTTCTCGTACCCCGATGAGGTAATTTTGAAATAGGTAGGTAATGTAATAGTTTTAGTAAAAAAGTTAGCGCGTCTGCAAAGAAAAATTAATCAAGAATTACTGTATATAAGTACCTAAGTATCAAAACTCGAGGAAAATAGTTTTACACGTCCCTATTTCATATATTAAATATTCAATTATTTTAATGAAATAAAAAAATAATAATTTCTATACATTTTTCATTTAAACTACTATCTATTTTGTTAAAGTCACGTTGATGCATTCTATACTTGATGATGTGTAACCATGGTTTAATCGGATTACAATACAGTAAAATAAACTTGTGTATATTTTATACGCGGTAAAAGGGTTCAACAAAGAATGATAAAATATTCAGATGAACGATAGACGTGAACAATATACGATGCTGATTATGACGTCTATTCTGTACGTTCATAGGCAGGCGCAGACACACATACTAATACATTTGCAAACATATAATACTTACAAAGTACAATAAGGATATCGCGAATATAAGAAACACTGTAGAATATATTCTATCTCATTCTCTCATACGTTAAATCCTATAGATGTAATTGACCTTTTTAGTATCATTCTTTCGTTTCAGTTTCATTTCAAGAAGTTTTTACTTCAAAAAATCGCATGAGGTTAATTGTAACGACTTAATTAACTAAATTTAATTAATAATTAACTAAACTAATTAATTAAATTTACGACGTTCTCAATGTGTGTTTCGTTCTAAAGTTTAAAAATATGTTGACTCCTATATACATAATACAGTACCCGGTATTTGCTTGGGCATGTTGCAGCAGAGAGTAGAGCACAGCACAATTACTGCGATAGACAAAAATAACGCTATACGAAACTACTTATACGACTATGTCGTTCTTGTCCCGATGTACCAGATCAAAAGTCGGGTACTGTACCAATTTATTTTTTACTTTTTATAAAATTTTCGCTGCTGGTTGAAATTCAATTTGCAAATACTCGGTGAAATTATTATTTACTAACTTAAAATTATTAGTAGGCTTATAGGTAAGTATAGTTTCTTACTTGAAGAAGAGCTAATTCCACATGTTTCTCATTCTGGAATAGTCCATTGAAAAGCATAAGACTCACTATAGTTCCAGCGAGTACTGCAATACCCATGAAAAGCCCTTTATGAGCGCTTCCACAGTCTACAGAAAAATGGTTGTTTGATTTCACAGGGGTACAGCATTGCTTCACAGTCTCTTTTTCCGATAACGATTTCTTTAATGGTTTCTAAAAATTGTTTCAATTAATACTTTCAAACTTAATTCAAGGAAACATCTGTACTTAGCATGAAAAAAGTGAAATAAAGGTTTTGTTTTAGTTTTCAAATAAGAATATAATAAATACATACCTATAAATATTACAACAATTATTAAGCTATAATTATGAAAAAAAAAGAAAAGTGAATTAGAAAAACATGTCTATTTGTTTAAATAGAATTAGTTTCAATTATTAAGTTTTCTTATATGTCTAAGAAAACTATAAGTAATAACTGAAACTAATTCTAAAAAAGCATGATGTCTTATGCAGTCTTCTTTTTTGTATAATTTCGCACACGGCCATTTGATTCTCATCTAAGCATGTATTGTAATATAGTAACTAACTGCTTATATAAATATCTAACATTATAAAGCAATATATATATATATATATATATATATACTAGCGGGACAGGCGGACGTTGCAGCTACCTTGATAATGAAAAAAAATCTTAAATTCAACTGCAGCGCCACCTACCGGGTCCAATTGAATCTAAACCATTCTCGGATCCACTCGAACACGCACACAAAATTTCATCAATATCGGTCTAGCCGTTTAGGAGGAGTTCAGTGACATACGTACAGAAGAAATTTATATATAAAGCTATATTGCTTTATAATGTATACATATAATATAATGACATTGCGGTTCTTTTGATATTTACTTTTAACCCCAAATTTTCTATTTTAAAATTTACACGTTCTACGACAGTTTTTTTTTAAACGGGCCACAAACACCTTTCCCTCGTTGTGTCGCGGGCCGCAAACTACAAATATTAAATGTATTAAATAAAAAAAAACGTAATTTCAAATGAACAACGTATTAATGTAGTGAAAATGGTTGCCCAATAAAACAAGAAGCTGAGTATAATCCTTATATCATAAGAAACGCATTGCGGTTGGGTTACCTGGGATCTATTTAATTTACTCAGCGTGCTCATAGTTTCTCTGAACGGAACGAAATTTAAAATAATTGAAAATAAAGTATAATCGGGTGGGCCAACTACTTACAAAGGCCCGGCGCGGCGGCAGTTTAAATATGGCGGTTCTATGAAAATTGAACGTTGATTTAAGTTTATAGAAAATTATGTATTTTGTTAATTACTACTTTATTTAGATTTAATATATTAAATTATTATTTAGATTACATGATATGGGTTTTCCTTACCGATCCAGGAACAGTGCATATATCGTTCCAAATCACGGCAATAATGACGGAGCATAGAAGGCTATACTCTACTCCGCATGGCCTCAAATAAGGGTTTACGCTTCTTATAAGAGGAGTTATCATATCGGACACATTACATATCCAAACGTCATTCTTTATAGTCGAATTTAGGTAATTTATTGTAATATTTGTAAAGAGGTCATCACTAATATTCCCACTAGGTATAATTTGGGTTTCTTCAATAGTCATGTTGTCAATTTGGTCATTGATGTCTATTTTTGAATGACCACTTATGTTGGCGTAACGTAGTAGCGTTGGCCTGTTGTAGGCTACGGCGATAATATCGTCTCTTGTCTCCTGGACTACAACGTTCAGCCATTCACAGACGTTTGTGGCTATGAGATGCATTAAACCGAATCTATCTAGCACTACTCCTCTCATAGGATTTAATACCTGTAAAATTGAGTAAATATGTTAGTTATAGCAAATTAATAATTAAACTTATTATTTTTAAATTATAGGTATTGCGTGATGTTAAACTCGCTGTCAGAAGAAAGGTTCTCAAAGGACTGGCTATATTGTTACTCTATATGGCCAATGCTTATAAGCTGACGGTGGTTTTATCCAGTCCCCTGATCGCAAAACACGTCGATCAGTCAACTCGCAAGTTCCTCGAAGAACCTATACATACTCGGTTGGGTTCCATGGTTTCACTTCAAAACATCTATATATTTATTTATGCAATTATGTAGCCCTTGACGAGCGTAGCAAAGAAGTTTATGTAGGTATTTTTTAAATTAATGTTCACTAGTATTGAAATAATGCTAGAAAGAGAAACAATAAAAAGCGTTCTTTTTACAAATCCATTCTTATTTTACCTCTGTAGGTACATTATAATAAAGACATTCATATTCTTAACGTCTGCGAAACGACGAGTAACTACCATAATCTCTTTTATAGATAATTTATAATATTGTATAGGTATATGAATAGGCTAAGATAAAATAGTTCCATAGTCTCCTCTGTTTGTCAAACCGATTATCTTTATATTTTTGTTTAGTGGTTACTGTTGAGATTCAATGTTATCAATAAAATGGAAAATATATTTTCTTTACCCGATGGCCGAAGAGACGAAGCTTTTATGTCTCTATTCGTCATACATACGATTGTTATGTCTACTAATCTACAATGTTTATATACTCTTTGGTAAAAAACCTCAATAATATTTAATCTTAAAATCATATATATTATGTTTGAATATTGAGTTCTATCGCAAAACTGTGAACCTCGAGTAATGCCCGTTATGTAGAGGAGTTCAATAAGAATAGTAAACATACTTTACACGGAACGAGTAAAAAAAAAAATTTTAAAATCGTTAGACATAGTAGCTGCAATTGGTGACGTAATAGTAAAGACTATAAACGGTCTAACCCTTTGCTCCAATTTAAATGTTATATTACATATAATTCGAAAACAGGAAATGAAGTGCTAATTATTTACTAAGTGGTTAGCGAGGTCCTAATACATATATGTATATCATATATCACCCTTGAAAAAAGTGTTAAAGTGTATACGTGATTGCTTCATTAGAGTTTTTAAAGAATATGTGTCCGGTGTTTAGGATAAACGCAGATAAAACTTACGTCAGTGTAAGAAAATATGAATACAGTTTGTGCTATTAGATACAGGATGCGAAGAGCCGGTTTAATGGCCACTATGATGCGTTGACAGTCGCCAGAGAGATCAAAATATCCGCCGAACTGTAGGCAAGAGTAGATTATTGAACCCACGCCAAATCCAGCCACTCCCATGTGCAGGTAGAAGCTGCCGTATCTAGTTCGTTTAGTTCTATCTGTAAATAAAACAGAAGATCTGTAAAGGTTAAGTAACGCTTTCAGATAAAGACTTGTGAGTTAAAAAGCAAATGTTGCCGATTCTTGAATTGCGATCGTAGTTACTGAAAATATAAGAAGGAAGAAAGAAACGGTTTTTATTGTTGCAAAACATCACAGATACAAGATAAAGAAAGATAACATACGTATAGTATATTAAAATATCCCTCAACAATACTTCAATTCAGATACATGCTGTAATACAACTGAGTGATAGTACAGTGCTGATTTTCAATGGGGCCCATGGTAATGTACGTATATCTAATGTAATAGTCTGCGTGTAAAATAGAACTTATTTAATATATTAGACTAAAGTAGAAGATGAAGATTAAAATAGAGTTGGAATAGAATGGAAGACTTACGAACTTATTTAATAAGACTGCAGTAAAGAGCGAATAATTACTACTACTTATACTACCCTCCTGAAGGTGGTAGAGCCACGCTTAAGCTATTATTGGTTTCAGTATGAATGGGTCGGCTCGCCCAGGGTAGTACAACCCCTTCACAGAAAACCGACGTGAAGTAACAGTACTTGCATTGTTGCGTTTCGCTCGGTTAGTGAGAGCGCCGCATACCACATCCCCGCCCCTCTCATCTCCCCCTCCCCCAAACACAGGCCAGCAACGCACTTGCGACGCCCCTGGTGTTGCTAGTGTCTATGGACGGCGGTGATCACTTACCATCCGGTGACCCGCCTGTTCGTTTGCCCCCTATAATATAAAAAAAAAGAATAGTTGGGCGTAATAACAATGGAGATATTCCTTTGGGTTAGAAAAAAAATTTTTGAGACTCCTACCAGCCTTTGTGCAACTTAATAAAACTTTACATGCCGTGAGAAAATATACAATAGAAATATTGCCTAAATGCAACATTAAAATACATATAAATAAAAGAACAACTTACCATCTTTATCAAGGTTGGCCATTCGAAGATGGTAGAATGTGTAAGCCAAAAATGCCATGCTTACTATGTATAAGTACATAGTGAATACCTAAAAAAATAATATAAATCTGTACGACACATCAATTTCATTTAAATATTCATTATTTTCAATTATTATATTAATTTCAACTATTATTATTATAAAGTTTGCGAACATATTTTTAGGTAACCTTTGAAGTAGTAGTCTGATTTTAAAGCTATTTTATACTAGTAGCGAGTTACATTAACGTTACATTCAGAAACGACATAATAGCATAGGTTTGGCTTAAATACAAAACCGCGAGCAGATTGTATTAGCAGCTGGAGAGCGTTATATTTCTATCCCATGCATTCATGATAGTTCTCGTGACGTATCATGATATATCTTAATTAGCAATGGAATATTTACTTACCGTTATAAAACAGTAAAAAAGGCTAAAATAGTTTTTTCTATGAATAGATAATACTTGTTTAAAGGCATTGTACAATCACATTCTAGATCTTTATTTGTACTAACGTTTCATAGCTTTCTAAATATTATCTGCATAATACTAACTCAATATTAGGCTCAATGTTATATCCATTTTCTCCTTCTTCCAAAAGAAGTATTTAACATTTAATAAGGACACTATATTTTCAACAAATCAGGATTAAACATTGCAAAAAAATTTTTTTGTCTGTAAGTCTGTTTACGGACGATAATTTTACGTGATAACGACTCGGACGCATCGGCCGATGGAGTGGAAGAGACGTAGATGCGTCACAAGCCGAACGCTTAGGCCGTTCGCACCTCTCTATTACTTGTTCGGCGCTCACGCTTGCACGCTCGGCACGGGCGGAACGTGACAATGAGTCATGCCTTTTCATGCGTTCAGCCGGCGTTCATGTATTTATAAGACGTTATCACATCAAAAAAATTGCAATATTCATTTTACAATATTAGATTTTTATATGTAAACAAATCTTCATTTATAAGTTAATATTAAAAACTAATAATTAAGAACTCGACACATTGTAATAAATCGCATTTACTAAATACTCGTAACGCACAAACCCTCATAAAATTTACCAAGTGTACTTACATCCGTAGTTATATTCGTATAGAGTTCATTTTGTATAGTGCTGGTTACCGGAAAAGCTATTCCTAAAACGATTAACAGTTTTGCATAAAATGCTGACAAAACCACCGTCATTGATTCACTGAAACAATTTTGATAAATCACATTAATTAGATTAATATTTTGAAATAGACAATGGAAAATTATTTATTACGTGAGCTTATGAGTTAATTGAAAACATGAAGCGTGAATATTTTACGTAACTAATTTTCAATACAATTTACTAAAAGATAATCTCTAATCATAGATTAATTGAATTAAAGTAAATCGAGTCAAATTTTCATCATATTTCAGATCTGATTTAGAGGAAGCGAACTTGGATAAAACAAATGTAGACTGAATTAGTTAAATAATTCATGACAATTGTTATCAAATTGATTCCAGATAACAGTTACAACTTACTCGCCGTGTGACAGAGGTTTTCTTTGTGGCCTTGCTACAGGTATATTTTCCGAGCTGGAGTTACTACTTGCTGGTAATACAACGCTTAACCGGGGCAATGAATGCGGAGGGTGTTCTCTGAAATGACAGGATAATGTTAAAAAAATAATCCCTGTAACCGTTCATTTATTGATATAGTATAGTTTGAATTCTGCTTTAATTATTATTAATGCTTAACGTCCATGGAAAATCGTTATGGTATGTTGCGTAGTTAAAAAGACATACCCCGACAGTTAAGTTAAGCTAAAATCAGTTCTGTCATTTAAGATATTAACCTGAACAATCAACCTGCACTTTTTATTATTAACATTAACATCTGTAATAATTCTGTCTGTATTTGAATGTTCACATTACTTTTTTTAATTCTGTGATAGATCTATCATACACAATATTGATTACGAATATGACAATAAATAAATACATAGTCTGTTTGTGTATCTATATCGGAATATAGAATATCACAATAGACGGTCTATAAAATATAAATACAGTCAAAACCGTTTACTGCGACATCCTTTAGAACAACATGCCGGTTATAATAACCTAGAACAAAGGTCCCGGCTGAATGCCATATGACCGCCTTATTAAAAACATTGCTTTATACGACATTGCTAATAACGACATACCTCATAAAACGACCACATTTAACTAATATTTCGGAGAATTAGATCTGTTAGAACGACCGGCTAAGCTGTATTGTAAACAGTTTAAATAGGTATCCACATTTGTCTTCAATGGCTATTAAAATCAGGAAAGAAAACAATAGGATTTAGTTTAGTGTAGGGTCTTTTCTAATTCTTAGAAACAAAACACGTGCATGCAGTAGAGTCAAAGCCCGCTTCTTCATATCTCTTCAGTTAGTTTGTTACTTATCTATACACAAGACGCACCAAAACTTTGTGGAGTTATTCGTGAAACTTTCAAAATGTCGCAAAGAAAAAGAAAAGAAATTATGAATTAATAATTGTGAATTAACAAAACACATTATGAAAAACAAATTATGAATTATAATTAATAATAAATGAAAATTATGACGATACGTTAATTAAAATCCAACGTGAATTACAAAATATCTTTGCACAACAGAAGTGTTCCAAACAGACCAAAATTACAGATTTTATGCTCACAGAAAAATAATATGCATTGCACTTATGTGTAATAAACAAAATGTACATAGTTGAATAAATATATTTTTCCAATAATTCCCTATCGATTTGTTTGTACTTGCATGATACACATTAAACATCACCGGTTGTTACGACTATCGGTTTTTACGACTGAATATGAGCAGTCCCTTCGATGTCGTAATAACAGATTTTGACTGTAATATATTTAGAAATAACGTGCCACGGGTACAGATAGTCTTATAACAGAATTAAAATGCTGTTATATCGGTCAGCATTCAGATTTATTAAACTGAATAATACATAATTACAAAAAACAAAGAATAAATAAACATTAATAGTAATAAAAAGAGGGTTAGTTTGTATGTTTGTAGAGGTCATTTTCGACTTATTGATTAGATTGTGAATATTCATGTGGCAATAGGAAGTTATACTATCATTGAGTAAGTACTAATTTGTTAATACAGTTTTACTGTAATTATCACGAACAAAATCGCGGGCGATTGTTAGTAAAAAGAAAATAAGATAAAACGGAATAATGTGCTAAACAGTACGTCGGTAATGCACGCGGTTTATGCCCATTTCGTTTTCATTCTTTTATAATAGCATAATAGAACTAGCTGACCAGGCCACGCGTTGCTGTGGCTCAGTTATTATATCATTACATATTGATAATAATTCATAATTGTTGTTGATAATATGATCAATCAAAAAAATCACTTAAAGAACTAATACGCAGCGGAAGCTCTCAAAAGAACTCTCAATTTTGAAACATTCTTCATTGGTTCTACGCTCTTATTGGTCTTAGCGTGATGATATATAGTCTTAGTCTTCCTCGGTAAATGAGCAAATCTGACCAGTAGTTCCTGAGATTACCCCCTACAACCTCACAAACTCACAAACTTTACCTCTTTATAATATTAGTATAGATTAGCTTTTGTTCCTGGCTTCGCCCGCGTTGATGGATGATAACATGTATGCATAGGAGATGGACATTTTGAAAAGAATAAGAAATCAAGTAATTATTTGTCCTAAACTTCAAGTTCTTAACAGTTTCAATGAAAAAGTTCGGCCTCTATTTTACACACTTAGGGGATGAAATTGGACAGATCCTAAAATAAATGTTTATTTATTTTCATAAGGACGGCATTGTGCTAAATTTCAAGTCAATAGGTGATGATTTTTTGTCCCCCATATAATTTTTGCCACCCCATTAGGAGTTAAATTGTTGAAAATCGCTTCGTACTGTGTCTGTGCCACTAAAACATATTACTGTCTAAATGTCTTGTTTCTAACTCTAGCAGTTTTGGCTGTGCCTTGATGAGTCAGCCAAGATGTTACTTACATTAGATTAGGTCTTAACCTAAGTATAATCTCAAAGAAATGATTTATTAAGTTAAACAAGTTTCGCTATAATATTACGAAGAATTTGTCTTGTTCGAACCGTCGCGGCCTTTATCACTAATAGTGTGTTTTAATGAACCTTCATCCACCGACTCACCTTTCATCCTCAGGCACGGCGATGAGAGGCTCAGACCTCTCACGCCACTCCCTCGCCGCGTTTTGATTGGATTTCTCTTTATTTTTACCCATCGGATTTGTTTTAACCGCGTCAATTAAGAAACCGTTTATCGAATACAAACTTATTTTAATATTTAGATTTCTTATGAAACTTAATTTATGACTTTATCACATGTTGTTACTATAACAGCGAAATGTCCACTGTAAGTGGAGGTTGTTATGTTCTCAAGTCTAATAAACATGTGTGAGTAAATCATTAGTAGTTTTCAAGTCTCTAGTGTTACCAGTAATGTATGTGGGTATTTATATTTGTATAGACATCTTTTAGAGTATACATTTTTCATTTGGATTCATGGTACTCTATCGAAATTCGTTGAGCATTTATGAATATTTTGAATAACTTATGCATATCCTTACTAATAATCATTACATAGTATAAAACAAAGTCCCCTACCGCGTCTGTCTGTTCGCGATAAACTCAAAAACTACTGAACGGATCTTTATGCGGTTTTCACCAGTGGATAAAGTGATTCACGAGGAACGTTTTGGTATATAATTTGTCCAGGATTTTTTTTATAATCACGCAGGACAACGTCTGCCGCCCCCTAGTTTACAGTAATTATAATAATGCATAATATATAAAACGCATGCTATTAGCTCCTTTCATTTAACCAAAGCAAATTTTGTTAAATACTAGTTTTGCTCGCGTTAATGTAGTTACATTTGATCCATCTTTGAGAAGAAGTTTTTTTTCTTAATGAAAAGTATCGTATGCCTTTTTCTGTACTCCCCTGACAACGTATATATCAAATTCCATGATTATCGATTGAATAGTTATAGCGTGAAAACGTGACAAACAAACAAATAAATTCACGTTCGTATTTATAATATTAATAAGGATACTTATCACAAATATGACGTTAAAATGAATATCTTTCCTCAATTCATAGAGTTCTAGTGCAGTATAAAACATTTTTATATAGTTAGCAATTTTTCTTTTCTTTTTAATTGTGATTTTATTTTGTACACATAATTTATAACAATAAAAATGATAAGGTATATAATTATATTACTTTTATATTTTGTAAAAAATACTACAAATGAAAAAAAAAATGAATTTTAATTCAAGCTATTTTGATGATATTCTGTATGCGTGAAGAAATTCCGAAATTGCTTAAATCTTAGAACATTTTTATCGTCAAACGATTTTGAAGTCATTTTGTACAAGAGAAATATATCATTCCAAAACCAAGCGTCTATTAAGCTTGTAAGTAATAGTAATAACTTTTAGTTATTCGAAGGTGATAGAGCCACGCTGTAGCTGTTACTAGTTTCAACATGAATGGGCCGGCTCGCTCGGAGTAGTACCACCGACGACGACCGTCACAGAACACCGACGTAAAGTAACAGTGCTTGCATTGTTGCGTTTCGTTTGGTCAGTGAGCGCCGGAGGCCCACCTCCTTTCCCCCTTTCCCTTCTTTTTTCTCCTTCCTCTACCCCTCCGACATACACAGGTTGACAACGCACTTGCGACTTCCCTGGTGTTGCTAGTGTCTATGGACGGTGATGATCACTTAACATCAGGTGACCCCTCTGCACGCTTGCCTCCTTTTGACATAAAAAAAAGTTTTATGCTCGCAGCTTCGCTCGCTTCTATGAAGATTTCATATATCCCTTGGTAATAGTCTACTTTCTTTTAGAGGAAATGTACCTTACGTCCGGTTCTCCAACGAGTATGCAGAATTTCACGATGATCAGCTAAGTAGTGAAGGCGTGAGGAACAAACAAGCAAGCAAACCCACTTTCGTATTTATAATATCAGGATTTTAATAATGCGAGGTAAAATAACAAGCCGAAAATAATTATTGCTCCAAAATTGCATGTAGAACCGTGGGCAGATGTTAGTGAGTAGATATGTGAACACTATGATAGTTTATACATTATCTCTTCTGCTATAGACAATTGACCTATTTATTATATACTAGCGGGCCCGGCAGACGTTGTCCCGCCTTGAACAAAAATAAATCCTTGACAAATTATGTACCAAAACGTTCCTCACGAATCACTTTATCCACTGGTGAAAACCGCATGAAAATCCGTTCAGTAGTTTTTGAGTTTATCGCGAACAGACAGACAGACAGACGCGGTAGGGGACTTTATTTTATACTATGTAATGATAAAAAAAGCCGGTACACCTACTATTTATATTAAAATCATTTATATTTCTAATATCGTAAGTACAATATTTAATATTTTTACACGAAATATGCATCGGTAAGGCAATGAAGATGTCCTCGTAGGTAATTAGCGTTCGTGGTGTCACTTTCAGACGACTCCTCTAACGAGCTATATGCACCGTTCCCCCTCAGACTCTACCTAGGTATTCTTTATTTATTACAAGGTGTTTAATTGTTAGGGACAAAACAATATGCGAAAATTAACTGGTCAATTTCCTTTAATTTTATGACGTCAATACTCTTCTTGTATCTTATTAAGTAATTTCTTTGGGTTAGAAGTTATAATTTATTAAACGCTGTTTATGTAACATGAATTTATTCATACTTTAAGCTATATATATACAAATAAAATTTGAGTGTTTATTATTTGTCCGCGCTAAGTTCCGAAACGGCTAAACCGACTTTAGTGCGATTTTTATGAATGAATGAATTCTTTATTGCACTTTTGATTTGTACATGGGCGAGCTTAATGCCATAAGGTATTTTCTTCCACCTAACCAGCGGTATTGATGTTAAGCAAAACTTTTGTAGGTAGTGCCTATATAAACAAAACAGAAGAAAATGGATAAATAAATATATACATGTATACAATATTATAATAAAATAAATACATATATAACATAAATATACATACGTACATAACATTTTACTGGCAGATAGATTACTTTTCAGACTATTATACAAATACCATAAACTCATTATATAAATATACAAGTATTATACAAATAGGGCTACAATAAGTAATTATTAAGTGGTCATGATAAATAAAAAAAAAACACAGAACACAAATAATCCACATAAAACACGGTGTTCGCATTACACACTGAAACCATTTTCATGATGAGGAAGACGAGAGCCTCAGTAACTATTTAAAAAAACATATAAAAAGTTAATACAATATAGGGTTTTATTTTAAAAAACAAGAGCTTTGTTATTAATTTTATTTCTTTGTTACATTATATTCTTTTCTTTTTTTTTTGATGTCATAGGAGGCGAACGAACAGGTGGGTCACCTGATGTTAAGCGATCACCATCGTCCCTCGACACTTGCAACACCAGGGGAGTCACAAGTGCGTTGCCATCCTGTGTTTGGGGGAGAGGAAGGAAGGGAAGGGGGAAAGGGAGGGGAGGTTTAATATTACTCATTGTAATATTAAAATGTCTCGCTCCACATATAAAAATATACTAATTATAAAGACTATATGCGTAAAACTTGCGATTTATTACAGCAAAATAAGATCATTTGCCTTTATTATATGCATATGTACATTATACAGTCCTAAACATAGAGTAACAAACCTGCGCGTAGTTAAGAAGCGGTTTCATAATTCTATGGTCCTAAACGACCTAGTCACGTATGTACGTGTAATGCACGGTACAGATATAAAGTACACTCATTTCAATTAAAGACAAAGTAAATGAATTAGTAATATTTATGACTTGCTGCTAAACTAATTTAAAACAACATTAGTAAACAATTATAAATGTAAGAGGCAAGAATTGCTCATTTGTTTTAATATTTCTCGTAGTTTTTCTACACGAAGCAATTGGTTTTCCTTTTTATACTAATTTTATATTGTTTTCATAACTAAACGGTAAAGAATTATATGGTTTTGTAATAACTTAAAAAAAAATTTTTTTTACTAATTACACTATGATATATGATATTGTTTTTTTTTTATTTTGGCGCCTAAAGTAATGATGTATTTATCCTAACCGGTGGGTCGTATTTCACATAAGAAATTATTATGCAAGGATCTTCAGTGTTTTTACAATTACTTACTTTATTTTCACCCGTACATTTATAACATAGACTATCTGAAAGTAGACATTAAAGTCTAGTAACTTGGGAATATTGTGAGTTGTGAGACAATATTTTAATAAGTGAATGAATTATTTACACGACTGATCAAGAGGCTGTTCAGTAGCATCCAATTTTTTATGGTACATAGACAATCTAAATGAAAATGACAAAACCAGGTAATGTCTAAAACACGAGTACACAATACGCATGAACTCAAATTGATATTAAAAACAAATTACCTGCAATGACGAATCTTTCGTTCCAACGTTGTACTGATTTGTCGGATCGGATGATAGTGGTGTGATCCATGTTCATAACATATGGCTCTAGAGTCACCTCTCCTAATGAAATAATTAGTATTTGTACTTCGTGCAACTTTTAAAACAGTTTTATACTTATTCGTTTATATATTTCGTTCGCGTAGAACAGTTACTTTGGGCTAACGCTTGGGAAGCTCTCAAAAAGAAAAAAACCCGATTTTGAAACATTACTTATTGGTGCTCAGCTCCTATTAGTTTAAGCTATAGCCTTATAGCTTATAGCCTACCTCGATAAAGAAGCTGTCAAACACTGACAGAAATTTTTAAATCGGACCAGTAGTTTTTGAGATGAGTGCATTCAAACAAACCCTTCAGCTTTATAATATTAGTATAGATTTATATTTTTGTAGTTAATTTTAGCTACAAATAGTCGTTGAGTGGTCAAAATTCAACCATTATTCCTAAATTTTTAAAGTTTCAACATTATTGTGGGTTATTTTTGCCAAAGATTTCACCACGATTAAATATATGATTTTTTAATTTTTCTTTTTGTATATCAACTGCGAGCGTCTATAAATAAGTAATTATAAAAAGAACGCATGAATTATTTATTTATTGAAATACGTGTGACGAATATAGTCAATGCTTGGCAATTGGGATGATTGGGAAAAATGTTACTGTTTCTATTTTTTAATTGATAATAATAAAGCTTATAAATAGCTACTAAACTAAATCAAAATAAAGAAAATCGGATGAGAAACAGAGGGAGAATATACAGTGAACTGTTTTGTTTTTGCCTAAATATACATCTACATACGAGTGTTTGCCCAGTGGTCGAACTTCGACCAAAGAGAAAAATAAAACTTTTCCCAATGTTTTACTGATAACTAAAGCTTGTAAATAGCTACAAAAAATATGAAGATAATCGGCTGAGAAACAGAGGAGAGAAATGTTCTTAATGGTTTACCCACTGCCTATTTATATATAGATATATATTCACATACCATTCTACGTCTTCTTGTATTACGTCTTCCATAGTTTCAACTTACACGAATATGATACGAGTATAGTAATTTATCATAAAACACATAAAGCCGCTTTAGCACAATGATCCACGGTATCTGAGACAGTTGGCTAAAATTTAGTTAATGCTATTATTACTATCTCAGATCTTTATCTTGACGTGACTTAGGTCGTTTGTCGTCGGAAGTTCTACTATCGTACCTACCTTGCTTTACATGACGTCACAATTATGGTGAAACAGCGCGGATACGGAGGTCATAAAAATAGGCATCATGATATGAATCATCAGGCATTTATGAAATATTTAGCCCGTGTAATGGAAAGTTTGTGAAGAATGGTACATGCTGAATTATTTGCATATTGTCGGGATTACACGCAAGTATCATTACTAATATTATAAATGCGAAAGTAGTTAGTTTGTTTATTACTATTTCACGTAACTCTACTGATCATTACGCAATTTTACATACACGTATCTAGAAATAATATACTGTTACCGAGGGATAGGTCAAATCTACAGTAACGGGAGTGAATCTGCAAGCAAAAGCTAGTGTAATATAATCTTTGACGTGATCTGAATACTAGCTACTCACCTCGGCTACGCATGCGTGGTATTACTTATCAATGCGGTGTCAAAAGTATCCACGATATTTGGACATATGTACTGTTCGATAATTTTTTGGCACTATGAAGTTTACTCAACGCACACAACTTTTTTGTATGCAATTATATATCTGTGATATCTTCTAATATATTTATCAGGGTTTTGATATAGATATATTAATATTTCAATTCTTAAGGTAACTAATATATGTAATTGGTTAAGGATTTATTCTATACTAGCGGCCCGGCAGACGTTGTCTCGCCCTGATTATGAAAAAATCCTTTGCAAACTATATACTAAAACGTTCCTCATCAATCACTCTATCCACTGGTGAAAACCGCATGAAAATCCGTTTGGTAGTTTTTAAGTTTATCGCGAACAGACAGACGCGGTAGGGGACTTTGTTTTATACTATGTAATGATTATGAAGATAGATATGCAAATAAGCCTTTTAATAATATGTAGAAGATGAAAATCGTTATTGTGAGTTATACTTAGGAGATATAAAAATATATATTTATGGTATATATAATAATATACCGTAGCGAATTATTCTATAGGTCATTTTAAGTTATATACATACATATAACTAGTATAGTACATAATTTAAATGTATGTCATAAGGTTTAACCAGGTTTAGTAAGCGCCATTAAAATATTTTTACGACTTGATTAGTAAACATCGTTTTTTTTTCTATTTAGTATAAATATAATATTCTTTTTTTTTATCAAAGGGAGGCAAACGAACAGGTGGTTCACCTGATGTTAAGTGATCACTACCATCCATAGACACTTGCAACACCAGAGGAGTCGCAAGTGCGTTGCCAGTCTGTGTTTGGGACAAGGGGAGAGGGAGGGAGGTTGGGTATCCGGAGCTCTCACTGACCGAACGAAACGCAAAAATGCAAGCACTGTTACTTCACGTCGGTTTTCTGTGAGAAGGTAGTGCTACCCTGGGCGAGCCGACCCATTCATGCTGAAACCAGTAATAGCTTCAGCTTGGCTCTACCACCTAAGAAACCCTATCTAAACCTTCCGGAAGATATTCCTTATTGCGAAAACCGTATCAAAATCCGTTGTGTAATTTAAAAAAACCAAGGGAATATTCGAAGTGACGTAAAAAGCGACTTTGTTTTATGACATTTATAGATATTGATTTACTGATAAAGATGAAGCTGTGAAGGCCTATCAGGCCAATAAAGTTAATACGAAAAAAGAACTAATATTGTTTTTGGGTTTGTTAGGTTACTCTCAAGTTAAACTACTTCTCTCACATCCTAATTACGTATATCACAAAGCGATAAGAAATACTTATATGACAAATTCACATTCACAGTATGCATTTTCTTTCTTTGTATTTTTTTGTTTTCATTCACTTGTAGGAAGATTTTGATATTATGTACACCTTGATTGCTTTGCCTTGTACGTTGTTTTGCTTGACAAAAATCTAAATTAAATTATATTGTAAAGATTATTTTTAACTTACCTTCACTGAGTATGTACATTTTAATAGAGTCAACGCAGTGTCCATAATAAAAAAAATAATTGCACTTGAAAGATAAGTTTTATAGACTGTACGGTGTGCAATTTGGATTCATAAGTCTTTTATTTCAATAACCTTGATGAATATATCTGAATATGAGATAAAATTTAGCTATCTGCAATTTCATCGTAAAAATATAACGATATTGAAAATCGTTAAAGAGACAAATTAAATTAATTGAATTACTTATATTTAGTTTATAATTATTTAATGTTTTGAAAATAAATCATTGTTATATGTTGTACTGCGACCACTGTATCTACTCTAAATTAGCAAAGTATGTATTATGCCCACTAATATACAAGCCGTTTTAAATGAAATCTCAGAAGAGGCTACCTTATTATTTATTAATCATAGACATCCTATCCTTTATGGAGATGGTTATAAATATATCCTTCTAGGCAACAATAACCATTTAACACCACCTAGACTGAACGCTTGTTTCTTACTTAACACTATAAATTTGTCCAGTACTTTAGTGTCTATTCGTCGAGGATTTTGTCCATCTGTAAACTATTTCCCTATTCCTCTTTGAATCTCTTTGAATGTAATGAAATTGCTCTGTTTTTTACGACATGAAGTTACATGTGAACGCAGTGATGTAGTACTATATTTTTTTACATATAAACAGGACTAAATTTCAGTGAAATACATAGATACAATATTACCAAAATTGTTTCCCTTAACAATTTATCGCAACATCGCGAATTATTTAAATACAAGTCCGACGAGTGTAATGTATGCCAGGAACTTTAACTTAAATATCTTAAACTAACGAGTGTCCAAAGTCATTTTATTATTGGAATGGACTTAATATAAAGATTTGGTTTATTAAAAAAACAATGATTTTTATGATAAACAAGCGGGCCCGTCGGACGTTGTTCCGCCCTGATAATAAAAAAAAACTTTGACAGATTATATACGTAAACCTTCCTCATGAATCACTTTATCTAGTGGTGAAAACCAAAAAAAAATCTGTGAGTTTATCGCGAACAGACAGACAAGCAGAGCGGCAGAGGACTTTGTTTAACAATATGTAGTGATATTACGATTGAATACAAGAACCACACGTAACAAGTTTTGATGTCTGAAGTGTATTATTACTAGACGAATTATTATGTTTATGAGTGGAGTTAGTTAGCATTCGGTTACTGTTATAATCCCTAATATGTGAATACTGGAATACAATCCGTTTTCCATAGTGGAAACGCGAGGAGGAGATTATTCTATCCAACTTAGTAAGAGATAATGAATGTTTGTAATAATACAGTACTTTCTGTTTTTATATAGAATATTTGTAGCCAAATAAGATAACATATAAATGTACCTCTTTCTCCTCTGTTTGTCAACAGATTTTCTTTATATTTTTGTAAAGTAGGTAACTACTAAAAGATTTTTTCCCTATCTTCAAGGAATCGAAGCCTTTATGTATAAATCTATATTCATCACACTTCATGCTTCTTACGCCTAAATTCTACATTTGTACAATATAGTTTTAACATTTAGGACACAAATCAAAAAGAATTACAGATAAAAATATCCATATATTAACACGAGAAGAATAAACGTATACCGCTTATTGGGGTAGATTTTTGTTACCACTGGATAATCACTAGTTATAATAAAACAACATTACAAGCATTTTTCTCTTTTTATTAACTTGCCGTTTGGTCCATAATATATTTATTTTCCAATAATTCATTTACACACTATCTATACATTCAAATATATCGGCTTGTTTTTGAAACAGTTCTTCCATACCTCGAAGAGGCAGATAGTAGAGTGGAATCGATAGAAGATAGCTAGAGGCATTGACACATGCGTGATAATAGTCCAAGCCCATGGACCATAGAATGCTAAGTGAGCTGGTCTAAATTCCGCACGATTCTGTGAAAAGGGCATTTAATTAACTTATCGTGTAAGTCACGTTTGTTTTATGTGTAAAGCAAATTTTATAAAGTAAGCTTAAAAATATTTCTAACACAAACTTATATGGGTATGTTTAAAATATATTTATATAACTACTAGCGGACCGGGCGGACGTTGTCCTGCCTTGAAAACAAAAAAAATCCTAAAAGTCGATCGCAGCGCCACCTGCCGGGTCCAATTGTGAATCTAAACCATTCTCGAATCTCCACGAACACACACAAAAAATTTCATCAAAATCGGTCCAGTCGTTTAGGAGGAGTTCAGTCACATACACACGCACACAAGAAATATATATATTAAGATTGATTAACTTCACCGACCGACGACCTATTAGTCTGCTTTATATTGCCAACACATACCGACCGTTACTCTATTAATCGGCTTTTTAATCGAGATTACCTAAAAATAGCATATTAATCGGTTGCCATGTTATTATTTTTATATTATTCTATAATAACAGAAAGCGAACAATTCTATCTGAGCATACAAAATACACAGATACTCCCGTGCGATGGTCTAGACCGAAAAACAGCCAGCGCTAAGGAGAATTTGCAGCTTAGCGGCCGGTCGGACGTGCGTATGCTTTTGAACCGCTCTCGGTCGGTAAAGAGTTAAGACTGTATAATAAATAGGTATATATGGTAGATTGTTCTTTGTATTCTGCTTAATTAGAAGTATTACAAATCAAAAATTAGAAAAATTATCTAATACCTTCTCCAGTGTGTTGATAAACCACATAGCCATATTAGCAACGAGAAGGAATGTGACAAGTTGTCGTCCAGGTTTGTCTCGTCGTTGTTCAGATGTACTACAACGGCGCCACCACGCATCGATTATAAACAGTGATTGTAAGATGGTCTAAGAATAAAAGTAAACTTTTCTTCATTCATTTGTAGAGAAGAGAGTTTTACATAAAATAAAATATTTTGTATAACCGTGAAAACCATTCATCACTTTAAATTAATTCCAAAGTATAAAAAGGTCAAACACATTACCTGGTTGAGAGATAAGAATTCCGAGAAGAAGCCAGTTAAACCGGAACTCTTACTGCTATACATCGTGTGATGGCAACCAATCAAGCTAAACATGCAATACACAAACATTCCAGTTTGAGCAAGAATTAGTAATGACGTGTCCAACCCTAAGACAGCTGAAATTTAAAATGGCAGTCAGACTATGCCTCAATCTAAAAATCCTTTCACATTGAATATACATTAAATAAGAATTAATTCCTATAATACTTAACGCTCACAGTACCTTGTGATTTTCTTTTATAGTGCAGTACTCGCATTTGTTTGAAAGCTGAAACCACTGCTAATATTGTTAACGTATACAAAACAACTTCGCAAATATTTACTTCAAATATGGCATCCTAAAAAGATAAACCTTAATAACTATTTCGTTTAAGAGAACAAACATATAAATAAAGATATATGTATACTAACAATGACAGTGGCTGGATTGTTGGCGAGTACGAAAAACATTATAAGAGATATGATGGTCAGGACAATTATTAGAATACCAGCAAATAAACCTCGATGCGCATGGGAACAGTCAACGGAGAAATGATGCAAGGCGTTACGACTGCCATGAGGCGAGCTTACACCGAGCATGCCAGCTGAAATAATGGAATATCAGTTAAAATGGTTTGCATTGATGTTTGAGAAGTTTAGTTTTAGGTAAATCCAAAGTTTGACTTGACCTTTTGTAAAGTTCTATTTTTTCTAAAGTACAGTACAGTGTTCTCTCAATCCATTATGGTGACAACTTCTGCAGTTTACTTGACGTGTAAAATATCTAACACCTAAATTGCAGGGTTTACAAAAAGGTTTATCAAATCTTTTACGTTAACAATATTAGCTACAACATTACCGAATTGCTGCAGAATTTTTTCCGGTGTCACAGAATTGTTGCGAGATTTGTTTTTGGGAACAGGATATTTCTTTTCAAAATCTTCGGGAGTGCATTTAACCTGTAATTTTTATACTTACAATGAATTTCTAATTAAATTTGCATTATTACTGTAACAGTTATTAAAAGTGACGCTTACTTCTTTCCACATTTCATAAAATATAACTGCACAAATTAATGAGTACTCTATTGTACACGGGAAAAGAAACGGTGAAGCGTTTTGCAGTAGAGTGCCCATAATATTGGATCTCCGACAGGAAACTTCTTCGGTGACGTTATGAGTAATATTACCAGCCGATAACATTGTATGTTCCAAATGGTGTATCTCATGTTTGGTCTCTTCAACGAGAACATACAACCATTCACATAAATTCGTCGCAACCATATGCATAAATCCAAATCTTTGGATTATCTTGTAACTTCCCGATTCTATGTCTTTATTTGTGAGGAATATGAACTGCATCTGTGCTAATGTTAATGTCATACGTAATGCTGGTGTCACAACGGATAATATTGAGCGACATCGATCCGTCATTTCGAAATATTCTCCGAATTCCAGCCCACTGTATACCATAGAACCGATACCAAAAGCTGTAGAAGTAAGATTAGTTAGTATACGATTTTGTAAACGAACGAAATGTATGTTCAATCTATAAAATTTATTTCTTCTTACCTATTGCTCCGAGTCTTAAATAAAAACTGCCATATCGTGATATATCTTCTTTTAATTTTGATTTTCCAGGTGTCGTTTTTCCACTCTTATCATCTTTTTCAGCTCCCTCTGTAATGTACATTTAGAAACTAATTTTTCTCGTTTAATTAGTAGGAATGTATTTTAGATTTTTCCGGTACATTTATACAAACAGCTTAAAACGTTAGTGGAATACAAACTAAAGAAGGTAATGTTCTTGGCAGCTGTAATTATGCAAATATGATGTGATTTTAATGCCTCATTTTGTTAAGCAAATGTGGTTAATTATTTTAATATATTTTTCGTGCATATTGTTTGTTTTCCTATTGTTATATTTAGTATATTTGAATAAGAAGCTCTTACCGTAATCGTGAATTATCATAGTGACAGCTTTCTGACGCATTATGTTAACGTATTGAAACACCACGAACAGTACGGACACCAAATACAGATATAAATAAAAACCCTGAAAATAAAATATGTGTTATGTTAAAAATTGTTAATTCTTATTCCTTCTGTGTATTTAATATTTCAATTATAAAGGCACAAAACTATAAATATTTATGTGTATAATTAGAATACATTATAATTCGTGTAAGATGAGATAGCGTTTAAACTTAAACTTACTTTTCCTTACTTTTTAATTTATAAGTAACTAGCGGGCCCGGCAGACGTTGTCCCGCCCTGTTTATAAAAAAATCCTTGACAAATTATATACCAAAATGTTTCTCATGAATCACTTTATCCACTCGTGAAAACCGCTTGAAAATCCGTTTAGTAGTTTTTGAGTTTATCGCGAACAGACAGACAGACGCGGTAGGAGACTTTGTTTTATACTATGTAATGATAGTGTACATTTTGTGTTAAATAACTAATTTTACTTTTATGTAAATGCTTCATACCTGATAGTACCTATCGGGAACGCCGTTTGCTATAACTTCAGTAACAGGGAAGGCGAGGCCCAAAACCACTAGGAGTTTAGCGTACAACGCCGATAAAGCCTTACTCAATGCTTCGCTTAAATGAAAAAAAAAACTTATATTGAGCTAAGGAATTATTATAACTAGTGGGCAAAGTTTGAATATATTAAGGGTACTAAGTTTTTGTGACGTATTAATATACACATGTTATTATCTGTTTGTTTTTTTGTGGTATGCACAAATATTGTAGTTTGTAGACGTAAGGAGCGTGAATTGTGGACGAATAAATACTTATAAATAATGACTAGCATTCGTCGATGGTATGGAAAGAAACTAAGTATTTCCAATCTTTTTTTGATGATACTAAAATTCATCAACAGCTATTAAACAAAAAATACTAAATAAAGAAAGTCGGTTGATAAATAGAGGAGAAAATGATACCCAACTGTTTTACCTTCATCTATTTATACATAAATTCCTATTTATCTAATATTTGTTTATTGTAAACTATTTTAAAAAGCTAGTTTTACCTTACATTCAAATAAACGCCACAGTTTAGCACGGATTGCAAACTAAATATGTATATACACAATTACAAATATATAAAGAATTTGCCTCAATTATTGAGTGTGGATGCTATTAGATAAATAATTTGTATGAAAATATTATGAAACATTTTCAATTTAATTATACTTATCGGGTCACGTTCTCACTGAATGCTCTCATAGGCTTTGTAAGTCAGCCTGTCTATTAGCAAATAAAGGGTGCGCTTTTGAATAGTGTTGACGCGAGGTTCGCTTCTCGCATTGTCAGTGGCATAATACTGAATACATAATGCCGTACGGTTGAATACACTTTTAAATAGGTCTCGAAGTTTTACTTCTACATCTATGACGTTGACGTTACCTGATTGTAATATATTAGCGTGTTTAATTTGACTTCTTTATTTAAAGAAATCCTCGTAGAACGTATTTAAAAGTATAACGTAAAATATTATCTACAGCTTGTCTAATTTCTTTTACATGAAAATTTGTTGATACATTGGAATACGATAGGTAAAAAGTTATGTTATTTCCGGAGACATTCAAACACATATAATAATAGCACATAACGTTATTTTGTTGTCGGTTTAGCCCGTGTCACAAGTACAAAATCTAGGCCAGAAAATTTCACGTCTGTCCGCAACATGTGTTACAAGCTAACACAGGACATCTTTGAACTCCGATTTATAATATTTTCAGGACAGTTACGAGCTTTATATTAACATACAAGTACAGATATCTGATAGTAAACAATATAATTGGTTATAAATATGCTTACTAAGATATATTAAAAGATATATGTTTATCCCCTATTTATATGATAATAATTGATAGTTGAAAAGAGAACTAGTATCTTTAGTAGCACTTTATCAATTGTAAAATGAAAATTACAATTGATTAAAATGTACAATTAAATAGCTATTGCTAATAATCTAAGGTATTTTCTATTAGAATAAAATGCTTTGTAACTTAAGATGAAATATACAATAAAATACAATAAAATACAATAATATAAAATATACATTTATTTTAATGTTTATTGGTTTTACTATCATAAAATCATGTAATAAGTAATGAGGTTATCTTTTTTAGCAATAGCTTGGGCAAACCTATAGGGGTTTGGCGATAATTTTCAATTTAAGAGTTAAATATGGGACGGCTTTGTTCTGTGTGTGTTTAAATTCAAGCCTGTCATAGTATTTATAGTATAGTCTGTACTTACTTGAAATCAGCAATATTTTTTAGAAAAATAAGAAAATGAATGCAATTTTTGTAATATATTTTTTACTATAGGATAATATTTAGATTAATAACAGCTGACCTGAATGAAATTGAGAAATGTAACAAAATAAACTGGCGCAAAGAAATAATTGACGAAAGTGTTTAAATTTGAAACTGGAGGGTACGAATTTATGAAATTAATGTGATCGACAGAATTTTTTAACGGTATTTTTTATATTATTATTCAGATAGTATGTTTTTCTTATGTACGTACATAACATGCCATTTGAATTTTTTTCTATTAATTAACTTACTGTCCTAAGATTTCTGCAGGCGAAGGTGATGTGTCGTGGTTAGTGGAGGCGACGGAGGTTCGAGAGTGCGGTGACAACTCTGAGAGGAATCGGCGTTGCGTTGCAGCACACAACGCGAGTGCCTGCGAAGGTCTTCGGAATGCTGCTATAATTGCTGATGGACGTCTGCACAATACAAATATTTGTAAAATACAAAGTATGAAGAATGTTCACCATATATCTTGTACGATCTGATAAGAAACAGAATAGTAGAGAACAATCTTTTCAATATATAAAATGTATTTCTTGTTATTCCTTTGTCCCAGATATATTAAAGTATATTATTGTAACGAGATTTGTGCGTTGTGAAATCTTTTATTTTGTTATTGTGTTTATAAAATTAAGTATGACAAATGAAGTGTATTTTATTTGTTAAGTATTGTCTAAATGTTGATAATATCTGTTTACTCTATCTTTCGCACGGGTGTACCAATGAAGAAAATGAAACCAAATCTTTCATTTACAGTATCACCATGTAAGGAAATAATGGCAACTGAATAACTGAAAGTCAATCTATTAATTCTGTAAATAATTTTAAAGATCGCTCTACTGTCATTTGTCAAAATGACTTTTTTTCACATTTACGTACGATTTTCAAATACTTTCATGCCAAACCTTGTCCAGATAATTAGACACACTAGAAAAAAGAATTAAAAAGCCCCTTTTTTCCGAACTGACTACGATATTGACCTGGCAAGGTCTTAACAGCTTCACCGGGCTACTAAGACGAGCGCATAAGCTCCGACTCAGTTACAAGGATTCAAATCATTACCGTTCGAGGTGAAGATACAAAAAAAAATGATACCTGGTGTTAAGGTTGGCAGCAAGCTTGGATTCAATATCATTAGACATTCTACGGCTGTTAGGTTGTGAATGAGAGTGTTGTACAAGAGGTTCCGCTGGAGTACCCAACATAGCTCGGGTCCGCTCGCGAAGTCGCCCCAGATCCGAATAAGATGATTCATCACTGTTTAGAACAATAATTAGATATTAGTGGCAAAAGAGCCTTACTTTAATGGTCCTGTATGAGTGCTGTTTGTCAGTTTTTTGTATATCTTTTAGCTTGCTTCTTAGGTCCTTTTGGTTCTGATATAGCAATACACCTACATAAATAATCAACGGAGGAATGATATTATTGAATATATAAGTATGACATTCCGTTAGTACGTCACAGCTACTTGTAAAATATTTGGAAGTTAACTTTCAGTTCAAGTGAAAAGCGACTTTCGTGAACTCAGTTTTTAAGTAAGTGCATAAAACTGCATATATATAACTATAACTGCATATAAAGCTGAAGAGTTTGTTTGTTTGGTTAATCGCGGTAATCGCAGGAACTACTGGTCCGATTTGAAACAAAATCTTTCAGTGTTAGATAGTTCATATATCGAGGAAGGGTATATGTTATATATCATCACGCCAAGACCTCTAGGACCAGAGCACCAGTGAACAATGTTTCAAAGTCGGGTTTTTTAGCTTTAGCCCAAAGTAACTATTCCATGTGGACGAAGTCGCGAGCAGAAGCTGGTATGTAATAAAAAATTATTCATCCAATTTTTGTATCAAAACTGCATATAAATCAACGCATTAACGGTGAATAATTAGTAATATATCAGATTTGAAATCCCTATATGCGAAATTAAACTTTTCACGTGGTAATATACTAGAAATAGTCAACTACTTTTTTTTCAATTAACATAAATTCATCTACTGTAGTTGATTATATTATTTCTTGAACTCATATCTATATTTTTATGTAGATGTTACACAAGAATATATAAAAGACAATCCAGATGCCCAGGTATACATAATATATCCATAAATATTTTTGAAGTTCTGTCCGCCTGCATTGAAATTTTCCTTTGTCTATGCAATTCATGCTTCCATATATTATCTACACAGAGTGTTGTAAAACTATTATATGTTAGTTCTTCGGTGTTACCTTAATTGGACAGATATAGAATTTTTATAAGAAACGTTGATTTGGAACAGCGACTTGTATAACGATTTGAGATTTGAAAGTTTAAATAAATATACGAATCATATATTTACTATATATAGCTGTGATCTTGAAATTCCTTTAAAATTATTAATTTTGATAGGTATTACATATAATTTTTTGTAAGCTACACTTGTCGATGAAAACTATCTCTTTTGCTTTCCTTTTATCAATAACACAAATATTAGCATATAAAGAATTTAGAAAAAAGTTGTAATAAAATATTATTTAAAATAATAACCGTGTAATTATAATAAAACATATAAAAGGGTAAAAAAATGAGTAACACATTGCTTCAAAAATATAGTCATCATATATTTTTTTTGGTTACCATCATAAATTAGAGCATCCTTTATACTTAAAGACAGATCTGAACTGCATCACTGTGAGTGTCTGATCTGGAAATCTCCAAAAAGTACATTTCTTTCGCGGGAAATGTCTTTGTAAGCTTTGTGTCCGAGATCCTATTTTGAATATTGGTTGAATATCGACACTAGCAAATAGAATAAATAAATACACATACGGATACGATATACAATAACTCTTGTAAATCAAAGGTAGTGTACGTTTTATAAAAACTGTAAAAAATAATACTAACGTAAATTTAAAACATTTGCTTTTATGCTATAGTTTAAAATACAATCATAGTTAAGAGGAATTAATTTATTATATTATTATTACACACTGACACTCGAAAGACTAGCAATATTACACTAAAAATTCCTCAAAATTAAAAACGAATCAAATCTTTGTTGGGAAAATATTTCGTTAATCATATATCATATAATTTATATTCTGTATATTCGTTATTATTAAGAATAATGCTTGATTTGCCACAGTTTTACTTCTATAAAAAAAAATCAGAATATGTGCACGTTGTGGTTACATACACAAGGTTTGCCACTTACCTTATATTAACATAAGGTAAAACTAATTACTGAGATAAAACATAGTTACAAAAGAAACTTTAAATGAAATCGCGTCTTTGTTTATGGTGACTAGACGGCATACAACAGATGCATTTTTGAATCACTTATTACAAAAAATATAAATTCAATTAATTACAAAGAGAAGCTATAATTAATTAGTAATAGTATAATATTAAATAATTATAGTCAATGGATGAACACAATTCAAACCGGTATTAAAAATGAAACTCCAAATCCGACAAATAAGGTACCGAAATTAATACGTGAAACATTTCCGACTTGTACGATAAGATGATAAACTATTCTACGACGTAAACACATCAACGGCTTAAATATATATATCTAAGACACAATTATAAAATACCTTACAATTCGCTAGTAAATTTTATATAATATGTATGATTTTTTTATGAAGGAACGATTATTTTATCTGTATATAATTCTAACATAAAGTGTATGACTTACCTGTCGTTGTCATTTTCTTCGTGAACTGTATCCATGTCTGTAATAGTGACGCCCGGATGAGTTTCGGTCGCTTCGCACAGTGGGCTTCTGTTTGCTGGACTCATCTACATAAAATTACGCAAATATATTTTCACGTCCTTGGCTATTGAATTTCTACGGAATACACCAACTAAACAAAATTAAACTTAAAACGGAACTCTTTGTTTGGTATTTTGCGTTATACAGTTATTTCATTGTTTTTTTTTTATTTAAATAAGTTTGGACATGATTTTATAACGAGTGCCACAAACATGCGTTAGTCATTTAGTATACACTTCGTGGAATAGTTTGGTTGACTCAGTTGATTGTGTAGCCTAATACTAAGTAATATTATAGACACGAAAGCGAGTTTGTATATGTTTGTTATGTATGTAAACCTTTAATGTAATTTAATGTAAACCTTTATAATAATATTGTAAGTTATTATTTCATTAGTTCCTTATACAGTGTAAGTGAGCACTGTGGTAGTTATATTGTGGGTTAAGGTTCCAAATATGTTGCTGATGACAAACCTCATTTGGCACGCTGTTGGTATCTATATATCTAATGTACACGTTACATGTTACTGTAAGTAGCGTGCGTGTCGTACTTACAATTGCTTTTAAAGAGCATTTCTATAATTGTACATAGTCTCACAATTTTATATTTCTTTAATACGAAAAAAAAACGCGTGCGGTGCTGCGGTTACAGCTAGTATTTTATTATAATATTAACGTGTAAATATTACTGAAAACTGTTGAATTGTATTTTAATATTAAATATGTTGATTTAGATATATAAATAAAGTTGAATAGCCTTTTGTTTTTCTGTGTTAATCGCCGAAACGACTGAACCAACTGTGACGAGATTTTTACTGACAGATAAGAAAAATTTTCATAGTATTATTTACGGTGAATATCATTATGCTTTTAGATAGGGGTTTTTACAGTAACGATAAAATTGAACAGAGAACGGGTAATGAGATTAAGTAGTCATGACAAAATGACAAAGAATAAAATTAAAAAAAAAAACAGTTAAGAACATAAAAGTGCGTGCACTGATTTCTGATTATTATAAAATAACTGTCTGCCTACACTTACCTGTCTATATCCAAATGCTTGCGAGATATTTTTCTTGAATATTTTTTCATTGCCATTAACTGATTACTATTGCCTTCGCTGGCAACCTTTTACAAACTATAATCGTAATAAATATAATTTTATGAAATAGTCATACCACCATTTCTTATGGAATTCAAACTTGACTAAGACGGTCCACGGATAAGATGAATTAAATTGAACGCAAAGAGATAAGGCGAGATACATAATTTGCACGTAGAGGCTGCGCGCGGCGACTCCGCGGCTTTATTACGTATTGTATCAAATAATCTTTTAATGCCTGTTTGTCTACGTCGACGAGTTTACTCCACTTAAGAGCAACACTTCACAATGTCAATTGTTTGATATATTTAAGTTTATCTATATATCATTATCATGTCACACCTTTGTATATAACTACGTCACCGTCATTAGATTAATTTATTTTGATACAAATGTAGTCAGTTTTCAGACATTACGAAAAAAATTAGATCAAATCGTCCGTCTACAGTACGACCATGTAAGGAAATAGAAATGGCAGCTGAACAACTGAACTTTAATTAACACTAATCTGTCATTTCTGTCAATTTTTTGATAATGTATGTACTGTATTCTATGTCACTGACTCACTCACTTTTTATATCGAGACTTTTTAACCTAAATGTACCACTACTTCGTCATTTTTTGAAACATTTTCTTTCATACAAACTTTACATTACAAACACAAAAAAGTAAGCCAAATAGGTACAAACGTCCAAAAATGATGCGCTTACAATTGATTGATTTTTCATATATTGATTATAACGATTGTTTTGTAAAATAGTAATTTTATGCAGATGCTTTTCAATAGAAATAATACTTACAAATATCGCTGATTACAAAAATGTTATAATGAATTGAAAAATACTGCGTTATCGTATTTTAATGAACACTAGCTTTGCCCGACTCCTACCGCGTGGAAAGTAATGTAAAAAAAAACAGTGACTAATAAAAGCATCTGAATGTATGAAGTCCGTTTACTTATCAACTTTTCTCTCGCACTTAAGTCGCGTCGTCATTAAAATTACAATAATTTTTGATAGAGTGAGCTGATTTTAATGAAACCAACACTAAATGTTACTCGAGGATATGCTTTATGATTTTCTTGGTGAGGTTTTATCATGAATGCAGTACTTTACCAGTGATGTGTGTTCATACAAACCAACAGACAGACAGACATTTGTAAAAATGATTGAAATGTATTTTATTACTCATTCCAAGACATATGCAACATTTTTTTTACAAAAATTTTAAAAAGTACAGATAATTTACATTTACATTCTATTATAGATATAATAAATAAAAAGTGTAAGGAATATAAAATCATGAGTTTGTTTGTCTTATGTCCGCTGGGTGGTTCGCTCTAAGGTTGTTAGATTGTTGAATAAGTTTCTGAATTAAGAGAACTGAAAGTTTTCTCATCTCGAGATTACAGCAAAGTAAGTGTTTACCGTTTGGCTGTGGACGCGGCCGCTATGAGACGCGACGCGACGCTTTTCCGCTCTCGACCGGGCCTGACTGCCTTCCAACTACTCGATATCGGATGTGTTTTAATTACATTTTTTATGAGTAAAACTAATTTAAAAGTAAATTATTTATGTACAAAAATACTAAGCACAAAAAAATTAAAAAAATGTAATTTATATTAAGTATTTCACTTTAATATATTTACGTGCGATTTACCTGGTTTTTGGGATTTTAAAATTATATTATTAATAAGCAGGTAGCTTTCGAAAAGTTCGTCGTCAAGAATATGTATAAAAACTTTTATTAGCGTCTGTTTAATTCTGTTTTCTTAACGTACTTAAATAATTTCCGATTCATAATTAAAAAATAATGATAAAATAAACCTTAAAAATGTCTTTTGTTTCTTTAAGATTCACTAATATTATATCTTAAACTCCTAGAATTGATTGTAGCACAAGAAATAATTGTAATCTCATATTGCACATAAAATTATTTAATCTTTTCGAAGATCTATAGCAAATAATTTCATTAAAATAATAACTAAATGTTAGCCATTTTGCCAAGTGGACTGCCATTTCTAAATGGAATATAAATTTATCGATATTTACCGGAGACAGGCCTAGCGCTTAACATTCTAAGTATTTTCATACAATATTTGCGTGAATGTATCGCACCTGATGCTTTCTTGTGTCGGTGCACTCTAAACTTACCGTGATTTACGTAAACAAAAACCACCCAAGAAACATTAAAGTAAATGCCGAGACATACAAATATCCAAGAATATATCGATTCATAGAAAATATTCAATATTATGTAAGTCCCCTTTTACTATTCTCAAGAATATCCGGACATATTTTTGAAGTTTGATATAAAATATCACATGGTATTTTAACAGAAGGTATAAATTTATCTTTCTCACGTACGTTAAACGAGGGTATATTAATAATTAGTATTGGTAATGTTATTCTGACAAAGGGTTTTGGTATTTTGTTATAGTGTTCAAGTAAGTGGTTCAACTATTTTTTTTATTAGAACATTCTGTTATAAAGGATACGGCTATTTTTAATTAGTCCTAATATTTATTAATAATTTCAACTTTAAACTTCAGTAATAATTATATCTTAAAAACTAATCTTATTATAGCGTTATAAAATGCACCATTTGTTATATCATTATCATTACATAGTATAAAACAAAGTCCCCTACCGCGTCTGTCTGTCTGTCTGTTCGCGATAAAGTCAAAAACTATCGAACGGATTTTCATGCGGTTTTCACCGGTGGATAAAGTGATTGATGAGGAACGTTTTAGTATGTAATTTGTCAATATTTTTTTCATAATCAGGGCGGGACATCTGCCGAGCCCACTAGTTTCACAATATAATCGACATCCTTACTAATAATATAAATGCGACTGTGAAGTGGTTTGTTTATTTGTTACACTTTCACGCGCTTAACTGGTGATCGAACTCTTGCATAGACATCTCAGGAGTACAGAAAAGGACGTAGGGTACCTTCATCTAGAAAATGTACCGTTCCCGATGGACAGCCCAAATCTACATTAACGCTGGTAAATCCGCGAGCAAAAACTAGTACATAATAAAAAATCTAATCCATCCAGCCGTTCCAGCGTTATTCAAATACAGTTTAAAAACGATTCAGAAACATAAATGTTATTTAATTTTCTTATTAGATGTTTTTATTCAAACCATGATCCAAGGAAACTACATTGTTAATAAAACACTTTTGATTTGAATATCTATGCATACTATGTATGTTTACATATAAAATAATAATTCATATATAAATAGGTATCTTATATTAAGAGGCATTACTTTATTGAACGCTTTGTACCCATTAGCGCCTTACGTCGTGATCTGTTTCAATTTGCATTTGTTAGTTTTGTTAGATCTATACGTACGTACTTTTTCATGTGTTTATTTATTTTATTACATACTATTCTTACAATGTATTTTCACTTGTCGACAGGCAACTCGAAATAAATGATTACAAGTTAAAGAGACAAAGGAAAGAAATGTTTGTATTTAATACTTATAATTACTACTTACACATAAGTGTTCTAAATAATATCTTATTTACTTAAGGTTTACATAACTGAGTTTGTTAGCAAAAACAAACTTCCGTGTTTGGGTCTAAGAACCACATATAGGTGAACACGGCTTTTAGAAAGCAAGGGAAGTATTCGATAATATTAAAGAGTAGCTACCCGCTCCGGCATCGCATATGTGTGCTAACGTATAGAGAAAACCAAGCACGATACGACCGTGTGATGGAATAAAATGGTAAATTAATATGAACGTAAATCTGTCAATTCTGGCAGTATTTTTGAAGATATCCCTATTACCTTCTCTCTCACTCATTTATTTTTTATACAGAGAAGTTTTAAACCAAATGTTTCAGTTTTCCATCCTTGTCCTACAATTGTAAACAAAATAAAAACAATAATCAGCCAAATAGTTGCAGCCGCTCTAAAGTGATGCGTACACATATGTTCGGCAATTAGTTTTTAATAAAATTGATTAGAATTCAAATGATAAAAGAATAAAAAAAATTAAAAGCACTTCAACATTTTCTAGTCATTCATAAGTTAATTCACACTAAAAAGTATACTATAACTAAAAGAACGCATATATAAGGCAATATTAGGCTATCTTAGGTCTTGATAGTTACAAGTTTAAGGTTCGACGATTAATTAAACGGCTGTCTGTGAGTATGATATAGAAAGGTAATTTTTAAGGAAGTTTTGAAAATTATTCTAATTTTTTGAAGAATTGATATACAAAACATGTATTCACAAAGAAATCTCATATAAAATGTTTCAGCGTTTACACACATAAAAGGCAACTATTTTTAATTTATTGGATATCATGATTTATTATGCTAAAGTCTAACATTATTACGTTCCCGTATAAGGTAACTTTTTATTTATTACAATCGTAATTTTACTATTATCTTAGGTTCAATGGTAGAGACTACGAACAGCGCTTATAGCGATGTGGGTTAAATTTCTACATTTAACATGAGTTTTCGCTGGCGGTTGAAATTTATATCTGTTACAATAAAATGTTGATTGTACGTTTAAATTTCGCGCCTTGAATATTGTTTACTATAGACTTGTATGCTCTATGACGCCATCTTTTTGTAATAAAGCTCTCATTCTTTTGTACCATAAATAAACGTCATATTTAAAAGTTGTACACTTACTTCTCAATTAATTATATAAATAAGTTCACTGTGAATATAGTGTTTTTTGTTCTCACATATTAACAATATCTCTTTCTTTATATTCTTATAATATTAAGGATTTAATATATATAATTTACTATTCTTATTAATATCCTGAAATAATATAGCTTAGCATCTCAAAATAATACTGTTCAAAGATCTCTTTTAAATCGAACTGATAGTTTATAAGATTATTAAACAAACAAACTTCCCAATATTATAATATTTATAAGTAATATATGTTTAAGGTTTTTATTTTGGAATAGAACATATTAAATATATTTGATTTTTATATATCATAATTAAAATTTCTTTAAATGCTTGAATCGTCTATTAGTTTTAGCAGAAATATGTATTAGATAAAGCTTTTTAACTCGCCTTATAGTGTCAGCCTCCACCTGTACCGTGGTTCATAGAAGCCAATAACCAAAAAACTTTACTAATTTCTACTGTTAGTTTAAGACCAGAAGACATTCCAGCAGGATAATTTATATGTCTAATGAAAATTATGAATTCACCATTTTGCAAGGACTGTAGTAAGATTGAGGACAATTATTAATTCTTGATGGAATGTCACAAAAATCATATTCAGAGGTTGCGGTTTGTTTTGAGGAATTTAATATGAATATCGACGATGTGGGTCTTTATTTCAGAATTCTGACAGAACCGACAAAAATGGCTGAGTAGTTTGTTTAAGCTCCCTACTTAATCAATATGCTATTATTTTTTTAAATTTGTACAAGTTTTAGTTGTAAATACATTAAGTTACGATCGGACTGACATACCAGAAATAGTCCCTAAATAAAATAGAAAGAAAAATAACTCACCTTTGGCGCGACGTGACGTAAATCGATCTGATTTATATGCCAAATTATTTTTACATGTTAACATCAACACCGACGACTGATCGTACTGATTCGGACACCTAACTTTGACGATTACTAGTTACTGTGTCTGTTATTCGTACGCTAATTTTTCGATCAATTGATAAATCACAATTTTTCTATAATATCAAACTACGAACTTATCACTAGCATTCACATACCTACGTATTTACAAAAATTGGTTGGAAACGGTCACTTTGAATCGGTGTTATCATTTGTTTCAATATCATTATTTTAAAATTATGGAAATTTAAAAATACGAAATAGAAATAACAAGTAATTTATTTTAAACATTTAATAACATTTCTTCGTAACTCTTTTCAGTAGATAATTTTCTTATATCGATTAATAGCAATGGCGGAATCTTATAGATCTATTTTCATCGAATTACCACTGAGAAAATTTACATAAGAAGTTTAAGATCTCTTCAGTTTTCAGTTTCTGCCTCTGAAAGAAAATTAACCTTTGTCGTTGTTCATTTTCTTCTTTTTTTTAAGTAACAAAATATAAATCATACTTGATTGAGAATACATGTACCAAACAAATAAACTTAAATTTAAAACAAATTAAAATTCCGTTTTGACCACGTCCCGTGCATTCCTACGATAGTTGACACATGAAATAAAAGCTTATGTTTTTCCAGTAGGCAGCTAGGATGCGTTCAAATCACAGGCTTTGCCGTCAGGTGCAGGTTTAGCTGTTTGTGTTGCCGGAACACGTTATATTGCAGCAACTTTATACTGAAACATGATTGAAAATAAATATACTGTTTACTTCCAAAGAAATACAATATGTAATTAATTGAATCGATGTAGTTTTTGGACGAGCATTTTAGTTTGGTAGAACAATATAACGTTGTAGATTTTAGACGCGATTTTAAGCACTAATAGAACGTAAACCTTTTTTGTATGAAATTATATGATCCACTCTTTTTAATTGCAGCATGATAAAGTTACGACACCACACTTGATAGAAAGTACAGTTTTAAAATATGCTTTATAGTTAGCGGTTAACTCTGAGATGTCTAAGAAGACACATTAAACCTCAAATGTAGTTTAAAAATCTCTTCAAAAGTACAGTTTAATGACTAACGATAACCATGCACCCATGCAACCCTGTCCTTCAATTCATTTGTCTGTCGTCACGGTCATGCTTGTCAGCAGCGCTCAAGGGAGCTCGATATAGATCGAAAAGAGAGCCACTGTGATGTGTTTCTCATGATGTGCAGAGTGGAGTATGCAGACAACCTACCAACACCAACCTACCTACAACCTTAAAACACGCCAGTACGGCGGGTGTGTTACACTTGCTTTGCTACTGGTGTATGGTGTTATTGTATCGCGTCGGATACAATTGTTATATCCTACCACACATAAATACTTATGAACATTAGATATTATTTCACTGCTTCTATAATTCTTGTAACTATTCTTTTTAAAATGGTCTTAACATGCTCAATCTCTTTGTTTTAATATCATGTAAAACTAGCGGATACGAGAGGCAGACGTTGTCTTGTCTCAGAGCTTAATATGTTCTGAATATAACCAAAATATATTGAGAGTCTAAAAATTTGGGATTATGTTTTTGTGTACAATAAAAAAAAATATAAAAATTATGAATAATAAAAAAATCTAGGCAGTCATAAGAACTGCCGACAGAAGTGATGTTCCTTTTTTAATTTACCAAACATATGATGAGCTGGACATGCTCAATACAAAATATCAATATTACATGTACACATGCCTCTATACTACGCGTCGCTGAACCGGCGCAAGCGCAATAGATCACAAGCGTGTCGAGGTCATCAGTGACGCATACCACAAGTTTTTCCCCTACAAAAAATCGCTCAACGAAGCTAAAGAAGTTTTCAGTTCAAAAATCTAGATTTAAAGAACAGAGACTCCTAACAGTTCTAACTAAAAAACAACAAGGTGACTCCATAAATGCCTTTTTTTTAAATCAAATTTCCTTTTTCGGTAAGAAGATATCTATACATATAATAAAAATGAAGTGTATATGTAATATCAAAATATTTTCTTTTTACTGATTGGATATGAAAGTATACACGTCACTGATAACAAAAATGCAATTTTTAACATTTTTGTCGGTCTTGTTGTCTGTTTTTGCCGGGTAATCTCCGAAACGACCGATTTTTACGGGACTTTCACTGACAGATAGCGGACATTATTATATATATTAATACGTGAAGCCAAATCTTTGTATCCCTTTTTGAAAGAAATGCGCGAACGGATGAACGTGAAATTTGGCATAGTTAAAGTTTATATGGAGGAGAAGTGCAGAAAGCTATTTATTTTATATAAAATGCATCATAAGTACATTAAATTAATTAAAATATGCATTACTCACACTACTGCTCCAATTTTACACAACATATACACACATGTAAATAAAAAAGACATTTTGACATCCGTCAATAACGGACTTCAAAAAAGTAGTAATAATATTCGTCCAATAGGACAGGCGAAGTAATTAATCCATACTGCCAAACTTCAAAAAAGGTTGCGAAGGAGGTTGCTATGCTCGACTGTATGTATTTTTTTTTACTCTTACATTCCAATTACCCTTTTTTATTCTACATTCAACAATGATATTATAACATATCTTATATATTAACACGTGAAGCCAAAACTTTGCACCCCTTTTTAAGCGAATTGCGCGAATGGATGAACTTGAAATTTGGCATAGTTAAAGTTTATATGGCAGAGAAGTGCACAAAGCTATTTTTTTTATATAAAATGCATTACAATCATATTAAATTAATTAAAATATAAATTACTCACACTACTGCTTGAATTTTACACAACATATATGTAAATGAAAAAGACGTTTCGAACATCCTTCAACCTTCTTACGTTCCAATTACCTTTTAAATATTTTTAACATGACTGACGTTGCATGCCTTACAATATGCCCTTTGAAATCAACTGGTCAAATTGTAGGTTAATTTTAGAATAATATAATATGTAAATTCATAATATACATAATATTAATTGATAAATAATTTATCTTTAGTAAATTTATGGAACTACTGAAATAATAATTATTCTCTTTGGTTTTATTGAATGTCAAAATTTTTATGTGACAGACTGCTTTCACTTCATGTCACTTTACTTCATGTTGCCATAAGAGTAAAGCAATATTTCCAAAGTCAACGTCAATATTTTAATGTTTAGTATTTCTTTATGGTGTACTCAAATGATGATACAATAAAAAATGAGCGAAAAATACTTTGTAAAATCAAAATAAGAAAATTTGTTTGGTCATGAAAGTAATCCATGACTTATATCTCCGCGGTTACATTGATGCAGTTCAACTTGATGTAGCAATTATATTTAGTACAGTTGATGATGAATTATGAACAAAAATGAATTCATTTTCAAAAGTTAATGGTAGTATTATAAACATCTTTGTTTTGGATTCATAATTTGATTCTATTGTGTATCCATTACTTTTCCAAATGATGATACTGGGTATATCACTATTCCTCATAATATATAGACTATATTTAATTCAATATCACCCAGAAATACCACGCCCCCATGGTGTCGTGTAAAATTAATTGAAAATTGTGTCATGAGGGGGTTCGATATTTTTTTTTTATTTTCGTAAAGTTATGTTTACTTAGTATTTAAGAGCCTTACCACCTTATCTAACCGCCTGTTTTTTGTTTCAAATTTATAATTAATTTCAATTTTCATTTAGACATCGATTTTTTTTTAATGTTTATATAATTGAAAAAAAGTGGCAAATAACTGAGTAGGCATGATGAAAGCCTTTGATTATAGAGGTTATAATACCCTTTGATAAAAGAACCCTAATAAAGTTCAAACTTTAAAAATTCAATGAACTATGGTCGAATGTCGACCACTGGGCGCCCACTAGTAAAAAGTAATTCAGTCTATTTTAATTTAGACTAGCTGTTAACTGTGGCTGCGCCCGCAGTGCTATCTCCAAAATGGTTTGACCGATTTTCACGGGATTTTAACTGGCAGATAGCTGACCTCACAGGAAGTAATTTAGGTTATTATATTTTAGATTAGCTGTTAACCGCGACTTCGTCCGCATCAAATTTAGTAAAAATATGTTGTTTGAATTATATTGTCTTTTTGGTCATTATGCCAGCCATTTCGTTTTATTTCGTCCGCGCTTTTGTCAATATGACTTAGTGACCATAGTATCATATAAGAATATTGTATCGAGATCAATGAGCACTATTTAAATTGTCAAATATTAGGAACTTCTTAGATATATATAAAGTTTCATATCTTGATTTATATTTATGCAAGATTTTAATACGTCAGCTCATTCATTGTTTACAATTCAATATTATATATTTTTAATAGTAATTTTGATGGTAGAAGGGATCTTTCTAATAAGATATTAGACCATAAACGTATTACTTATTGACAATATGGGCATATTATATCATTAGAATAACAACTTTAAGTCATTGTTTCATTAGTTCCTTATACTGAGTAAGTGAGCGCTGAGGTAGTTATATGGTGGGTTAAGATTCCAAATATGTTGCTGATGACAAATTTCATTTGATACACTGTTAGTATTAACATACCTAATGTATACGTTACATGTTACTGTAGGTGGCGTGCACGTTGTACTTACAATTGTTTTTTAAGAGCATTTCTATAATTGTACATGGTCTCACAATTTTATATTTCTTTAATACAATTTAAAAAAATGCGTGCGGAGCTGCGGGTGCAGTAAATATATATATAAAGATGGTAGGTAATCTTTTATTTTAATTTTATCTCAACAACTTATTCGAATTGCGTCACATTTAAACATCTAAGCAAAGCGTATAAAGCTTTTACAGAATTCCATGACAGGGGCGACTGAACTGTGCTTTAAAATAAAATATTTAAAAAGCACCCTATAAAAAGCGAATCCTTGTTCTGAAATACGTGTATTTCTTAAAATATCATAAAAGAAAACTAGTATACGGGACTTACTTTTTGGTAATAAAAAATAATTAACTAATTTATGTAAAACGTTAATTTAAAACAATGACATGACTGTAAAGGAATTAACTAATTAATTATGTCATCCCTTTGCGATTTTTAAGAAACGACTTCACGGAAATATTTTTGAAAGAACACAAAAGAAAACGTGATCTTGTAATGCCAGTGTAAAACCGTGTTCCATAAAAAGAAAGTTGAAATAAAAATCTGTTCTTGAGCTTCAAAGTTACAATTAATTCAATTTATTGTTTCTCTTAAAACGGAATTTCGCAGTAATTTTATTTCCATGGCTCACCTACGGTTTGTTGCCATGCCACAAAAAGCAAGCGGAGGAGCGCTCGACGCACCTAAGTGATTCGATACATGTTCAATATGTTTCATTAGGAGGCTCCGTGTTCGTTTATTCAATCATATCGGCAGCGGAGGAGAAGCGCATATGCTGAACACAACTTTACAGGATGCTTCACTCAAGTCTCCCATAATCAGTTTTTCCCGGTTCAATAATAGTATACACTCAATTTATGCCCGTATTCGATTTAGGAATACTTTCGCAAATGTGTTCTCCGAGGGGCTTTTATTACGATACTTAGTTGGCAGTATATCGTCCTTTCCGATCATTGTACCTGAACATAGAAAATAATAGTTAATTAAGAATCAAATAACGATGGAAGTTAGGTGATTGTTGTGAAAATTTTTCCTTCCTGCGGCGTCGAATACGGAACCATTCTCAGGAGGAACCGTTCCTTCGTGAACGTTGTCTGCATCCTGTGTCACAGGAAATGGTAATTACCGCCTAATCTCGCCCGAAGCGCTGGGCGGCTCGACGTCCGGATATGAACTTCCGTTATGAACAATTTAGCCAGCGAAATTGGATGACGGTACGTTCTGAATTCAGCATATCACTGGTGAATCAAATGTGAGAAACACGTGCGAGTGCATCGTAACCCATTCACAGCAACGATTTGAACCGACAAATGCACCAAGCCATACTTACAGAATATGAATGGTGGTGCTTTTCAAATCTGAACGAAATTATATTTTTATTCAAATTTAAATAGTTAAGTGCTAACAGTCGCCTGTTGAATACGTAATATATGGAAACTGGAAATAGAAATTCTAAAAAAAATTCAATGGTCTCAAAATCACATGTTATTATTTATTATGAAGATATATGATATTGAAGAAAATGTAGAAAATTGAAGCGAAAATTTTTAATTTAATTATTGGTAATTAAGACGTCCTGTTTACACAACTTAATTCATATCAGCAATAGTTTGTCGTAAAACAGACTTATACGAATGAAGTCTTCTGATGTATGAACTTTGGTAATGCAGAATATTGAAGACGTAAGATTTTATTTAAAACATAATTTGCTATGATGTATTGTCATAGTATAATGTCACTTAAGAGCTCTTGAATATATTTAATAATATCTATGTTGTTCACAGTATTGTACGAAATAATTTAGTCAAATATATATAATGTAAACGTTATACTAGCTTATAATAATTATGGTATTCTATACAAAAAAAAGTGTGTGTGTACTTATGTATACGCGTTAGAAGGTATACTTCTTTGGCGTAACAAGATAAAAATCTTTTAAAAAAATTTATCTTTCGCCTTATTCTACGTTTGTAGAAAAAACGACACTAACAATAGAAAAAAGGTATTTAATACATTGAAACTTTTAATACAAAGAAATACAAACAACAAATACAAAGAAACAAAATGTTGACTATAGCTAACTTCAGGGTGTCGGTTTTTCGCGACGGTGTGTGCGCGCATCATAATAACTTCAGGGTGTCGGTTTTTCGTGACGGTGTGTGCACGCATCATAATAACTTCGGGGTGTCGGTTTTCCGTGACGGTGTGCGCGCGCGTCGTAAAAATTTACTCTCATCATTTTCCTCTAATGCACCAAAAGAAGTATAACTTCAAAAAAATAAATTGGAGTGACTGTTTGTTATGTCAAAATAATAGCTTTTCAATAAATAGACGTAAACATGATAATGAAAACATATACGTTATTTATAACACAAAACATTTTTTTTATGTTTTGTCTGCCTGTCTGTTTGTTCTGGCTATTTTCCGAAACAGTTGATCCTATTTTGACATGATTTTTTACTGGTAGATAGCCGATGCTATACGGAGTAACTTAGGTAACTCTTATGATAGAAAAATGAATTAAGATTTCGCGTAAATATAATAAACAACGCAGAGTCCAGTACAGCGCGCGCTCCACGTGCATGTTTACACTGAACAGAAACTCTGCTAAATTCCACGCGTACGAAGTCGGGGTTAACAGTTAGTTTTATAACTAATTTACATTCTTATTTTGGTTCATTTGCCATAGCTTATTATTACAATGATATTAAATCAACACTAACAAGGTGTAATCGTTCAAATTTCCATACATACATGTAGACGCTTGCATTTATGCTAATGCTTTGTGACGTATTACAGTGGTTGCGAATGATGATCGCAGTCCGACAGGTAATAGGGACCATACATAGCAATCAGAGCTGAGATGGATCTATTATTAACATGCTTCTGCTATATGCCATTTATCAATGCAAGCCAATTGCTTACCAATAGACAGACTTATTGTGTAATCACGTATCATGGCTTAATAGGATAATGGGTTATACTATATGAGGAGTGTGATGTTTGATTCGTGGGCTAAATTATGTGTTTTTAATTTATTTTTTATTTACTATAGATACGTATATATATATATATACTATTCAGTTTTTAATTGAGTTTATTTTCATTAATATCTTACATAAATCATCGAATGGAAAACAGAAAGGTGAAAGGCGACAAAATTGTAAAAAAAAATCATTTCGATATTCATAGTGCGAGAAACGAATGGACGGCCAGTCATTGTCGGCTCTCATATTGGTTCCAAATGGACAGCATTCGTTCAATTTCAATACTTTTACAACACAATAGGTCCGAGTAAGGCGTGCTCACTCACCTGTCAAATTAAAAAGCACTTGCATATTCACAATAACCTAAAACATAATATTCGGGACTTGTTACAATTGACATTGTTCAGATAACGAACAATAAAAAGTTAAATTGAAATGTTTAAATGTACGGTTACACAGTGTTGAAGTTTAAGATGTATTTTATATTTCTAGATTACATTACAAACAACATAAATTCATAGAAGTGATTCTAAAATTGAGACATTTTTAAATGTATAATTTTGAAAATAAATAAGAATAATGGCTGAAATGAATAACAAAAGAAATGCGTGCAAAACCTAAATAATATGAATACAATAGATAAACGTAAAATTATGTTTTTAGATAATCATCATAAAATAAATTAGCATCAATTTTCATAAGTTTACAATAATGTTTTAATGCATATTTGTTTTCTTCTATAGTACTTATTTGTATTGGTAATATCAGAATAATTTTACATGCCTTTTTTTAAATCTTTAATTATGTGTTCATTACACAGTTCACGTTTCATGAAAAACTATAATATTTTTTAATAAATTTTATTATAACTTAGATACAATGTTTAATATAAAATTAGACAAAAGATTACGTGATAGGCGAATAATTAAAATTAAAGAGATTAATATGACGTGAATTACTTGTTACTTTTAATATATAAATGATAAAATTAGGACGAAATCGAACGATGATGTACATTCAGTTTCGAAATTACATCTATACTAGCTCTTACCCGACGTTCGGTGCCATGAAAGGTTCCTTATATTCTTTTCTATACACTTAAAAATATGTATGCGGGTTTTAATAACGGTCGGTTGAGTGCTTAAGACGTGGTACAAAGAAACACATTTGCATTTATAATATCGGTTAGGATTAGTAATCTCTAGTTGTGTCTGTATATTTTCTTAAAGTTTTGTACTTAATAGAAGTTTGTTATAAAGGTGTTTACGAATGCGAATTAAAAAACAATATTTGTCTGTCTATTTACACGTTCACATTTAACACAAAAACGGCTTGACCGATTTCTATGAATTATTGTACACGACAAGATTATACTGTTTCTTAATTTATAGGGTCAAAGAATTGTTAATAATAGGTACTTTTAGTAAAAAACGTTAAGGAACTTCGTTCCAAAAACGCGTGCAGTTTCTTGATGATTACGTAGTTATTGTATAAAGGTTTATATTATTGTGTAAAACGACAAATTTAGTGAGAACACATTTTATTACTCAGAAATATTTATGTTACATTAATGATAGAGTACGAAGAAGTACCTAAAATACTAAAATAAAAAGGTACAGCTATATTGCGGACGTTTATTTATAATTTTCTGGGAACTTGGTCTCTAGTTTTCTTTCATTGCTCTTGCAGTGTCGTAGTTCGCCGCACATTTTGCAGGTTTCGTCGACAACGAACCAGTTAAATTAATCACGGTTCCATTATCCCGAAACCCGAATCATGTGCGGATTCTTCATTCTTCTTCTTGTAATCATTCTTCGACTTGTATCTTTTACTTGTTGGAAATATTCTTGGAACATTACATAAAATTCAGTATAGTTTTGTATGTATTTTACTTAACCAGTGGACTGCTGACTACATTAAAAAACTCGTCATAAAGTTCTCTATACATTTTCAAAGGCTCGCTCACCCTAATTTTAATTAAGAAATAAATGGGCAATTAATTAATTAGGCAGTGTCCTCGCTTAGTAAACAAACGACGTAAGGACTACCTCCTGTAACTGCTATCAGTGAAGGTATAGCACGGTCTGGTGCCTTTGCTTACTACTTACTATGAGTTTATTAACTTCATTTGTAAATACATTTTAACAACATTTAAAGCTAAGAAAATGAAAAGAAATATAATAACAAATGAAGAGGAATGTAGTACTAAATTACAAACAGATTATCAGACTGTATTTTAGAATTAGTTCTGTGCTTTATCGTGTGGTATTACTATAATTTCTCAGATTAAATTACACATGGCATCTTCTAGATCGGAAAATTATTCATATTCATTGAACATAAATTCATTAACCTGGTAGATTTTAAACGTATACTAGGCACAAGAGACAAGCCAGGCGCTTATAATTCCGCATCTCAAAAATTTGCCTCGATCGAGAATGTGTTATATTACCGCGAATTCGAAATTACATATATCAAATAACGTTACAATAAAAGAACACAAAAATAATGAACTCATTGTGTATGTGTCGTACAAGATTAACGCACGTTTAAGCATTCCTTCGCGCAACAGATGACCAATTGTTCGTTCTCCCATAACGGCAGCTAAAAGTTTTCCCATTTATTCAGTGCTCATATGTCAAGTAGATGTAGTGGGTGCGAGGTGTCGAGGAATGCGGTGAGGAGGCGGGGTGTCAGTGGAGAGCGGCGCGGCGCGGCGGCGTCGGTAGCGGGCCGACGCGTTCCGGCGTGATAAGGCGGGCGGGTCTATTGTCGCGGCGTCGGCGCACGTTTCCTCCGTTCCCGTCGAGCCTACAAGCATTGTTCCCTTTAGTAATGAACAAACTTATTCCCGGGACTAATGCTGCAAAAGCGCCAAATGCCGAATTCGCTCACTTTAACGTTATCTTGCCGAATTGTTAACTAGTACATTACACGCATGATGTGACACAGCTTCTATAATAGGCCGAACGTATCGCTTCAGTTTGTCTGAACATCCTTAGGAAAATACATACTGAATGTGTGTTAACACATATTGGGGAGGGGATTGTTCATTAAAAATCGTATATTCTAGTGAGATACACTTATATTAAATTTACTTACGTATATAATTTGATTAATTCATATTTTAATTTCTTTTTCTTGGTTCTATATTATATTTAATATAGTAAACAAATACACACAATTACCAGTTATATTGTTACTTTATTCATCAATAATTTTAGAAAGCATCTTTCGAGGTTTTGTTTTATTTTAAATAAGTAAACTCGATTATAAAAATGTCTAATATTTTTAAATTTTTACTTATAATTACTTAAAATCTAAAACATTTTATAACACCATAGATAAACGAAGACTCCTTCCGATTGTAATTATAAGTATTCGAATCATCTTGAACGGAAAGTAGCTTATCTAAAGGTATTTATTGCAAAACGTTAATTGACAGTGTCATGTTTCTACAAATATATCTTAAGAGAAATAAAATAATCTTCTAATTCCTTACAATGTTGTTTATAAGTATACGTAAATGTGATAATCTGTAGTAATTTATATGTTAATACAGTTTAAACCCTAGACGATATCAACAATAACCGTATATTCGCTATTTTAAATCTCGCGCTAACAAATCTACCGTGGTGATAAAATTCCTTATTCACTCGTATACATTCAAAAATATCATATAATGGAGCAGGTCTCCATTTTCAATAGCGCAAAAATTTGAGACGAACCAGCAATAACTCTGAAGGGAGAAAATCGCATTTCGATCGAAAAGAGGGCAAATCTTTTATGTAATATGAGATTGTCATCGCGATTATTACAGGCAAATAGAATACGCCGGATCAGTAAGTAGGTTATCGGCTTGCTTCCCCTGCATGGAATCACTTTATTTCATGTTATTATCCTCTTATTTTATTTTACTTTTGTCACCTCGACATTCAGTTACACTTAGCGACGAAAGTATCTATTTTAGGAGTTTCTTTTTAAATTAAAAACTTTAGAGAATATTTTGAAATACATTATGTTTAGTGAATAGAGAGTATATTGGTGGTCGTTTCATTGTCGTTACTTCAGGCTGTACATATCATGACATTGACTGAATACGTAGATACACGAAATGCTTTATTTTTATATTTATTCATAAACAAGTTAGACTAAGTACTAGGAATCAAGCCGTGTGTTGTGAGGGACTTAACGTACAACTAAATCCTATCAAAAACATAAATGGGAAATGAGATTCAAGTTCAATATTATGATGATATAAGGCTTGGTTTTTGACTTCAACGATAAAAGAAGTGAGATCTAAATGGGTGCCAAGTTCAATGGTCAGTCCTGAAATTTATTTATAACAACATAAAAAGAAGTGTTCCTAATAGAATCAATTAATTGAAAAATTATAATGAAATGATAAAAATTTTCTGGTTTGATTAAAAGGTTTCTGTTTTAAAAAACTATTTTATATACTAGTTTAAAAAAAAATTTTTTCCTTTGTATTCACCCAACTACCTATCTGGATGGTAAATTTGAACTTTCTAGATCATCTGGAACCGGGTTAGAATTTTGGTCTATAGGTATATAGTGATAAAAATGACGATTTTTGGACGTTAATATTTAAATAACTATTTGATGTGTTAAAATTTGGAGCACATATATCTCGCAGGTCAATACACGAGCCAAATTTGAGATGTTTATGTGAGATAGTTTTTGAGATATGAGGGGTCAAAACTGGCTCCAAACTGTTCCGGTAATATTACACACGGTAGTTGCGCGCTCGCCATTCTGTTAGCTTGAACTTGTCTTGACACGCTGCCGCGTGTCTAGATATAATAAGAACACACAATAAACTCGGATGCAAAACATTAATTTGTGGTTCACAGGAATAACTCTGTGCTGGAATCAAACCTAAACGCAGGGTGGTGGTGGCAGTCATTTACTATACTGTTAATGTTATTTCTGATTTAGTGATTTAATATGGCGTATGCGGAATGGGAGATTCTATCACCCAGACGTGAAAACTGAAAATTGATCCCTTCAAAAATCGAAAATTAATTCAGAATTCTCTCGCAGTTCTATAGGCTTTTACAATAATAGCTGAAGTGGTTTGGATACATCGAATTTATTTTTGAAGTTCGTTTTTTATGTATGGGAGGGCTTTGAAATTGTGATTGGCAACCTTTTTGTGTCACAAAAAATGGTGAGGTAAACACTGTGTCGGGTAGAGTGTTGAAAACAACAGTTCCCCTCCGATCACCGAAGTTAAGCAAAGTTGGGCACGGACACTACTCGGATGGGTGACCGCCTGGGAACACAGCGTGACGTTAGCTTTTTGTTGTATTTTATTAATGAAAATGTTTCCCTGTAATACAAATGTTTTATACTATTGTGTGTATTTACAACACATCCTATTTTTTATTTGTTAAAACAATAGACGTGTTACTATAAATTAATAATTAATCCCTTATTCTGTTTTAATATTGAAATCTAATAAGGAAAATAGTGTTATACGATTATTAAACGAAGTGTAAATATGGAAATCGGTATTCCGTAACTTGTTAATTGCAATCCGCTGAACGGGAAAGTCGTAGTAGTTACATCGCAGCTTTATGCATCGACAGCGGGCGCAGATGTGCGGAAAAATCAGAGATTATTAGCTGCCTCGTCTGAGAAGCAACGGGAACGACATATTCATATTTAAATGTCGCGACGTGACTGCAACTCTCGTTTGTTAGTTCATGTGTGTCATAACTACTTGATTTCCTTCGTAAAAGCATTCCCTTATGAAAGTTTTAAGATTGTTTTATAATTTATAATTATACGATAATTGCCATATATTTATGTTGATTTTAAAACTACTCCTTTGTAGTTGTCGTTAATTTTTTAGTATCTATTAATTGATTAAACTGCACTCTATGACTTATACTTTTAAAAATCCCAATTTTTGGGTTTTTTGACGAGATCTTCATATATTATGTAGTTAGTGGATTTTAGTTTGTAGTCATTAACTAGTTGATACCCTAGACTTCGTCTGCGTCATTTATTAAGTATATATTTTATATTATATCAATATATTTTATGTACAAAGGACCACATAAGCATCAAACTGCTTGCCCCATTTCTTCACGGCAAGAAAACAAACACCGGTTAAAACACATATTTAACATTAATAAAAATAATAGTTCTTTAAAACTTTGATAACTGTTTATTTATTAAAAATAAATAGATTAAAAAAAACTATCGTGATAACTTGTTCCAAATAAGGACTAAGTGTCTAAGAAGTAAAAGAAAAGAAATCGAAATCTATCTAGTTGTTAAAAACCTCTTTGCATTTTATAATTTATATTTGAAAAAGGAACATCTTCTATGTCATTACGATTCGAAAAAGGCTATGGAAGTAAAAGCACACAAATCAGCAAATCTATTACTTTAATTTATAATTTAGTGTTAATTTTCTAATGTACTGAAAATAAAAAGAAACGCGCGTTTTTTCAATTTTAACAAAATATACTTTATATATAGATAAAAAACAAAAAAAAATTGAAGATAAAAAATTCCTTTGATTACCAAGTTTGTTTGTAAACAATGTTATCCGTTTATTTCCCTTCTCCTGCCCATGCGCAACACACCCCTTATTCTATTTTTCCATGGGAAGAAAACAATCATCGCTGGACGCGTATTGCTTATAAAAATCGTAATATGTTAAAATATTATTAACTTTATATTATAGTAAACCCTCGTATCATTTTATTGACGTCTATAGAACATGGATAAACGTAATTCTGACCATAGATTTGCATACTGCATCTAAATAACACCTTATTAGTGCGTACAGAGTATATTGTCGTTTAGCAAACAATACCGCGCAACTCAATTTGACTCATTTTACACGGGAGTGAAAAAACTGTTTTTTTATTGAATGTTAAAATCTTCATGCAGTAACTGGTGATTAGAATTGAATTGTGGGTTTTTATTGGCAGAAACGTTCAAAATGTGATATATGGTAGACGTGTCATGAGAATATATATCACTACAAATTATAAAACAACGTCCTCTACCACGTCTGTCTATCTATTCGGGATAAACTCAGAAACTACTGAACGGCTATTCATGCGGTTTTCTACAATAAATAAAGTGATTCACGAGTAAGGTTTCGGTATATAATTTGTCAAGGTTTGTTTTATTATCAGGGCGAAATAACGTCCATCGGGCCCGCTAGTCCAATTATATTTAATAGTAGAACCGCCACTTTTCGATTTAAGCGGTGTTGTTTGCTAAACGACTATACGTCAATCCCTTAAAAAAGAAATTATCGCACTCTCACGTCGTTAATAGTTAAAAGTAATGGGTACATAATCCTTAATTATTTCGGGTATATGTTGTTAAAGTCATAACAATTCTAAAACTGAAGTATTAGATAGATTTAAAAGTTTTTTTTTATCGAATATACTAGAGAAGTCAAACAACGCAGTAATATGTTACAGAAAGTTTGTCATCAATCACATAATTATTATATGTGACATGATATCTAGGTAAGGGTAAATGTAACCTGCAAGAAGGATCTTACAAATATATTTTATATTTCACAGCAGCAGAACGAGATTTAGTAGACTCCATATGTGAAACCTTTTTGCGGTCCGGATTAAATTTTTCATCAGCGATTTTCAAACCTGATTTAACTTTCTTAAAGAAAATTTCTCATACGGTTAACAATGAGAGGCTTGGCATAAGGTATATGTGTCCTTACATAAGCCTTTGAACATATATTATATATTAAATAATGTAAAAGGTTTTTTTTTAATTAATTGCCGTTATAAAATGTAAGAACTTCATCTAAAATCTTAAAAATGTTGTTATTGTTTCAAATTCACTTACTAAGTGAGAGTGGTAAGTGAATAATTTATAAGTTTATATGTTTGTAGGCGATAATCTCTGAAACTATTAATCCAATTTTGGTATTTCATTTATCATCATCATCATTACATAGTATAAAACAAAGTCCCCGACCGCGTCTGTCTGTTCGCGATAAACTCAAAAACTACCGAACGGATTTTCATGCGGTTTTCATCAGTAGTTAGGGTGATTCATGAAGAACGTTTTAGTATATAATTTGTTAAGGATTTTTTCATAATCAGGGCGGCACAACGTCTGCCGGGCCTGCTAGTTGATAGATATTTAACTCTCCGATATAATACTTTTATATAATAGGTCTTTACCTATCAAATTGCCGTTCTGCAGTACTGGCCATTTCAAATCAAAATAATTTTTGTTTGGCTAAGAATTCTAATTTCAAATTAATTTTATTTTAAAAACATGGAATTCTTTTTCCAAAAGTAATCATTTGTTTACTGATTAGTGTTACATTTTCATCGCATTTCAATCTTTTTTGTCATCATGGATACGTTAAAAATTCGAGTAATTATGGAATATGAGTACCGTCGTGGCAGCAACGCGGCACAAGCGGCACGCAACATCAACGACGTTTACGGAGCTAACACTACAAACCAACGCACCACTGGGAATTTCGACCTGAAAAATGAACCTCGAGGTCGTCCGAAGACTTTGGTCGACAATGACGAATTAAAAGCGATTGTGGAAGCTGATGATACACAATCTACGGCTGAATTTGCAGCAGCTTTCGACGTTAGCGTCAAAACAATATTGGTCCATTTGCGTCAAATTGGATAGGTAAAAAAGCTTGACAAATGGGTGCCCCACGAACTCAATGATCGCCAGCGCGAAGTACGCGCGTAAGTGCAGCGCGTAGAGCGTTGCACTGCTCAACAGACACACAAATGAAGGAATTTTGAACCGCATTGTTACCTGAGATGAAAAATGGATTCTGGTTGATAACCGCAAGCGCTCAGCAAGTTGGTTGGATCCTGGTTCAGCACCTAAAGAATGCCCTAAACGATAACTTACCCCTAGAAAAGTGATGGTCACTGTTTGGTGGTCTAGCGCCGGTGTGATTCATCACAGCTTCTTACCAAACGGGGTGAGTATTACTGCAGATGTGTACTGTGAAGAACTGAACACAATGATGGAGAAGCTGGCACATCTCCAACCAACATTGGTCAATCGCTCGTCTCCGCTGCTCCTGCACGACAACGCGCGACCTCATACTGCACAGCAGACGGTCTCCAAGTTGCAAGAACTGGGGTTGGAAGTTCTCCGTCAACCGCAGTTTTCCGTCAACCGCCCTACTCACCAGACCTTGCGCCTATAAACTACTACTTTTTCCATAATTTGGATAACTCCTTGGCGGGAAAAAAATTCAATACCCGAGAGGCAGTACAAAATGCCTTTCAAGAATTTGTTGCCTCCCGTCCAGCTGATTTCTTTAAGAAGGGCATCAATAAACTGCCACTGCGTTGGCAAAGTTGCATTGATTGCATGGGTGATTACTTCGATTAATACAAATAAAAAATACATGAAAAAAAATCCTTTAAATTTTTTCATACAAAACGGCAATTTCATAGGTAAAGACCTAATGTTTTTTAATACAACCATAATTGCGGGTTATTGTTAGTAACTATAAATAAATACACACCATATTAATACAATATTAACTTCTATCTTGAAAAAGATGCACACTAACGTAAATTATCATAGCGTACTTTCCGATGACGTGTACACTTAAAACATTAGAAATTGATTTTTTTATCAATGTGTTTCTTCTGAATATACTATATTAGCTTTTGCTCGTAGCGTCGCTTGTGTTAATGCAGATTTTGATGTATACTTCGCAAATAGTACTTTTTTTCTAGATAAGAAGTACTTGAAAGCAGATATGCAAAATACTAATAATAGTTAAGGCGTGAAAACATAACAAATAAACTTATATTGGCATTTGTAATATTGGTAAGCATTATATATTTTTTTAAATAACTACTGGAGAAACTTGACTATTTTCTTAATAAATTTATGTACTTATTACCTACTTTGTATAGTCTGTAGAAACATTGCATTTCACGCCAATAAGATTTGATTTGTTGTTTCAAGAGTAGAATTTGTATAAACATGAATTTTGGATTTTATGGTTAGTGTTTGTTCTAAGTGTACAAGTTAAAACTTTTTAAAGTAATTAGGAAAAAATATATAAATATACGTTTTTTTTTAAAAGATTCCAATAATAACTTCAGATTTTCGGGTTGACTATTGTTTAAATGTAAGAAAAATATATCTTTAAATGTAGTTTTTTCTATATAGTTTGACGATTTTATTTATATAATATACTAGCGGACCGGGCGGACGTTGTCTTGCCTTGAAAACAAAAAAATCCTAAAAGTCGACCGCAGCGCCACCTACCGGGTCCAATTGTGAATCTAAACCATTCTCGGATCCACTCGAACACGCACACAAAATTTCATCAAAATCGGTCCAGTCGTTTAGGAGGAGTTCAGTCACATACACACGCACACAAGAAATATATATATTAAGACTAGTTGGTTCGCGATTTTGCTATTGTGTTCATAGTTGTTGTTTTAAATTGTAATTTTGTCGTTTCTGCTTAATTCCTAAGAGAATTGTAAATTATACGTTGCGTAGATAGTTCTCTGAAGTCTTCTATTTGTCTATTGTAATTCTTCTTTTGTTATTTTTGTAATTGTTAGGACAAGGCTTGTATGAAAGAAAATGTTTCAGAAATCGTACAGAAAATTAAAAAAAAATAGGTTTAAAAATCTCCATATAAAAAGTGGAAACGAAACGAAATAGGGAGAATATCTTTAAAAATATTGACAGATCGACGTCCATTTGCCATTTTAGTGTACTACATGATCAACTGTAAGTGGAAGATTTGTTCGAATCTTCTTCGTCGGTACATCGGTGAGAAACCGGGGTGGACAGTTAGTTCGTGATTTTTATACATTTAAATTGTCGCAAGCACTTAAAAATTTTAATATTTCATTTTTTTTTCAATTTCATTTTTTATATTACTGCAGACTATACACTACTCCTGCGGACCAAGCCGCATCACCTGTTTACTGATGTCGTTTATTGTATAAATCAAATCAAATCAAGAATAGTTTTATACATAGTGCAGCTTATACAGTGAACTATTATTACTATTATATTGATCATTAATGGCTGATAAAATTATATACCGACTTAAATACGATTTCGATAGTATTTAAATTCGTAGACGAACATTTAGATTGAAAAAGTAAACATAGAAAATACAGGTTATAAGGAGGCGCAGAACAGCGGAGATGTAGGTAAATTTATTTTCTGCGGAAAAATTGTGTTCGTAAACTTAATTTGCCGCGAGGCGCAAACATTTTAGCACATTTTCCAAGACTACCTCGACTTAATTATTATTTATCTCCTTATATGTATATCTTGTAAATTGTTATACTTGTTAAATGAAATGGTGTTTGGAATAGAAAAAATATCAACAGCTTTGTGTGCAATATTATCATAGAAAATTATTACATACTAGCCTTTGCCCGCGACTTCGTCCGCGTGGAATAGTTACTTTGGGCTAATGCTAACACGCAGTGGAAGCTCTCAACAGGAAAAAAACCCGATTTTGAAACATTCTTCACTGGTGCTCCGCTCCTATTGGTCTTAGCGTGATGCTATTTAGTCTATAACTTTCTCGATAAATGAGCTATATAACACTGAAAGAATTTTTCAAATCGGAGCAGTAGTTCCTGAGATTATCCCCAACAAATTCACAAACTTTACCTCTTCATAATATTAAGTATAGATGTAAGTTCGCGTAAACTCAGTGTCTTATTAATAAAAACCGGTCTTCCAAAATGAGTTATGTTTAATTTCAAATTTACCAACATGTTTAAAACCCGTTATAACACAAATTTAATTATAAAATAGTTATGTAAAAACAAAATATATTTAGAGTTTTTGTAAAGGGGTTTTATGTTTTCCAATAACATCGAATATTGTACAAAGATACTGAATATCTTCGGCAGTTTGTGACACAAATTTACTAAGAATAAAAAGATTCTCTCTTTTAAATATTCAATAACAATACAAAGGGATAAAAATGTTCAGTGTAATTTTACGGAGAGTCTGCGACTCAATCTAGCCGCGCTGCGCCGCCGCGCCGCTCCGGGGAGCTAAACCGAATTTATGGTTTGAAAATTAAACCTAAATTGGATATTGCCGAGTAATTTTTAAGCATTTGCATTTAGTTATTAATTAAGATGGAATCAGTTTGATGTAATTTCTTTGAAATTGTGTATCTTTATTACATGAAAAATGTTATGAGAGTTAAAATTTCTATGAAAATATAAATTAGCTTTCAGTGATATTTATATTTATGTTAAAGTTTTGGTTTATATAACTTAATATACTAAATAAATTGAATTCCCATTCAAATTAGTAATTTTATATTGACGGTTAATGTATTATGTAAAAAAACCTTGTATATTTTATGGGAAGATAAAAATAAAATGATTTCAAAAAGTTTATAAAGTTCACAAACTTTTTAACACAAAGAAGAATATTTTTGGAGATCAATTTACTATGTTTTTAGTATTTTTATCATTCGATTGATAAGCATGGACTTATTTCTCGCATGTAGAAGAGTATATGTATTTTTAATCTTTCCAATTTGGCCCTACTTTACGCAAATTAATTAACTTTCATGATTCTTTCATCAGGCATTAGATAGCTACCTATGGTTTAAGCGCCGATTAACAGACAAGATATATAGAAAAAAACAATATATGTTATAATTTAGACCGTAGTAACTTTCAATAATTTACCGACAGTCGAAATAAAATTGGAGGAAGTAGATTTAAATGATGTTTTTAATATTTTGATTTGATTTTGATTGAATTTAAAAATCTACAAAACTAAGATGAAGGCGCGTCTTATTGGCATTCTCTTTCAGTAGTTTAAAGGTGTCAGCCATTGTGCAGGTCGCCAAGGGATTTGTGGCAGGGTTAACACTTACTGCTAAATTGTAAAGTATAATTAATATCAACTATCAGGAGAATATCTTTAAAAAAGACAATTACATTGAAATCGAAGATAATCTTTAAAATTGGATATATAGCTTTTTAGAGAATATCTTGAGCTACACAGGATACTTGTAAGTGGTCTATAAGATCTATAAGAAAATAGGCTGGCATTTACATATAGACAAAAGGCAGTCATTTTGCTCAACTTATATAAAGATTAAAAACGTTTAATTAGGAATTAAAATGAAATTACTCAAAAAATGCATATAAAAATATACAATGATATTCAAATAAATACAGTGAGAAGAATCATAGTATATGTTGTTCGTGTATATAGGCTTATAGCTAGTTAACACTGAACAGATTTGCGTGTGCTATATAGGGAAATGGAGCACAAAGGCGGCCTCATTGTGGTAGGTCTCGTGCCGCCACTGACGTATGTGTTCACGTCAGCATATATGACAGGTAACGTTGCTTTACAATTCCAGTTCATATTACCACAATACGGTATGTAGTACAATTTCAGCTGTGTGGACATATTTATTTCACTCTGCTTTTTATTAATAATTTACTTTAAATGCTCGTCGATTACTGTAAACGGTAAAATTACTTATTTCAGTGCATATAAAAATAAATAAGACCTTTTGTAAATATACACTGCTAAATTGTGTACACGAGGAATTCAAGGTGTATGTGGAAATCTGTCATTCCCAACAACAAAGCTGATATGAATTTCCAAAAGGTTCTATTTTAGGGAGGTCAATGAAACGCAACCGTACCGCATGACGTATATAATCGGAGGGATAGAAAGATGACAACTTAAAATATAACATTATCTATATCTACCTACATATTTTACAAAAGCAACAAGAGTAAAAATAAAATGTCATCATCACACCAAATTCTGCGTTCGATGGAGCCACGCATAAGTAAAAGGCTTACTTGAGTGCTGCGCAGATGCACATTGGTTTTGAACCATTTTGTGGTCTACCCAAAAGCTTAGCTCATAGAACCCTTATGAATCATTACAACCAAGAAGCCAAAAGGATCTGACATAACTTACCAGGTCAAAAACATTTCAAAGAGTTTATCAGGGCTTTCACCTAGCGTAGTGCTGGAGAGGCTCGGATACTCAGTAGGAATCAATTACAGGTTTTGGTGAGAGCACTCACTGGACACTGTTGTCTAAAGAAACATCGGTGTAACATCTAACAGCGTACAACATCGGTGTCCAGAGCACAGAAGATTGCAGATTTTGTGACGGTGTGGATGAAACTCGAAAACACTTCTTGTGTGAATGTGATCTATTGAAGCCTAACGAAACTGAATTCTGGGAAAGCACGTATTACTCCCGGATGAGGTATAGATGGTTTCAATCAAAAAAACCCTTCCGTTTTTAAATGCCATAGGACTAGGCAAGGAGCTTTAGTAGGGTGAGACGATCACTATAGAACATTATTGGTCGCAGTGATACAGGACTAAGGCCTGCATAGTCCCGCTTTAGGATAATAATAAAGTACAAGGCTTAGACTAATTTCAATTTCAAGGGTTATTTAGAGCGCGTGGTCGCTTAATGTGCCGCCATAGTTCTGGTTAAAAAAACCATGGGCCAACGACAGTGACTTTATGAAAATGGCGGTGATGCTAAATGAGATTATTTTCGTTGGATAATAATTTTGACCCTTCTAAACGAGTGAATTGTCGCAATGATTCTTCGTTCACGAGTAAAGTAAATGACGTCACCACAAGAAATTGGTTCGTATCGAAGTATGTTTTAATAGACATAAAATTTAATGATATTTTAAGGCAGATCACTATATTTTTTAATTTTGAAAATTGTTACTAAAAGCTTGAAAACAATAGATAAAAATAAATAACAGAAAAGGCAGCGTTGTCAATCCGTAAAATAATTTTGTTTGTCTAAAAACGAATTAAATAAAATTTCTACGTTACGTTAAATATTCCACATCCAAAAAAGATTTTAGGCAGAGTAAAAACTTCTGAGATTCTTTGACACAGTATGTTGATATTGCAGACTCTTATCGCCCTCTTTATAGGGGGATAAATCTTCGGTATATATTTAAATGGGCAAACATCAAAACTGTACGAAGAAATCGAAAATATAGAGTCGCGAAAAAGTTGTTGAAAGTAGCGTTGATACGTCGACATATTTGATCATAAGCCCTTTATATTATAACAATCTGATAACTCAAGAAATTAATTTTTGTTTCTCGTGACATAATATAACTTGCAACACCCGACGAACACGGTCCATTAAATATGTCCAATGGTGTATTTTAACGTAAGCTGAAACAAATTTTATATGAAGCCTGATTATTGCATACGAAAGCCACCAGGCAACTGACCTGATATAGCAAATCACAGTTCGGATTTTATCGGTAAAGCTCGGTTTTTGTCGAACGATCAACCCACTTTCTGCCTACAATATTTCGCACAGCGATACACGGCTCGCCCGACGTACTACTGCGTTCTTGCTTAAGGTGCTCCATTGACTTACAATTTGTATGGTAATTTCTCCGTTCCTAAGGATGGTAGTGTATTGCTTGATAATGTTTAACCTTCTTCAATCGATAGGCTATAAAATACAATGATATTTTTTCGAATCTGACTGGTAGTTCCAGATGTTAGCTATATAGGTATAATTATTCACTTGTTTTCATATTATTATAATACTAGCGGGCCCGGCAGACGTTGTCCCGCCCTGATTATAAAATGTATACCAAAACCTTCCTAATTAATCACTTTATCTACTGGTGAAAACCGCAAGTAAATCCGTTATTTTGAGTTTATCGCGAACAGACAGACACGGTAGAGGACTTTGTTTTATACTATGTAATGATTAGGTAATATAGTTAAAGCAAGCTTCGTTAAATATTTCATTGTTTTATGATTTATCAGAGTAGTGCTTACTCCCACAAGAGACTATAATCCTTATTAATTGGCAATAGGTTGATTAGAGCGAACATGTACAATAACATGAAAATTATTGATTCCTACAATACATACAAATAAACTTTTGAGATCACCGTGGAGGAGCGAAACACGTGTAATCGAAACTAGTCACAAATTCCATCTGCAAAATATTTTAATTTGTCTAAGTATTTATTCTTTAGAGCTATATAACAACTAAGTGTACTAGTTCGATTAATTTCTCCAGGTACTGCCCACGGTGTACCGGCTGCCGCTTTCGTTGGGGCGGCATGGGCCGGGAATTACTTCTTCAGGTATACATCAAACAGATAAAATCAAGTTTGCTGCAGGTAGACGAAGTTGCAGCCAACCAATTCAAGGCGGATATAACGAAATACAGTCAACTTTTCATGATAGATTACCTCAAAGTGACGCCTTCATGAATCAAATTCAAATAATTTATTTATTTTTATTTTTTTATTTTTTTTATTTATTTATTTACCAAGGTTTTGTGAATTTCGCATGCGTTTTATTTAATATACGAATATCTCTTTTTGATTAAGTTATAGGGTGACTTTGACCTATATTTCAACAAATCTTAAGTTATGATATCATTTGTATGGTATCACACATGTATAGAAAGAGGATTGGTACTTTTAAATGCAGCTGCCATAACACAGAAATAGGTGATCGCTGATAAAATTTTAACTCGAGTGCTATTTATCATAGCTAGTTCCAAAAATACCAGAAACAGTGGTACTTCCAATTTTATATGCTACTAGCGGGCCCGGCGGACGTTGTCCTGCCTTGATAATAATTAAAAAATCCTAAAAGTCAACCGCAGCGCCACCTGCCGGGTCCAAATCTAAACCATTCTCGGATCCACTGGAACACGCACATAAAATTTCATCAAAATCGGTCCAGCCGTTTAGGAGGAGTTCAGTGACATACACACGTACAGAATAAATTTATATATAAAGATATGTACTATAACAGAGTAAAGACACTAACTTACGAATATTTTATGATATATAGGTTCTATCAGTTTGTTGATAAATATTAATGATTTTATATCTGAATATTATATTTAAACTTTGTGTTTATTTCATTTTAAGGAATTTTATTAAGCTTATTGCGTTTTCAATTATTTCAATTAAGGCACCAATTGATACTTTTCTGCCTAAGTAGCTTGTCAATGATTTAATTAGTGTTATGTAAATTTTAGTAATAAAAATGTTAATCAATTTACTAAATTATTTATTTTGGTTATATATTTTTGTTAATAAATATAACATACTAAAATTGTTCCAGGATTCGTATTACAGAAATGATACTCGCCTAAATAACGTCGTGTTAGAAATCCCGTTGTACAAACGAGCAACAAGAGCCGAGAGGATGACATGCCATATTTTAAGTATCGGAGGAAAGTCGACACACAAGCGACACTTTGTAGAGGAAAACAGGTGATCACCACCCCCTGTTTCGCCTTGTCTCGTCTCGCTTTATTGATATTACAGTCGACGCATTAACCACTCTAGTTGTCTATTGGTTTCCACATAAGGAGCTACACTATAAAAGTGGAATAGCGGAACGTGTTGAAATAAAATAACGCCGTTAACCTTTGAAATATATTCTTAACACAATAAATATGCTATCTTTCTACTCTTTGATATTATTACCATTATATTTTCAAAGAATAACCTCAAAATAAAATAAAATAAATATATGTATTAATAAAGTTACATTAATAATATTCTTTAAATTATGGTAAACTGTATATTAAAACTAAGTTTGTGTCGTCTTATGTTCTTTCTGTTTTATTGTATTCTGCGATTTATTTATTTTATTTCATTTCGCAGGATTAAGTTCATAATTGTTTCATACCAAGGATCGTATTCTGCAAAGGGAATTAGACGATAGGATTCCAGCGAAGTGGTCACATTTGAAAGCGTCTATAAATTTATCGTTTGTGAGTAGATGTGAATAACCAAGTTCCATTTAAAAAAATGAGTGCGTGTAACCGTCACACGCAATTGAAGTAAAACTTCTTTGCGTTATAAGAGACGGCGATTTAGTTAAAAATAAATACATCATTTGTGAATTTAAAAAGGCATTATTCATGATGTAACACTAGTAATAATATATAACTACATTTATTATGGTCGACCACTATACATTTTAAAACAATAATTTAATTACTATCATATTTTAATTATGATATGATTGGTTTATGATAACTGAAACGAGAAACATAAATTTTACTCTGCAAATTTTCTATATTACTGATTTAATTTGTTACTTACTTACATTGAAACCAGATGGCAGCACGGTCAAGTGCCCATATATACAATATATATATAATTAATTCTATTGTATGTTTTGTTATTCAATTTAATATTTTTTTATAAAAAAAAATTGCGTACTTTTCTATATTTCATTTCTTTTATAACAAAGAGTTGCTAATAACATTTCCTGTGTTATTTAAGTTCCGAATTAGCTGATAGATGGCACTACAGATGATGAAGCTTTGATTTAATTGGTTACTTATTTACATTGAAAGCAGATGGCAGCACGGTTGCGCGTCCATATATACATAATTAATTCTATTGTATGAGTTTTTTTGCCAAATTCTTTTGATTGATTTGTTTATGATAAAAATATTCAAAAAACCGGATGGTACGTGACACCATATTGCCGTGGCGGACTTCCGTTGCTTTGTCGTCCAGTTACCTCGTAGTCGCGCCTAAAGAAGTTTTACTTCAATAAAGTAGCAAAAGTTTAAGAGCAAAGAAGTCGATGAATAATGAGATAATGCATAGAATAATAATACTGTCTTAATTGTTGCAAAATGATTATATTGACATTAAAAATAATCTTATACGGAGTTGTCAGAGAGATATAACTATTTTATCTAGATTGCAAGTCAATATATAAAACGTGGCTCGTTGCTGGCTAGAGGCAGGTTCGCCGCAATAGAGCGCTCTAAAGAAGCATTGTCGCCGACCACCCGCAATAATGAGAGAGCTTTCCATTACGGATAGGAGCTTATATTTCTATGTATTCCTATGGCCGGTGGATTGCTGTCTGTAATTGTATCCGGTTAGTCTGCGTCCTGGACTTACAAATATGTAGATTCTAGGTATAGTGCCGTCGGTTTGTCGATTTCAATTTAATTGTGACCTCTTATTTCCTTTACGGCTTTGCTAGTCATTTGTACTTCAGTGACTGTCAATTGTTTGAATTGTTCTCTTACTATTCGCCACCATGAAAAATGTTTACACCATAATGGAAATATATGCTTACGATTTTTAATTAATTATAAATTTTGAATTTTAAATGCAGCTGCCATAACACAGAAATAGGTGATCGGTGATAGAATTTTAACTCGAGTGCTATTTATAATAGCTAGTCCGAAAAAATACCAGAAACTGTGCTACTACCAATTTTATATGCTATATATACTATAACAGAGTAAAGACGCTAACTTACGAATATTTTATGATATATAGGTTCTATGAGTTTTTTGATTTTTTTTTAACATTATTTTAGGCAACCAATCTTCTAGTACATCATAACTGCCACTATCGAGTAAACAATGATATAACGAGTTTCTTGGAATCATTTTAATGAACTAACAAAATGGTTGTCGTCTTGTTGGGACTTTCCAGGGAGTTTTTCAGGCATGTCGGAAGCCATGCTCCATAACATTATTTCCCATCCGCTTCACTTGAGCATAATAAACAAACTATATTACGTAATACACCACTAATATTACAAAATATATAGCCAAATAACACAAGATCATCATTACATAGTATAAAACAAAGTCCCCTACCGCGTCGGTCTGTCTGTTTGTTCGCGATAAACTCAAAAACTACCGAACGGATTGTCATGCGGTTTTCACCGGTGGATAGAGTGATTGATGAGGAACGTTTTAGTATATAATTTGTCAAGGATTTTTTCATAATCAGGGCGGGACAACGTCTGCCGGGCTCGCTAGTTTGTAAATAAAATATAAAATCCACTATATGACGTTCTAAGACCACGCCAAAAACTCCAGTATCTACTTTTAGAAGGCAACTTGTATTAATTTGAAGAAAAGCATTTGTAATAAAGTCTTTTATAATTTTACAAAGTTAGCGCGAAGAATGCCAAGCTTTCATTTTAATTAGAAAGTTATTAATGTTTGTGAATCATTATTAGCTTATTACAGATACGTTATTTTCGAAACTTAGTGTTTGTATTAATTAAGATAAACTTTAAGGAATTTTCACACGATTTTTTAAATATTGTGTAATGTGTCGATTATAACATATTAAGGCATTCAAGCTAGATGGAGGTGGTAGAGCCACGCTGAAGCTACTACTGGTTTCAGCACGAATGGGTCGGCTCGCGCGGGGTAGTACCACCCTTTCACAGAAAACCGACGTGAAGTAACAGTGCTTGCATTGTTGCGTTTCGTTCGGTCAGTGAGAGTGCCGGAGGCCCATCTCCTCTTCCCCCCTCCCCCTTCCCCCACTCCTCCCTCCCCCCAAACACAGGCTGGCAACGCGCTTGCAACTCACCTGGTGTTGCTAGTGTCTACGGACGGCGGTGATCACTTACCATCAGGTGACCCGTCATTTCGTTTGCCTTTTATAATATAAAAAAAAAGATTTACCTACATATGACAATTTTTTCTAAGATTACCTTAGTATAATCGTATGAGTGTAAACGAACAGTACAAATAGGAAAACAATGGTGAAAAGTATTTATATTGGTTGAGATTTATGTCGAACTGAATTTATGTACAACATTATTTTTTTGTTTACTATAATGGAGTGAAGTATTCTAGAACAAAGCAATTTGGTTACCAGGATTTTTAAAAGTTTTTTTTACAATCAATAATAAATTAAAAGATAATAACTATAAGGTACGCTTGGAATGGATACGCAATGGAAGCCAATCCCACGATTGCATCGTTCGGCATAGTACCTAGCTAACCTAGGCATTCACAGTTCAGTCCTACTCGGTAACGTTCGGTTGTCGTCGGGCGACCAACCTAACCTCGGTCGTCGACACCTCGCGCCATGACACACGGTTTGTACGTAATATTATTTCTCTCTGGCTTAGATAAGAAACAATTCAAATCTATAGATTAATCAGAAATTAGCGTGTTCAAACAAGCAAATAAATCTGTTGAACGTTACATTATTAGTATATATAATTCAGTTCATTATATTTGTTTATAGAGTAACATAATAACTAATAAATAATTTATTTATAATAATATATATAAAATGATAATGAAACCAACCCTACAATCCAAAATAAAGATGACTTGATAGTATTAACTTTAACGTCGACTATTACCTATTGCAGATTTCCCTGTAAAGCCGATATCAATAGATGGCGTCGGGTAATAAGCTCAGCGACGGGCTATTACAAGACTCAGAGAGAGATTCGTATCATATAGAACCCTGCAGGCTATCCGGGTATATCAGTAGCGTGCAACTTTTATGTAATAGCCGGCATATTGTAGGTACGAGGCGATTGCAATCGATTAGTATGACATCGGTCGCGTGTCCACAAATTGTAACAATAACATTTTTAATAAGTTTTTGGTGGGATCTTAGTTTGTCATGTAGTGGATTTTATATTTTACTAGCGGGCCCGGCAGACGTTGTCCAGCCCTGATTATGAAAAAATCCTTGACAAATTATATACTAAAACGTTCTTCACCAATCATTCTATCCACCGGCGAAAACCGCATGAAAATCCATTCGGTAGTTATTGAGTTTATCGCGAACAGACAGACAGACAGACACGGTAGGGGACTTTGTTTTATACTATGTAATGATGATAATGATTCATAATCTTGTGTTATATAACTCTATATTTTGTAACATTGGTGGTGGTTTACGTAATATAGTTCGGTTATTCTGTACATGTGAAATGGATGGAAAGCACGTATGAAAATAACACCAGTGACAGAGAAGCTGAGGAATAATAGGTTAGCATGGTATGGGCATGTTATGAGATGAGATGAAAGTCATGTAGCTAGAAAAGTCTTGAGTATGAAGATGGACGGATATAGGAGCAAAGAAAATTCGAAAAGGTATGGATGGATTGTGTTTAAAATGATATGTATTATGTATATAAAAGTTGTGAATACTGAGATGACATCTGACAGAGAAGATTGTAAAAGGAAAGCATGTTGTGCCGACCCTACTTAGGCGAGATAAGGGTAAGAAAAAAAAGAAGTATAGGGTAACTATAATAATCCGAGAAGTTTCTTAGACGGCGTTAAGGCTTGCGTATTTTTTAACAAATCTCACGACCTCCTTACTTTAAGCCGTTAATGTTGGAACGACTGGCGATGTTCTAAATCAACATTCTCCTTTCTTTACATAGGAATACCCTTGAGGCGTATTGTTATTTTTAGGTGACGATTTAACCTGTACGAAATGCCCTCTAGCACAACTCATGTATCTATAGGATCCTTCAATAGGAGTCGGGTCTTCAAAATCGATGAAACGAAAAAGCTATTGGAATAAAAAAAATGACTAAAAAAACATATGGATGTATAGGATTTAACGTGTGAGAGAATGAGATGAAAAACAGTATCGTTTCTATGAATATCTTATAATTTTTTGAATGTTTAACTTCTATCGCGTGTGACCTATCCTTTAACATTTTGAAGGAAATACCACATCATTAAAATGACCACCGTTTTACTTTTATGTGGTAGCGTGTATATAAGAAATCCAATGTTTCATCACTTTTCGATATAATGGTTTGCCTGTATAATTGATTACGCGTGTTATGTTAGTCTTTAGATATTCGATAGTATGGGGTTGGGTTGAATTATGTATTTTCGCAAAATTTGTTCTTTTTTGGTACCTATTTCACACGTTTGGACGATGAGCAGAAGGGTTTTTATTATATCATAAGAGGCAAACGAACAGGTGGGTTACCCGATGTTTAGTGATCACCACTGTCCATAGACACTTGCAATACCAGGGGAGTTGTAAGTGCGTTGCCAACCTGTGATTGGAGAGGGGGAGGGGGTGCGGGGAGGGGGAAGGAAAGTGGGTATCCGGCGCTCTCACTGACCGAACGAAACGCAACAATGCAAGCACTGTTACTTCATGTCGGTTTTCTGTGATAGGGTGGTATTACCCCGAGCGAGCCGACCCAGTCGTGCTGAAACCAGTAGTAGCTTCAGCGTGGTTCTACCACCTACCAAAAGGGTAATCTATCACTGAGCTAGTGGTATAAAAATTTTCACTACTTGATAATATGACATATATTGTCTTCCGCAAGGTAATAACGTTTCTTGTAATACACGAAACTTTAACAATAAAGTTTAACCATTTTATCCCACTGTTATACTATGTAGCGATCCATCTTGAAAAATGCCCAATATTATAAAGAATAGATATATGTATATAAAAGATCACATCTGCCAAAAATCCGCCAAAAAACAATCTAACATGATATGAATCTATAATGCCATAATTATTACTCCAACGTATATTAACGTAAGAAATAATTGATAGTAAAAATGAGATAATTAAACTGGAGAATAAATAAACGAACGCTATCTTTACATTGAGAGTAGGTCGAGATTGTTATAATGCCGCTAAATTTAATTTAATAAGGTTAGCTTACATTTAACAACGCGAGGCGAGGCGGCAAGCTAAACTCACGGCGTTAATCTCCTTGCTAAAATCAATTGCCAAAAATTGTATTTGCTGAGCTGTCGGCGTTCAAATAAAGACTCAAAGATTGAGCGTTAAGCCATCATTTCGAGTAACCAAAAGGATGGAAGGAAATCATATCAAAGTAAATTATTTCCTCGTTTACCGTCATTTACAAAAGTGCACATCTCTCGTTTATAGTTTGCGTTCAGTTGTGTTCTTTAAACGGTTACTTTAAGGTTCATTTTCCTAGGTCTTGTTGCGAGACAGAGATTTTATTGAGAAATTTATAGAGCGGCGTTTAAGACCGTCACAGAGTGGGCCGCTGCGCCCGGCATCGTCTGCGTGGTGAAGACATCATGCTGCCCCTTTATTGCTTGCTTCAAATTAATGTCGCGACCTCACGGCGAAATATTTTCCACTTTGTGGAAAAATTAACGTGTTTATTACAAATATTTATATAGAAGAAAGGGAAATAGATACTTGATTTGGTAATTCAAAATATAGCGGTTTAAAAAAATGATTTCTCAAAGAACACATAGTTCACTTGTTGATACTTAAAAACATTAATAATTAGTAACAGTTAAGCTAATCATCCAGTGTTAGAAAAAGATACAAAATTGTTATAAAATATTTCTTATGCTAAAATATAGACGAAAGAGAAGACAAAACATGTCACGCTATGAAGAGAGTAAAATATAGATTAAAAAAAGTGTAACAATTAACATCATAATTTTTTTTTTTGAAATAACTTAAGTTTTATTTGAAATATGTGTCATCTATACTATGATAAAATTGTAGCAAAGCCAAATCTCTACATTAATTTTTTTTGAAAATTTTGATCTGGATAAACTTTGTTATAGATAAAGAAGCCAAAAGTAACCCTTTTAAAATTTTTGTCTGTCTGTCTGTCTATCCCTTTGAACACGTATCACTCTGAAAGTACTGAACCAATTTTGACGAAATTTCGCACAGTGATAACTAATAATACAAGGTTACATCTAAGATTTTTTGTCTCATAAAACGCAAGGGATTCTCCAGGATAACGGACGAAAGTGAAAAAAATGTAGTTAATGAAATTCTTGACGGATTTTGGTAAATTTTCTTTATGCTATATATAGCAGACAGATTAGCTAAAAATATAAGCTAAGCTATATTTCCCTAAGCTATTTTAAAAATAATACCAAAAAAAAATGATCACTGGGTTCGGAACCGTCGACTCCGTCGGGTCATGTAATGTCCAATACGTTATAGCTGAGCTACGGCTACACGACATTTCTATGCGTAATTATGAACCACATATGAAAACTGTCACTTATATGTTGGTACATTTATTTTATTGTATAAAAAATGTTTGCTAAACAAAGGTGACAAGATTTTTTGCTAAAACATAAACCTAGATAATAGTTACATTGCATCGTAGAAGATGAATCTCAATTAAAGTTCTATCAGTACGTGTGTTGTTTAGATATTTGATAAAATTAGTTTTCTAAATATTGTTGAGTCTTGAAGTAGTTGGGTTCAGGTTTGTGAATCTATGATTAAAATAATCAGTTGAGGTGTTTGCAGTTACCATACTATATTGTATTTATACTAATAATAGGTCTTTACCTATGAAATTGCCGTTCTGCAGTACTGGTCATTTCAAATCAAAATAATTTTTGTTTGGCTAAGAATTCTAATTTCAAATTAATTTTATTTTAAAAACATGGAATTCTTTTTCCAAAAGTAGTCATTTGTTTATTGATTATAGTTACATTTTTATCGCATTTCAATCTTTTTTGTCATCATGGATACCTTAAAAATTCGAGTAATTATGGAATATGAGTACCGTCGTGGCAGCAACGCGGCACAAGCGGCACGCAACATCAACGACGTTTACGGAGCTAACACTACAAACCAACGCACCACCTGTTATTGGTTTGCTCGCTTCCGTTCTGGGAATTTCGACCTGAAAAATGAACCTCGCGGTCGTCCGAAGACTTTGGTCGACAATGAAGAATTAAAGGCGATTGTGTAAGCTGATGATACACAATCTACGGCTGAATTAGCAGCAGCTTTCGACGTTAGCGTCAAAACAATATTGGTCCATTTGCGTCAAATTGGCAAGGTAAAAAAGCTTGACAAATGGGTGCCCCACGAACTCAATGATCGCCAGCGTGAAGTACGCGTCGAGATGTGCCTTGCACTGCTCAACAGACACACAAATGAAGGAATTTTGAACCGTATTGTTACCTGCGATGAAAAATGGATTCTGTTTGATAACCGCAAGCGCTCAGCAAGTTGGTTGGATCCTGGTTCAGCACCTAAACAATGCCCTAAACGAAAACTTACCCCTAGAAATGTGATGGTCACTGTTTGGTGGTCTAGCGCCGGTGTGATTCATCACAGCTTCTTACCAAACGGGGTGAGCATTACTGCAGATGTGTACTGTGGAGAACTGAACACAATGATGGAGAAGCTGGCACATCTCCAACCAGCATTGGTCAATCGCTCGTCTCCGCTGCTCCTGCACGACAACGCGCGACCTCATACTGCACAGCAGACGGTCTCCAAGTTGCAAGAGCTGGGGTTGGAAGTTCTCCGTCATCCGCCCTACTCACCTGACCTTGCGCCTACAGGCTACTACTTTTTCCAGAATTTGGATAACTCCTTGGCGGGAAAAAAATTCAATACCCGAAAGGCAATACAAAATGCCTTTGAAGAATTTGTTGCCTCCCGTCCAGCTGATTTCTTTAAGAAGGGCATCAATAAACTGCCACTGCGTTGGTAAAGATGCATTGATTGCATGGGTGATTACTTCGATTAATACAAATAATAATAAAGAGAGGTAAAGTTTTGTTTTTGAGGATTGATTGGTACTACTGATCCGATTTCAAAAATTTTTTCACTGTTAGAAAGGTATATTATCCCAAGTTCAGTATCGCAGTGAAAAAGGTGGTTTATATGTCAAAAGTAAAATAAATTCGACAAAATTAAGATTGAATGCAGATTTCACGTATACTTTACAAATTCTTATAAAACAAACAACTAAAACTAGGATACTTTTTGTCCTTTAAAACGTAAGGGGTTCTTCAGGATAACGAAAGACAAAAAATTGTAGTTAATATAACTTGACTTTTTGCGACACCTTAGTACAAGAGCCAGCAAGGTTGGAAGAACGAGTATTTTAGAAAAGCTGGTTCTTTTATATTAAGATATATTATGCCCTTCCAAACAGGATTCAGGATACCTGATAGCCGGTTAGCGTTGTGTTTTTAATGCGCATCACACCTTTACAGGTCAACATTTTGATTTATAAATAATTTTAGGAACACTTTTTTTCAGTAACTTTTAAACGCTATTAAAACATGAAATTATCACTGCCAGACAATTTTGTTATTGACAATAATATGCCCGATGATATTCTTTATAAATAAAATAACTCATTTCAAACCATTTTATTTTTTCCATTACTAAGAACATATTTCATTTTATTAACCATTATGATATTGAGATTTCACCGTAAACAATGATAAACGTGAACATATAACTTGGGACTGACGCCATCTTGAATACATGCGTCTATAACAGGCGCTTCCACAATTATTCTAACAATAACAATTCTTTATCATACAGCCCGTGTTGCGCTAAACTATAGCTGTAACTAAGTTATTCTATATATTATATTATTTTTAATTTACTCTCTTTTATATCTAAATAAAATAATATTTAAACTACAGCTATCTTAACATGGTTTGAACATACTTTTTTTATTTACAAAAAAAATACAAAAAGTGGCATTGGGCACATTATTCTTAATAACAAAAATATCTGGCAATAATAATTTTATGTTTTAGTAACGTTTGAAAGTTAGTGAAAAACAAAACATTCTAAATTATATAAAAATCAATATTTTTGCCTGTGATGGTGCGATATGCACTAATAAGCGCAACCTTTACCGGCAGCCAGGAAGCCCGCACGGTGTTTGGAAGAACATAAATATATATAAAAAAACTGGCTTATTCGAATTCGTTATCAAAACCGTTACTAGCTCTTAGATAAATACAGCAAGTGACAGTTGACGCGTCGTGCTCATATTTTTTTATTATTTATATTTTTCTTCAATACAATGGAGTGTGAAAAAGTTTTAATACAAGTTGAAAATAGTTATGATATCATTCAGTGTTTAATTTATCATTATTTATTTTATGAATATATTTTATCGTTTAATTTACAACGTAACTCTATCAACTTGATATTTTATGATGTAAACTATACTGACTGTATAGTAAACGTTTACAAAAAAGGGAAAGGAACTTCGTTCCAACTAGGGATCCATAGACCTCTCAAGCTTTTTTTACATTACCGCCAATATATGTAGGTTAGTTTTTATTTTAATTGTACCCGGTAGATGATACTACGAGCGGGTTGTAGGCTTATTTTAAAAGATTTCTCACATATCATCTGGGTATATGTTTGAGTGAGTCCTTTGATAGTTTGGATTTACAATTGGAAACGGTAGGTGCGGCTGTAATCAGGTTTTAGGTTTATTAAAATTTTTCGCATTTAAAAATACAATTGAAACCGGTGATAACCGATTTGATGCAGACGAAGTTGCACGGATCAGCTAGTATATAATAATAATATAGAATGCTTCGCCGCTCTCTACCCATTTGAATTCCCTTAGTGTATAAAAGTTTTGACATAGACAAATATCATACTTATATTTTCACAACACCATTACCTACTAAACAACTTTCTAAATACCTAATATTTTTATGGATAGGTTAAGGAATATATCTTAAAGAATTACTTTATTCAAATACAATTGTTTACAGAGATCTAACAAATAATGTTTTGTTTAATTGTATTCATCATTAGTAAAGTTATTTTTTACAGAATAAATATGTTAGATATTTGATTAAAGTGGGTTGCCTAGTATACATCACGTATAGCTAATAGTGTAAGGACAGGCCGGCAGAGGTCGTAGGCGAGGAGTGTGTAATTTTCAGATTAGTTTGTTCAGTAAGCGAGCCGGTGGCTGGCGTATTGCAATCATGTGCTTAATAATAACAAACTACGCCCTACACTTTAGAGCTTTTAACAATATACTTTATTGTAATTATTTTATTATAGAATTGATCGAAACAATCATGATAAACATAGGTGGTATAAATTTAGATAAGCTGTTTTATATTTAATATAATACTATTTATACAATAAATTAATAGTAAATATGATGACAAACTTTTAGCAATACGGACCATAGATTTATTTATGTACTGTTTAGAAGAAGTAAGAGTTGTATTTTTTGATGTTTTATGATATATTATTATAATAGTAAATTCTTGTGTAATAATATATTTACTATTAAAATGCTTCGACGTAAATTTTGCGCACAAATAACATATAATTATTCTATTTATATAAGAAAGTGTGTTTTTAAGGTTTTTATGCTAATCGTTTTATTATAACTCGCCACTAGGTGATGCTACTCTATATTTTAATGTCAGTATTTTCACGTGAAAGAAGACGCGGAGCGATTGTTAGTATTAAATAAAATTATGTTACCAGAATAGAAAATAATATAATGTTACTATATATATATATATATATATATATATATATATATATATATAAATAATAATAAAATAGATCCTAATAGAATTATAACGCTACTTCCTTAGTAGTTTGGTATGAACCTGTTTCTAACATCGCTTTCAATTCATCGTTACTAGGTACCTTAGTCAGTTGTATTTACAATGCGTTCTTTAGCCGTATCCTCTCCAAACATAGCATTGATATTACGATCAGTTTTTGTTGCGTTAGTTCCAAGTCGGAACTCGTATTCTAAAATTACTCTGATCTTCGCTGTATCTATTTTCGCTTTAAAAACTGAATGTAAAAAAATTGAAAGTTGAACAAGCAAATGTCAAACTTTTTTAATATGGATTGTTATAGTTTTCATGACAAAAGAGTTTTACTATGACATTTGATGCCATACAAATTTAATACTCATCTATAATCATACACAATCAAACCGGTAATTTCATATTTAAGCCCCTATTGTAATAATATCCTTTCATACTTTCGTAATATTATAATTACAATATGCTATCCTATTGTTGTTTATATTATATAAATAATACATAATAATTACGAACACCAAATAAAAAAAGTATGATAAATTTTGATTCATGAAATTAACATTATTAAACTTTAAGTCATACAAGATTATTAAAATATAAAAATAACAAAGCTACTTTTAAAAACTTTGTACCGGTGTATGTAGTTAAGTGTTGAAAATAAATAGGCGTCACCGAGGTGATTATTAATAGTGTCGCTTGCGATATATTTTGTCTTATATTCTTCAACGGGCGATCTCTCTACTCCATAAATGGTTTTTATTGTAATGTCGAAGAGTGATTGATGACAGAATTGGTGACTAAATTGGGTCGATAGTTACAATGTTAATAATAACATTGAAACAGGTATTCTAAGTAATCCTAATAAGGTCATATATCTTTATAAATAGGCGAAGACAAAGGAGTTCAGTACCCTTTTATACTGTTTGTCAATCAACCATTTTTTTCTAGCTTTTACCGATCTTTAATGTTATCAAAAAAAAAATTAGGAAACAGTTACTTTATTCCATACTATCGATGAGTCAAAGCTTTTATTTATAAGTTCTTTTTGTCGTACTTACATGCTTGTTACGTTTAAAATCTAAAATATTTGTGCAATTGTCAAAACAGTTTTTGTTATTTAGTAAAGGTATTAAAAAAAATACAGATAATAATATTTACGTATTAACATGTGAATAAAAAAGTGTGTACCTCTTCAAATTTCGAACACCTGTTGGCCATTAGTTGTAATAAATACTTCCGTTCTCATTTGGTATTTCCGATTAATTTGAAATAAAAACATATGATATTCGAATATCAGTATAACTATGTTTCCAGGAAGTTTTGTTGATACATAATATTAATAAGCTATAACTGTTGGAATAACTTCTATTTACTTCTCGTGTACCAGATGGAACTGGAGACGATAAAAATTGTTTAAAGTATTATGTGCATTTTTACAGGCAATCGATATCTAAGTATATATTATGCTCATTTAAATTATTCAAAATCAAATTATTGCCCTGAAAGGGATCTTATAATCTAGGATTTGATTGATATATTAGTGTGTAATTATGTTGCACCTTCAAGATTTACGCTATACTTGATGAACTCATAAATACTTTGAAGTTATTTGACAAATTTGATATAAAACAATAACATTATGTGGAAAACAAGTACCGATATTTTATCTACTGAATAGGACATCATGGTTGTCACCAGAAGTGACGTTAATATTTTCATAATAATTGTTCATTAGCATCATAGCAGTACTTTTGGTGTGACGATATGACATTTTAATAGATCTAGTCAATACGAACAGTAAGTACAATCGTGGTCGAGGTCCAGTGTAATGACATCCGTGGAAGATAAAGGTAATGCCAAAGGTTAAACTGTTATCGGTTGTTTAAAATAAAGTAGTGTGAATTTCATCGGTATGTTAATTAATAACTGTACCCATAAAATAAAATAAAAAAGTGTGTGTACTTATGTACACGCGTTAGACCTTATACTTCTTTGGCGTAACAAGATAAAAATCTTTTTAAAAATTGTATCTTTCGTCTTATTCTACGTTTGTAGAAAAAACGACACTAACATTAGAAAAAAAGGTATTTAATACATTGAAAGTTTTAATACAAAGAAATACAAATAACAAATATAAAGAAACAAAATGTTGACTATAGCTAACTTCAGGGTGTCGGTTTTCCGTGACGGTGTGCGCGCGCATCGTTAAAATTTAATCTCATCATTTTTCCCTAACGCGCCAAGAGAAGTATAACTTCAAAATACATATCACAGATTTTTGATCAACGAGACAAGAATTTTAATTAATTATTTATAAAGTATTTTGTTCTAAATCTCTAAAGCTCAATATATCAATTAGCTATTTGTATTATACTTTCTAATAGAACTACAATTCGTGTGGACAAAGAAATGATAGGTTTCTTCCAATTAAATATTTTCGTTTTGCGCATAGAAATAAAATTTATACAATACATTTAGAAAGAAAACATAAACGTTGTCTATTCCGAGAAACAATAAAGGTTTGATATTATTTTCCTTCAACAAATACACATCGTTAAATTTCTTTACATTTAAAACTAGCCGGTACTCGCGAGTTCTGCTCAAGAAAAATGGTTCTCTTGTTACACAGGAATTACGTATTTTATCCGGATTAATTTTGAGTTGTCCTTTATACTTTTGATTGTAATTTTACATTACTACTGACCTCTGTAATAAATCTTTTAATGATTTTCTATTCTATTATTACTACTTAGCTTTTGTGATAGCTTAAATAATAGCTGAAAAACTTCTATTTGTAAAAATATCATAAGGATTAGTTCAAACGTTTTGGAGTTTAGCTTGGACAAACAATATACAATTTAGATATCTGTTTATATAAATAAAATGATAGAGGTTGCGGTTGTGCGCGCCATATGCTAAAACTGTTGGATAAATTGCGATCTATTTTTTTTTAGTTTTACTTCTTTGACACTTAGTATTTATTTTTAAAAAATATCACGAAATCGTTATTTGATATAATATTATTTTGAAGTTTTAAGAAAATAAGATTTTTTTGGCATTACGCTTTGTGTGAAGTGGAGCGAACGGTGTGTTTTCCACGCGCAGGAAAGGGGAAGTAAACTTGTAATATTGTTTACAAAGAAGTTTGGTATACAAAGTATATTTTTGGTATCATTTTTTTTATGTTTTTTCCTCTGCACATAAATTATATTGTGAAGATAATTAACAAGGATGACGAAGTCGCAGGTATCAGCTAATATGTTACATGTATAGTTGTACTATTTGGGTGGAATCATAAATTACTGTAATAAAAACTCATTTAGCTTCAGCTAGTAAACATGTTAAATTGTATGTAACCTTTTTTAATAGGTATTTTATAGGCATTAGGGGTTGAGCACAATCTCACCTGATGCTAACTGGTGACATAGCTTAAGATATTTAACGTGTTAAATCTAGAGCTGGCTCTTTAACGCAGCTTCCGGAACATACCTACAAGTGCTTGGCGACAGACTTATGACTTAATAATTATTGTTAGTTACCAAACGATTATTGTTTTTTTTTTCGAACTGACTACGCTATTGAGCTAGCAAGGTCTTAACAGCTCCACCGGACTACTAAGGCGAGCGCTTAAGGTACTCCGCCGATTTTATTTGAACAACTAGCTCAAGGGTGCACGGCGCACCTCGGCTTGGGCTGTTGCCTGATACATGCATTTCGCGACCTATCTGAGTTAAGCTAAGCTACATATTCATACTTATATGAGTTATCGAAACATATATGTGTACCAAGCATACATACCTCGAGAACTCTTATATGTATTTCGTGTCAGATAATTTTTCTAAACTATTTCAGTCGGTAAAAATATGTCGCGGACGTTTTTTATAATGCGCTGCGTTCGGTACGGGTTCATATTTTGCAGCGAATACCACTAACGGACTGACGATTATTGTTTATATGTAAACTCTATGTCAAATTACACCATAAAGACTCTTTATAGTCCTTTTTATTCTCGGTTTGCTATTTTGCGAATCTAACAAACTTCTTTGTCAATGCATGACGTTTTTCTTTTACTAACCATGTTAACAGTTTCAAAGTTAGTTTACGGCTTATGACGTAGGTACCTGGTATTTTCGCAACTGACATCAAAATTTCCTAGACACACAGTAATCCAAGAGTAGCGGCACACGCATTCTTGGAAATTAATAATATCAATAGCGAGTAGTTTACGCCTTCAGGTGTTTTTCTTAGAAATTTCGGCATTTCAAAGATTTAGTCGAAAGCTTTTGTAAACTGACGACATAAAAAATAATACTGATAAAACTACTGTGCACGATGATATTATAACTAAAAAAAATTTTTTTTTTCGTACTAACTACACTATTGGTCTAGCACGCCCTTAACAGCTTCACCGGACTACAAACTAAAAAGCATATACGCCATAAGCGCTTTAACAGCGCTTTTTTTTTTCGAACTGTCTACGCTATTGGCCTACTATGGCCTTAACAGCTTCACCGGGCTACCCTTTAACAGCGCCTTGTTAAAACTTGGCTAGCTAGCTTATTTTTGACGGCTGCACCCGTGTATAAGCAATATATAACTATTTATTTTTCACTACCGATATTGAGAATACGCCATGTTACTTCCACATTTTATCTAAGACAGTGCGGTGTTACAATATTACTATACGTATGTGTGCGTTATCGTGCCATATGTTTTGTCAAAATATCATATAGGTAATGTATCTACAGCTTTTTAGTTATAATATTATTGACTGTATATATTGTTTGAAAACTACTTTATAACGTATTTCTTCGTAATAGAGAATGTCCGTTGCGCTATGAAGAGTGCATCAATGAATTTATGTGTTTTCAATCAAAATGCAAATGGACTAAATCGAACTAATTTCTACGTTTTAAGATATTTTCCGTTATAACGAACTTACACTGTATTAGAAGTGTAATAAACAAACAAACAAACTCACAACCGTGTTTTTAAAATTAGTCACGATTAGGATACAACATTTTATTAATCTAAATGTTATTGTATTTCAATAATAAATTTATTACTGTATTTGCATTCATAAGTAAACAATTTTCCTACAATTAGATAATTTTATTTCCTCTTCTTATAAATACTAACAATACATGTAAATAGTCCACTTGCTGTAAAATAATGTAATAACGATGAAAGGTTGTAGCATTCCGTAGAACGTTTATTTTTGTATACATAGTTGTAACAGTAAATCCAATGTCCTGGAAGATACTCGTATTTCAATCATAAAACGTTTTGGACTCCAAGTGACAACGCTTCGTGTTTATCATTTTGACGACATTATGTAGGAATGAATCAGGATTCAGAAGTAAAGAAATGCAATTATTTATGAATATTACGAATTACCTTTTGTATAGATTTGTAAATTAAATTTCATGTCAATATTAATACTGAGTTCAGGCTACTTATCGTTAAGAATTTGCCACTCAACTTTCTTATATTACATAATGTCATCCATTTGATCTTTACAATAAAAACCAATTATTCATATATATTCTAAATAATACAATGTATTTTATATAAATATATATGTATATGTTTTATATCTATACCGACTATGCTTGCATGTCTACTAGCGTGAATTACAACATTATTGTTAAAGGTACCAGTTAAACTGTTTATATATATTCTTATTTTATTATTCTGTTTATATATATTCTTAGGCAAAATATTGCACCATAATAGAGTGGTAGTAATTTTGTATCTATTTACTGTTTACTGCACTGGACAGTTCAAAACTGTAAAGGCTGAAGCTCCATAAAAACGAATGTAAATCATCATGCATATGATATAAATCATGAGGCACAGATCAACAGACAGTTGGCAACAAAAGCCTAAAAAAATACCTGATTTATTGCAAAACTTTGAAAAATAAATGATCTATTATAAAACCACAGTTCTTATGTAAAATGTATTTTTAAATAATTTTTTCGCTTTTACGTTTTTTTTTATTAAATCATGATATTTACAATTTATTTTGTCGTAAAATTAAAAACAAGATTCGCCATTTCGAGATCGGGATCTTAAAAAAGAAGGCGATGGGTTTATTTACTTTAACTACATAACTTGCTCTGCATTACCTAATGTAACTAAAGTATATACGAAAACCTGACCAGAGAAAATGTCTATTATTAAAAAAAGGATGGTTTAAATCGGTTTAGTGGTTTATGATTCAGAGTTCATTAACGAACAAACTGACTGAGAGATTATGGATTGACGGAAAAAAAAACGAAAATATAATAACAAGATTTTTTCTTCGTGTAAAAATATTGTCATCTATTGCATTTTTATAGCAAAAAACTAAAACCTAATAGAAATCAAAATTTTACGTAACAAATAACGTATCTAATGTTAACTGACTTTATAAAATTATACATCATATTTTATTATATCCATTCTACAGACATCAATTCTATTTATTAGTGCAACGAGCTGCTACAATAAGCTCCTTTATATAAAACTGATATAAAAGGGACGCTATTTGGTTTCACTGGCAATAATGTCGTATTCGAGAAGGACAATGGGACTACACTTCCTATTTCCAGCCGTTCGATGATTTATTTCGGTTTAAGAGAATTTATTTATGTATTTATAAAAAATGGGTGCAGCCAGGGGAATCCTTTTCGGAATAAAATTCAGTGAAAATAAAGTAAAGTAAGGAATCAAATTGAAAAGTTTCATTTCATATCTTAGTAAAAATATCAGTTTATTAATTAATATGTGTTGTTATATAATATGTTATAATATGTATTATTAAGGAGTGTAAAGTATGACGAATAGTGACATAAAAATAAAGGTTGATGAGAATAAAAAATGAAGAAAAGAGGTTTTCAAACAAGTGAGAAAAAAACACTGAACTCTTTTGTCTTTACTTAGCTTATAATTTAAAAAATATATAAACTGAAATCGACAAATAAAAACGTTTCGAAGTAAATGCAAAACTATAACTATAAAGCTTAAACCAAACAATAGTAGTATTTTTAATAAAACCATCCCATGATTGCACGCGCAATTGCGTTTATTAAGAGGATTAAATCGGAAGCGTACATGTAACCGAGTTCATTTACGAACGAGCGGCTCTATTGCGCTGGAAAATCTTTAAAATTTTCAGAATGTTTCTCGCCGGTCGTCTTATTAAGGGATCCTAGAAGTAATTGTGGCAGACTTACAAAGTTAAGCGGTCGGAGGTAAGCCGCTCGCTCGCCCATAGACGTTCATAATCATTATTTCGTCTGCGGATTTTACGAATTGTAACCGGAATCGGCCTACGTTTCATACGATGTAATGATAGTTTTGTAAGCCTTTTCAACCGTGTTACAATGAGTATTATTTTGATGATATCGAATCTACTTCCTTTTATCCCACCTAAGTGTGATCGGCACAACATGTTTTCATGTTCTACTCTCCTCTGTCAGATATCTCAATATTCACTCTTTTTATAAACTTACCATTCTTCACACAATCCAGTCATATCTTTTTCGGTCTTCCTCTATGCATATATCCGTCCATTGTAATACTTAAAACTTTTCTGTTTAAATATTATAAAGCTTCTATCTTAATATTTATTTAATTTGTATATTTCAATGATAATTTGTTTGCAATAACGGTCTGTATTTTAATAAGATCCTGGATCTTCTAATATATAAATAATATTATATCTAGAAAGACGATTTCTAAATTTAGTATTAAAAAATCACAAGATATATGTTTAGTTACTATGTATGAATACTTATAGTACTCCTCATTTGACACGTCGGGGAATAGAGTGAGACGTTCAGTTAAGATCGACTTGCTTCGATCTTATTAGGCGTTCTTTCTGTCACACACCGCAATGGCTGCGATAGACAAAGACAACGGTATACGAAACCGAATTTAGCCGGCAATCTTAGTCTTCTCTCCGACGTGTCAAATCAAAAGCCAGGTACTGAATAAAAATATTAGTATCGTCTAGAGTTGTGTTGCAAGAGCGCGAATTTTGCGTGTTTTTTTATGGTGGTAAGACAAACTGACGGTACCATATTTGATGGTAGACATAGTTGCAATCCAAAAATAACGCCAACCACTGTGACATCTAATATTAATCGGTACTGGTCCTTGCCATGCGGGTCTGCAAGTTTCATACAGCTAGAACATGAATCAATTTTTGCAAATTTGCTATAATATAGATGACAAAGTATTGACAAAATACTAAAATTAGAGATTCATATGCCCTTTAATTCCGTTAACAATGACAAATGCGATGCAGAGCGTACTTGTCAATGTGACTTACATTTGACACCATACATGACTAGTACATGACACCTTTGCGCCTGAACGCGGATGACGTCCGTTGCTCTATTTCGACACGTTCCGTTTTGTGGCTATTGTCACGTTACGTGTTCACAATAATAATTCGACCAAAGACATGACCGAATTGGATCATTCCACCTTTAACCATTGTTAGATCATCCTTTACGAACATAAAGTAGTTATTACCATTCGGATTCATTTAACAAAAGTTCCGGCCCGTTGTCATATTGTGAGTCACAAGTTGTTTAAAATTTTTGTATATGTGAAGTGACAATAAAAGACTCCATATACTATTAACTATTCTATAAACTGTTTTAAAAAAGTGTAGTGAATAAATTTTCAAATAAGTGCACAGTAAACAAATATGTACATAAATATTGTTTTTTCTCGCGTTTGTAGATATTGCAAGGGAATATTTTAAATTAAAACAGACATGGTAGTTTTGTTAATCATTCATTTTATCAGTCCACCATTAGTTCAGTACTGAAAAACATTACTAAAATTTTACTTGTGGTAATAATCTCGATATTATTCTTAATGTTGAATTTGAAGTAATCTGTATGGGATTTATTTACAATGTAAAAACGCAAACATATTATAGCATATAAGTATCGATTTGATGTTGTCTGTTCCAGATTAAATTATGTAGTTTAAATATAAATTAGAGTTTTCTGTTTTAAAAAAATATATCTGATTCTATTTCTTCTAATTTTATGTCAATGAAGAATATTGCGAAAAAGTTAGATCGATTTCAAATCACACCAAAGACGCTGAATCGTCAAAACTCATTAAAAAGTAAACGAGGAATGTGGCAAAGTCAATCAAATACAAATATTGGTTAAGTAAAATAAATATCTGATATATTTACTTTGTCAAGGATACCAAAATTTTTAAGAGACCACAATTTATTGAGACACCTGTATGAAGTAACATACTCTGTAATCTTCTGTGGTGGAAATATTTGTTTTGATCTCTTTTAATGTCAATGACAATTGATTTATGAGTATAATACTGATATAAATTTTAAATTGTAACTTTCACTGAAGAAATGTATCTCGCACAGCTGATTATTTTTACTTTTTCGATTCGTTTTTTTTATCAATATAACAATTGCGGTACTAATTATATGATGTATATATTTATTTAATTGTATATGATGTTAAGAAATAATTAGTCAGAAAACAGTAGCGGCCAACAAATGATGTGTACCTATTGACAGTCGTTGTCGTCATTTCAGCTTTTTTTAAGTTATACTTCTTTTGGAGCGTTTGGGAAAAATTGAGAGTGAGTTATTGTAATGCTCACGTATACCGACACCTAAATGTGACACTATGAAGGTAGTGTTAATTGTCTCTCAAGGTTTCTTGAGAATTTATAGCTATATTCAAGGTTATTCAAATATATATGAATCTACAAAGCGTGTTTCATATCAGTGAAGATATCAAAATATATTCATACATGCATATACACATGCATTTGTGTGTTATTTTAAAAATGATGTATGGTGGTGTATGATAATTTATTGTGAGTATTCGTGATCTAAGTGATTTTGTATATTATAAATGCTCTTAAGTAAATTTATAAATTTGAGGGTAACTATCGGTACGTATTATTTGTATTTGTTTATATTATAATTTAATATTTTGACTTTATTATTTGATAAATAATTTGTTCTACTTCGTTTTGTTATCTTACTTGTTTCTGTATACTGATATCTAGAAATTTTTCAAATTTTAAAGCTTTTTGAAGTTAATTATATTTTTTTAATTAGAAGACTGTTTTTCTTCTTTATTCTTCTTAATTCTTACGTTATCTTATATTTCATAGATTTTATAATTTAGACAATATAGTCTAAGATGGTAAACATACTAAAACTAGGGGACTGGCTCTCAAGTGGAACACACCAAGAGGTGCTTGGTGACAGATTTTCAATTCGAGGATGTTAGTTACCGGGTGGCGGACTTAGAGAAAGACCTACCACCATGTTATGGTTTTGTTACAATGTTTTCTTTCTATGAATGTTCTGCCTCAATCGTTAGGATTCAAACCTAGGTCGAACTACGCGGTGCCCGAATATAGTAATCAACTGAACCATAATAACTTCCAATTAGGAACAGCATGATAAACCATAAACTTATCTTACTTTATATGTGGGTATCTGGTTATACTGGGTGACTGGTTACTCGTCAGCAATACTTTTACAGGATACTCAGTACTTGATACTCGTTCTATATCAATAAAAAATAGGTGCTTAATATTTGACTTAGTTATCTAGAAAATACAAAAATTATAGCCAAACCCGTCTATGTTAAAGCACAGTGTCAATGGCCGTCGGGTGTAGTAAAAGTGAACCCGACTAACTAACAAAGGATAATTTTTCGAATTTTGAACAAACAAAAGGGTTTATTATACGTTTTATTATCGAATGTTATAAACTCCGGGACGCCGCTCGCAGGTTTTGTCACCGGTCATTCAACTTAGGTTTATTTAAATTTGTACCCATACTTTTGAGAGTCTTAGAACAAACTTTAACTGAGGTTCTTTTCGTTGTTTATTTGTATTTTTTTAATTATTATTTTATATGTTAATTGTGACTATGAACTATCACACGATTGAAGGTGTAAATTCTTTAAACAGTCACGGTGTATACTAAAAGATCTTGAAAGGTCACAACTCGAAACAAATCAGTGAATATGTTCACCTCGCATTTGGCGATCTGGATCGCTTTGTATGGATGTGGTATAAAAGTAATAAAAACATTAAAAACATTTCGGTATGTGTAATTTATATTCATTTCCTAGATAAAATAATCGCATAATCAAGTATTGGAGCTTTTTGTTCTTCAATATTGTTGCGTTTTAATTAATACTTGAAAATTGAATGGCTCAACCTTTTCAATAAAGTGAGGCCTAGTGAAAATATAAACGCGGACGAGTTTGTGTACCGTGGGTTGTGGAGAGGCTGCATGGCCTACTGTCTCATTACTAGATGACTCGTCCGATGGAAAAGCTGGAATTTCCCTTTGTTATAAAGTATTTCAAGAGAACATACATTGTTAGCTCATACAGAGCTTCAGTATCGTGCGTACGGGGAGTTTATTTTTCACGATTATGTTGATCATATTTTAGACTTACGGTAGCCGTTTTGTTTTAATATCAGCAAGAAATATTACTAACGTTCATTACCGTACAGGAAAATAATACGTAGAGAGTGTAAAAGCAAATATTTCAAGATTTTTATTAAACGAAGAAAATAGTTATGTCATTTTTTGACTTTATTTTTCCTTAGAATCATTTTTTGATCCTTACTTTAAATTGTTTGATTTAGATTTCTTGCTTTCTACAGAAGGGTAACTTTGCATAGTGTGCTTAATTTTTACGCTAAATGTTAATATTTAGACAGACGTACTTTTTATATTAAATGTGGTTTGAGTGTAAAATTTATTATTTGTAATTTCTTATTTTATAATAGTGTGATATAATATTGGGTGAATGTTTTTAAGAGTGGCTTGAAGCATGTATATCGTTAGCTTTTCAGCGCGTAATTTTTTTTATTTCATACCATAATTAATTGCTCTTTCATATTTATATTTTTCATTTTACATACATCACTATATTTAGATTGTTATTTTTTATCATATAAAAATACTAGCGATCCCGGTGATCGTTATACCGCCCTGTTAATAAAAAAACCTTGACAAATTATATACAAAAAATGAATCACTTTATTTACTGGTGAAAACCGCATGAAAATCCGTTTAGTAGTTTTTGAGTTTATCGCGAACAGACAGACAGACACGGTAGGGGACTTTGTTTTATACTATGTAATGATGATGTACATACGGATATATTATTTGCGTTAATTTTTAACATGTCTATTATCTGTTATATAAACTATATATACAGATTCGATAGCTGATAGATCAAAGTTTTCTTGTATTATATTTTATGGATCGTTTTTTTTTTGGGTATTATATTATTTATTTAATACATTCACTCTTAAAAGAGAGGATGATTTCTAACACATGAATACTTTTAGTGAAAAGGAAAATTCATAACAAGCCGAATAAACTAGAATATATTATTATAATAATAATTAAAATTACATAAATAAGATAATACAATTTCTTACGCGTCTTTACACCACCGTTTAGCGTTATTATTTGGACGCTTAATTTACTACTTCTGGTTATAATTGGGTTTTGTTACGTATCGTAAATATTAATTTTATGAGATAGATAATAATTAATAATATATATGTGTTAGTGTATTTGAATAAATACGATATTAATAAAAAATGGTTAAGTATATATAATCCTTAAAACAGTAGATAGGTGTAATAAAAATAAGAACTGTGATCGTGAAGATATCATCTCAAGCATAGCACTTATTTAATATAGAATTGGAAATTACAAATATTTCGTTTGATATTTTTGTATATTACATTAAAAATATTCATATAGTTTGAGTTACAATTTTGTGTAGTGTAAAATAACGCTCACAATATAATGTACTAAGTGCATTCTTTTATGCTATTATATGCCTCGCTCAGTTTCACGGGCCTTCCTCCTTTAGGCTAGTTTTCTATTAATTTTTTTAGGTATCAACAGTTAATGGTAGTCGTTTTTAAGACTACTCTGTGGACATTCGATAGTTTTAATCTTTAATAAGTCATGACTCTTTTTTCAGTAACATTTATTCTAACAAACTTTGTTGCTTTCATCAAAAGCAATTGAATACGGTGTATTTAAAATCATGAATGTAATAATTGACACAAATCATAGGCCGGATTATTTAAATACAACGTTATTATAGACAAACAGGAATCGTAGATTTGATAAAATTGGTTAAGTAAATTGGACCGCAACGTAAACGTAATTAACCGAACTTATTGTTAAGGGTAAGCTATAATGTTTTTGCTTATTGGAAATATGTCCGCTTTCATAATTAAGCCAATGACGCTTCCCATAGTCATTCTTAATTAATAACTGTTATATCTTTGATGCTAAAGTTATTGTTTATATTTAAATTATAAATAGTTAAATTAGATATTTACGTAAATTAAAAATTAAACTATATACATGTACAGAAAATATTTTCATTCTTGCTTTTAAATTCAAGCGTAGCATTTTCTTTTTCATTAAAACAATTCTTGTAATTTTATTAAAGATATTTGTTATTTGTAAAGATAATAATTATTTACAATGACTAATATGTGTTCGTAATTTGCGTTGCTTTTTGTAATTTACAAGAAACTTCTCTAATTAGTTCAACAGTTTTATAGTAAACGATTTTTTTATTAAATTCATATCGAACATACCGACACTAGATATATTTTATTATATTTATTTCTTTCTAAATAAAAATAAATCTCATTAGATAATAAAATATTTACACTTTTAACTTTAATTATAACTGTCTTGTTTCAAACAGCACAAAACTTTCTTATAAAATATTACATAATTTTTTATAGATAAAATGATACGAAGAATGTTGGATATATTTATTAAATGCGTTAAGTTAACCGTACTCACATGTAGGTCGATTCAATTATCCAAATGGTACGGAGACAAGATAACACAAAGAAAAAAATATACCTTATTTATATTATAAGTAATTCTGAAAACGAGATTTAACTCCCGCGAAAGTAATTTTATATTACAGAGAAGTGGTAAAGAAACTTTTTTATCTCACTATAATTCTTATAAAATTGGTTCAGTGAAATATGTAAGAAAAATTTCTAGTGAAATTGCTTTTTAATCGAATAAAGTGTTTACTCACCCTCGAGGCGAGTGGCGCTGGAAGAGCGGTGGCAGCTCGCGGCCTCGCCGCTCAGCCCTGCGATCGCAACTGATTTTCCAGCGCGAAAACTTCCCTCGAACGCGTCATCACTCACCCCATTCCAGCGCTGGCCAATCGTTTGACAGTAACAGCAGCGAATCCTGCCGGTTATATCCGAGATCGTCCGAATAGTTGGGGTGGTGATTGGGTCTTTTAATCTAAAACGTAAATGCAAATAAAAAGAAAAGGAGTGAAATGTAAGCCACCGCGATGTGCCTCACGACGACGCCGATCAACAGGTAACAGCTTTAAACAAATGTGCTAGTACGTTCTGTTATATTAGTAGGTTTATTGTAGAAAGGCTTGAAGGTTTATTTAGTAAACTCTTGAACATTTTTGTTTTAAAGGATTTATTGCAAACTGAAGAACTATCAGATTAAAAGTCTTAGGGCAAATTTTCAACAACAGAATGGCATTTGTACCCATAATATTTCCTTCGATTAAAGTGTTAGAACTCATAAGGTACACAAAAGCTCAAATCTTGAGAAACAAAGTTTGTCTTCCACTAATTTAGATTTGGGTTGTGGTTCGAACCATGGAATTGAAACTTTGTGTACGAACGACGACTATACCTATAAATTATAAGTGTAAAGTGCTTCTTCAATAACACTATATTCTTGAATGTAATATTACATCCAAATGGTATTTATGCATCGTAAAAATATGATGGGATGATGTTATTATACTTTTTAGATTTGACTACAATATAACTTGGCGGTTAACGTGGTTTAAGAAAAGATAACAACATCCTGTAGGTGGACTGGACTGGCTCTGAACTTTAGCTTCCGAAACACGTATAGACGTTTAGCTATATGTGTAAACACGAAGAGCATAGCTTTTGGGGGTTTTAAAAAAAAAATTTCCATGGTACTATATATTTAATATTATGGCCGGCATCAGTGATTCCTCTGGTTTTGCAGATGTCCATGGGCGGCGGTGATCACTTACCATAGGTGACCCGACCCGCATGTACGTTTGCCACCAACGGTATAAAAAATGTTTTACTTCACGGAAAGCTATTAAATGATTCTAACCTAGGTTGTTCCAAGCGGTGACCAAACACGCTTTTATTCAACCGTCAACGCTTCAATTAAGTGGTCTTAAAATTTAAAAATTACGATTTAAATCGATTTATTGTAAAAGAATATTTTTTTACTTAGTGGTAGCGGGCTCTACCGTGTCCATGAATGTAAGTTCGAATGCTTGCGACGAGCCGGAGCTTTTAGTGAAAGAGAATATCGTGAAGAAACCAGAACGTGCTCTAAGCTTGTTTAGCTAGTTATAATACTTAAAATAAAAATCTGTTAGAATGCATTTATAGGTGAGTTACTGTAGCTGCACTTCAGAACCAGTACTTTAAGTTTAGCGTGTTTATCATCTTAGACCACATATAAAATCGTCTAAAATTATGTCGAAAGAAAAAAAAAAAATCAAAACATATTTTCAGAAAATTTCACTCGCAGTTAATAATTTAATTTATCTGTTTTCTAAACGAAAAAGGGAACTTTCAGTGAGATTGTCAAATTATGTATTACCTAATTTACAATTCTAATTATTTGTGTACAGACTGGAGAGGGACTGAATTAAATTGTAATTTATTCGCGGGCCAGGTTTTTATTAATTGGTATGAGGTAGATGAGATTTATATTCTTTTCTGAATTTTTTTTAACGATTTACTCCTTTTTTTAATTTTCAACCAAATGAAATGAAAAATTATTGCATTATCAAATATTCATGTTTATTGATATTTAGTGGAAGAAAAACAAGAATTCATTGCGGCTTATAAATAAATGTAAATATTTTATCTCTTTATTATTTTGTATAAATAAAGTAGGTTTGCCGTTATGCGCGCTTCATGTAAAGACTATTAGATAGATTTTACATTCTTTTTTAGTTTTAGATCTTAGACACTTGATGCGCTTATCTAAAGAAGAATTATCACGACAGCTTCATCACTACATATTATAAAAAAAGTCCTTTGCCAAGTCTTTCTGTCTGTTCGCGATAAACTCAAAAACCACTGAACGGGTTTTCATGCGGTGTTCACCAGTAGACAAAGTGATTCATGAATAAGGTTTAGCTATATAATTTGTCAAGGTTTTTGTTTATTATCAGGGCGGAACAACGTCCGCCGGGCCAGATAGTTTAATATAAAGTTATTAAAGTTTTACAAACCACTATTTTCCAGAAGCACTACGCCTTCAGCAACGTCAATTTTCTTGCCGTTGAGAAGTGGAGCAAGCAGTACGGTGCTTATGATTTTTCCTCTGTACACAAAATATATTGTTAATATAATAATCGTGACAAATGAAGTCGCTGGCTTCAGCTAGTTGTTAAATAAAATTACGAAATGAATTAATGAATAGTGAAGAAATACGTAGCTTATATTACGTTACATTATAACATGTTTAATTCTTGACCACAACACCAATATCTAGACGTAATCTTAGTTGTAAATTAAATCTTGGGTCTCGTCTCACATATCCCCAGTAAGCCAGGCTGTGCTGCCATTTGAATGCTTCTCCAACGACCACGAATTAGTATGCGCACTTCATTCGGACCACTAGCCCCAGCGGACCTCAGATACCCTATTCTGAAAGTCCTATTCAATAAGTCATAAATTGTGTTGCATTCAGTTTATAATGCTTATTTAATGCGTTTAAATTTCTTTAGTTGACATGGAAATGCTAAAAGAGTTTTGAATTTGTGTGTTATTTAATTAAGTACGTGGAATAATATATTTTCTGGTATTAATATTTTTGTTTTATGTAAGTTCAAGTCTAATAGACTAAAATAATAATATTAAACATAACTTAAGGCTAGTTTTAACTGCATTAAGGTAATATGTAAATTTTAATTACGGATTATTAGGGTACTATCAGAATAAACCTCCGACGCGGTTCAATTTGTAAGCGGGATCTTGGGATACGTTCATTTTGTGTATTACAGAACTAGCACGGAATCATACCGGAGCCGTCAGAATTATGTAAATACAGATTCGAATACGTATATTTGGCCAAATAAATGATGTTTCTAATTTGTCAATATTTTACCATAAGACTCAATATTAAGTTGCTATCATTAAAAACTTGTTCGACGCAATATAGTTTATACATATAAATATGATTTAACTTATTGTTGTTTGTACGAGTTGAGATCCGAAACGGCTAAACAGAATTTGACGAGACCTTTACTGATAGGAAGAGGATATTTCAAAGTATTATAAATTACGCTTTTTCTTAAAAGATAAGCGAATGGTAAAATTAAACAGACGTAACTTAAAATCGGTAAAATTATTATTTATTACGTAACTAAGTAGTAATGATAAAATTATAGTTAAAAAATGGAAGACAGTCCATAATAAAACGTATACATTCTATGAAACAACAAACCCATTTTCACTATAAAGAAATCAAGGGCAACAGTTTGTCATAAAATTAAATTAGAAATAGTACACTGTAAAGAAGAAATTGCATATCATTCAAAGAATACAATCAAACTATTATCACATACTAGCTTCTGCCCGCGACTTCGTCCGCGTGGAATAGTTACTTTGGGCCAACGCTAACACGCAGCGGAAGCTCTCAAGACGAAAAAAACCCCGATTTTGAAACATTCTTCATTAGTGCTCCGCTCTTATTGGTCTTAGCGTGATAATATATACCTTATAACCTTCCTCGATAAATGAACTATATAACACTGAAAGAGTTTTTTTAAATCAGATCAGTAGTTCCTGAGATTACCCCCTACAACGTCACAAACTCACAGACTTTACCTCTTTATAATATTCATCATCGTCCGCCTATGAGAGACCCACTGTAGGGCCATAGGCCTCTTACCGAAGAAAGGTATGGGCATAATCACCACGCCAACATTTATAATACATGTAAAGATAAGGAAGTAAGGTCATTTTTATTTTATTTTTTTGCATAAATAAAAAACGGTGTGAAAATACAAATTTGTCTGAAAAGATTGAGTCAATATGCAAAGATGTTACTTATTTGATTTGTGAGAAGTTCAGAAATATGTGTGAAATAAAAACAAGTTTTCAAAGTATTTTGTCATGTCAAATACTATGTTAGGAACTAAAAATGCACACCAGTACAAAATACATTGTAACCAGAAGGCATGCAAATGCCTAAACATGTTTATACCACAACCGACATGAAGTTTCTGAATGGGCTCTTACGTATCTTGATGTAGTTTCCCTTATCTTAGGCGCGGTAAGCATTGTTCCCATTAGAACTAAAACTCCACCCTCTACCTGGAATATTCAAACGTTTGGGCTTTTCTATAGTTATTTACAATATTTTCTAATATATTCATTTTAAAATGATGAAAATCAATATTGGATATATTAGATCTGTCGTCTGTATGTTTCAAAATAATTTGTTTTGGCAACATAAAAAAATATGGAGCACAAATTGTAACTATATTATATTATGTTGATTGTTAGTTACTGTAAATAATTATTTTCCTTGTATTACTGTAACACTAGGTGGCAAACCACATTTATCTATTAAGTGTTTTGTTTGCTTGCCATTACATATATAATTTGCTTTCATATTTAGAAGTATGCTCAGAACTCGCGGGCATTGACTTGAGCGATATTTAAACCGCAAAGAATATGTGGTGTTCAAGTTATAATATCCATATCAAAACTAGAAATCATTAAAATATATAAATGTTCTATAAACATCTATTTTTAATTAAATAAATTTGAGGACACATCACACCTATTGACCTAGCAAGGTCTTAACAGCTTCACCAGACTACTAAGGCGAACGCTTAAGGCACTCAGCCGATTTTATTTGACAACTAGCTCAAGGGTGCACGGCACACGTCGGCTTGGGCTGGTGCCTGATACATGCAATTCGCGACCTATCTGAGCTATCCTAAGCTAAGCTAACTATTCATACATATATGAGTTGTTGAAACATATATGTGTACCAAGCATACATACCTCAACAACTCGTATATATATTTTCTATCGGATAATTTGCGATCTAATTCCAAACTAAGTAAAGCTTGTGTTGGTATACTAAACTTTAGATACCAACATGTATACAATGTTAACATCCATACACAGAACTGACAATTGTGGTCATGGTAAAGTGGGTTAAGTAAGTCGGAAGGGGTCGAACTTGGGATCTCTAGGTATTAGTGCTCATTACCATTGCGACACGAGGCATATATAATTTATTAAATTATTATTTTGTAATTATATTATCCATATAGTTTATAGTGATCAGTGCCCTGTTGATTTAATTAGCTTAAAGAGCTGTTTAAAACATGCAGAGTAGCATATTTGTGTTAAAATATAGTTTATTGTTAATGAATACCGCATGAACTATTTGTATGATGATTTTTATAAATATAATAGAGTTATACAACTTACCTAGTAACAACTAGAAGACAATTGTCATTAATCAATTGTCTAAGTAAAAGGATGAAGTAATAATAGCGAAATACATTTGTAGTAAAAATGGTCATGAATTAAAAGTTATAGAGCTGTATATGTTACGTACAATCTAGAAGATTAGTCAGAAATAAGGATATCGGAAAAACACAATAATAGAATACTAAATTTAATTATTCCCATACCTTCCTCCAGAAAGATGCCACTAGTTTTCTACTGACCGTCTTAAAGGCTGATGATGATGATGATGAAATCTAATTGGCGTTGGAAAGAACTCTTACCATGTTGTAGTGATGGCGAATAGAATAAATCCCTGATATAGTGAACGAATGAATTCTTGGACGATCATCCGCGGATAGTTTGGCGACAATGTAATTCACGTCAAAGATACCGCAACAGGAATTGTACAAGAGTATGTATGACAATTATATTCGTATCAGTTTTCTTATGTAAATAATCGTTGATTGCACGCTAACTGAGCTATTCTTGGACGTTTATTCGTGAGATAATTTGACGACAATGTAATTCACGTCAAAGATACCGCGACAGGATTTGTACAAGAGTACATATGACAATTATATTCGTATCAGTCTTCTTATGTAAATAATCTTTGATTATACGCTAACTGAGCTTTGTAATTTAATATTTTATCCACGACGTGAGAACGATTATTTATTATTGCAACGGTAAAAATAGATCCGATACCAGTTTGTAGGGATGGAAGGCAATTTAAAAATTTGTCTTGAAGCCGACACGACGCCTAGCTGCCTGTATTATAATATTGTAGAGAGATATGCAGGGCGCCGTGCCCGCTGTATCGCCTCCGCGTCTCCGTACCGCTCTTACTACGAGCTACGACGCTACGAAAATTGCTACATTTACATTTCTTTCTATTATGACAGTAAAAAAGATTTAAATAAGTGTTCGAGTCTAACGATTTACAGTTTTCAGATATATATTTTGGTGTTACTATTGGTATCCCCGGGATCGAAATCCCACCATAATTCATTAATCTTGTAAGTTTTTAAATTATTGCGTTTTTTGTTGTCACATTTGTTCCCTTATAAATCATAGCATATTATTAGACTTTTTATTTTTTTACGTCAGTTGTGATCGTGTACAAAAACGTGATTATGTATTAATTTTCAATCTATTGAAAGACATGTAATATCCTCAGTGGCATGGAAAAAAGTAACTGCTTCCATTTTTTAAATTGATAATATTAAATCTCGTCTTTATTTAGTAAAGAAAAAGAAAATGTGTTGAAAAACACAGGAGGAATATTTAAAGTGAAGAACATGACTAAAGCCGCCTTTTGTACTTATAACATAATTTAAAATGTTCTACTAGATCTGTAATTAACAATGTATAATACATAATCGTTAAAGATAATATTAATTATACTGAAATTTACTGCAATAATTTAATATTATTTCGTGTCTATCTCTTTGAAGTTCTATGGGTTTCCTGCGGCGACGCGGACCGGGGTACGCGAAGTTGACTTGATTGGAAACCCTATTCCATATTTATTATGGGTTTATTTTGTCATGTTTATCAACACAATGTCGATCAAATGCTTTACGGTATTAACAAATTTCAAAATTGAAAAAATTGTATTCAAGTAAACTAATTCAATGGGTTATGTTCACGTCACACAATATTTCTAACTATTTCTCAGTTCATCATGATCTAGTAAATCCATACGTTTTCAGTAATATAAGAATGATGTAAAATAAGGTAAACGCAATGACGTAAACCTTACGACATATGATTGGGTGATTTTTGTAAATGTAGTTCAAAGTACAAAATATTTATTTAAAATAAGCTGGTTTTTATTACGACACTTATAAATATTTGTAAGCCAACAAGTAAGAGACAAATAATTTAAAAAGAGATTAGAATACAAATTAGCAGTTTCTGGCATATCAGTTTTCTATGCCCGAAATATAGACTTTAAATGTTGAAGGTTTCAACATTAAACAAATATTAACATTAACAAGGTTTCCAATCAGTAAAAAAAAATATTTGATATATACAGACACTTCATTTTTATTATATGTATAGATTTTATATTTAAATATTTTGTTACATTTTTTAAATGTTTAATATGTTGGTGAGCTATTAAAATAATTTAAGAACAATATTCAGGGTTACAAGTCGATTTACATTGTTGTTTTATTAATATCAAAAAATAATTTTGTAATTTAGATATTTTGAAAATATTTATTCTACAGGTAACACTACATATTTCGGCTGTTAAAGGTTTAGAGAGAGCGTCCTTAATGTTGGGTCGAAAGTCTATCAACAAGGGAACAGCATGACTTGAAGACGGTTTGATACCGGTGCTTCGTTTGAAACGGGATGTTGGATTATTTTGCAAACAATAATAATTTCCTCATTATTTTATCAAAACTTTAATCCCATTCTGTTCATTAAATTTAATACAAATAAATAAAGTATCATTGCTTTACACAGCAGTATCAAACTAATTTCAACTTTGAGTTTTCTTACGAGTTTCTTCTGTATAATAGTGAAACAAAACGTTTTTCAAAGTTTTTGTCTAATAAATAGTTCAAATAAGATTTCTGGAATTTTGTACAATTTTAAGTAATTTATATATAAAAATAAAATTGAAGCCTTTGTTTATTATCCGGAATTATTCGAAATATCTAAACCGCTTTTGAAGACTGTTATTAACTACGTCCGGTACCGTTACGGCACACCCGAGAGTTTGTCACATAAAAGGGCATGATGTCGTTGATCTACACGCGGACCGCCTCGCGTCGCGATCGAGAGTGCACGAGTCCGCAAACGCGCTCCCTGATTGCAATACTTACAACGTTCGCTGTAATTGTTGCATCACCGATTTCCCTACGCAGTGACTTCCGGGTGATGTCTAAAACCACCCAGGACTGCACCGCGGCGTGAAATCGAGATATCCTCGTCCCACCATGGAGCCCGGCTCTGGTGGAACGCAAACAAAAGGCCCTTTTCAGGGCCAAACGACAACTCAATGCTTGAACCCGGACACCGATCAAGCTCAATTGATGACCCCATGCATGAACCAGGACCCCGAACAAATCCAAACGATCACCTACGCTACCCCTACCGGATACAGACCTCCCCCTGTCGAGCATCGCTCGCAACCGGCATCCCCGGACGCCGAACATGCGCCCGTTCCTACAACGAGCAAGCCGACCTCAAGCGCACTGAGCGCGGCGCAAGAGGACGACGAGCTCACACCAACAGAGCTCTACGAGCGCGACCTCGTAGTCATCGCCCATCTGCTAGGAACAGGTTTCCTGTCGGACAAGATGACTAGATGGATGGCTCTTGCCCTGAGAGTGCAGGAGGCAGAAATTGAAAAGAAGCCGATCTCTTTAAAAGATAAAAAAGCCCTCGAGCTAGCAGCTCAAGGGATACTAGACCCCCCAGAGGTACCCCCTCAGGAGTACCCACGAAGCCCCGTTGGTAGGGCCCCAAGAAGGGGCAGAGAAGAAGACGACCCACAAGACGAGCGACGAGTGCGCCCTCGTACCGACTCTGGACCCAGAAAAACCTCTGAAAGCCTCAATATCACGGCTCCGGCACCATTGCCGCAAAGGCCATCAAGAAAAGATAGCCAAAAAGAGCCAAATGACACCCCGACAGCACCTGTTCGACCAACCCCACCGGTTCCGAAACGAACAATACAGAAATCCCCGATATCGCAAACAGCTGTCAAAACAACAACAAAGCCGACCTTGAAACCTCGATCGACGGCCTTGGCATTGACCGTGAAAACGGTCATACAGAACCCGTCAACAAGCCGGGCGACGTCAACAGACGCAAACAGTGGCGCTAGTGCGTCGACAGACCAGTGGTCCTCACCACGGTCTATCCGGCCGAAATCCTACGCGGTGGCGACATCTGCGCAAGAAAATCAACAACAAGGCTATACTATTAGAGAGCCACCGGCCGCGGGCCAATCAGAGAGCGCCGTGACCGATAGAGCCGCGGAGAAAGGTATAGCCCCTAGCGATTCGATCGAAAGTGGCGCCGACAGAGTTGAGGAACCACAAAAAAAGGCGAAATATCCTCCTCTGATCGTCGAATCGCTACCGGATTGGGCTAAGCATTTCCAAGCGATCGCCCGAGATATTGGAAAAACACCGAACGCGCGACCCTTTGGCGCTGGGGTGCGATTCTTACCACGGGACGATAGGGAGTACCGCGCAATACAAAAGTATTTGTGCGAATTAGAGAAAAATGAAAACATTTCGTGGTTCTCTTATTCCCTCCCGAGCGAAGAGAGCCTAAAAATTGCAATTAGAGGACTCCCTACTACCACGAATCCTGTAGACATCCAAAGGGACCTCGAAAATAAAGGTTTCGAGCCGGAAGTGGTGCGAAATATAAGGGCGCGTGGTGACCGCCCGGGTAGTATATTTTACGCCGCCCTCAAGAAAACCCCGGATACTATTCCACGGATATACGATGTAACAGAGATTATGACAATGCCTGATGTCAAGATAGAGGCCTGGCGGGGGAAGACTGGCCCCGCTCAGTGCCATCGATGTCAGAAGTTTCGGCATAGCTCCCATCACTGTCATCGACAACAGGCGTGCGTGAGGTGCGGCGGGCCACATTTTGCGGCCGATTGCGACCGCGCCAGAGACGCACCGGCTACGTGCGCGAACTGCGGAGGACCACACCCGGCGAATCACTCGCAGTGCCCCGTTCGCAAGAAGGAGGCGCGAAACAAAAGGGCCGGGACGTTGGCACTCACAGGCCGTAAAGGGCAGTCCCTGCCGCAACAAAACGTCGTGGCGGAAGCGGCACCGGCGTCACTCATGGCGCCGGCTAACAACCCGACTGACCGTAGCAGCAGGACGGGGCCTGGCAAAAAGAAGCGCAATAGAAAGCCTGCGAGAACCCAAGATTTTGACTTAGATCCTAGTCAGGTGACTAGACTCGCACGAGTGCTCCAGGCCTTCTTCTCCAAGCAGGAAGGAAAGGGAGGCCAAAAGGAGCAAAGAAAGCCCAAGAAACAAGGCGGCTTCAATGGATAATACACCCACCAAAGTTGTCCATTGGAACGCCCAATCACTGAAGGGAAAAAAGAAGCTCCTCATCCACTTTTTGAGGCAGCATAATATCGACATCATGCTTATCTCAGAGACCTTCCTTCGGCAAAACGAACGCTACAGAATCCCGAACTACAACGTCTACAGAAAAGACGAAGTCACGGCCGCCGGCGCTGCCTACAGGGGGCTGGCAGTGCTCGTCAAAAGCAACGTTGTACACCAGCACATCCCGCATAAAGAGTACCAGTCGCTCTATGCGTTAGGAGTGCTGGTCAACATCGCCGGTCGTAACACAAGACTGTTCGCCGCTTATCGACCGCCCGGTTCAGCAATCGGTACTCTAGAAACCGATCTGGAGGACCTGTTGGGACAATCGCCCGATCTGATAGTCGTAGCCGGCGACTTCAACATCAAACATCGGGCCTGGAATTCCGCAAGGAGCACGGCTCTAGGCCGGCGTATCCTGAAGCACGCCGAGCATCTCAATTATGAGATAATCGGACCGGAAGAGCCGACACACTACGCGCGTGGAGCGCCTGACGTCCTCGATATATGCCTCTACAGAGGCATGACTACCGCGCCTATACAAAAAGTGCTGCCCGACTTACCCTCCGACCACAGACCGGTCCTACTAGAGGTCATCGCGACCCCAGCGAGAATCACCTTTCCTGCGCCCCGCCTGGAGACCCACTGGGAGATTTTTCGCGAAGAACTCGAGCATAAAACACCCACCAGACAGATGACTACTAGTGATGACGTTGAAGTCATGACAGAGGACATCACAAGGTGTTTCCACACCGCCTTGGAGGTGTCCTCACGTGCCAGACCGATCGATAGCAGACACCGGCAATCGCTACCACGTCATATAACGGAACTCATCGAACAAAAAAGAAAACTCCGTATACAATGGCAGAATACCCGTTGCCCGAGTTTGAAATCTCAACTCAACTCGTTAGTGACGCGCGTTAAGCTCGCACTAGATGACCATGCAGCCGTAGCATGGGATACACACATCGAGAGCATTGGGGAGAGTGTCCCCTCGATTCATCGACTGTGCCGTACCCTATCCGCGGCGCCTAGGAAGTCCCATCCACTCCAGGATGAAAACGGCCACCCGAAATTTATGGCAGAAGACAGGGCTGAGATATTCGCGAATCACCTGGAAGCTCAATTCACACCCAACCCAGTGACGAATTATCAGCACTACACTGAGATCACCCAATTTATGGAGATACACAATACTGAGATCGCGCAAAATGACACTGACTTCCCTTTTGTGACACCACGCGAAGTACAACGCGTGATAAAAACCTTAAAACCCAGGAAGGCCCCAGGAGCCGACAGGATCACCGGCACAATGTTACGGCACGCGCCGCGCAAAACCGTCGCGGCATTAACGCGCCTCTACAACGGGATCCTACGAGCAAATCACTTCCCCAGCGAGTGGAGGCTCGGGACAGTGATAATGATCCCCAAGAAAGATAAAGACCTGAAAAAAGCAGAAAGCTACAGACCTATAACACTACTCAGTACATTGTCTAAAATCTTTGAAAGGCTCGTACTGAGTAGACTGAAGCCACACATAGAACTGCGACGGGAGCAGTATGGATTTAGGGAAGATCACTCCACTACTCTCCAGCTGACGAGGGTCATACACATGCTCGTGGAACAGCACAATCGAAAGAAGCACGCCGCCATGGTGCTTCTTGATATGGAAAAGGCCTTCGACAGGGTGTGGCACGAAGGCCTGCTCTATAAGCTCGCCACAGCGACGACTACCCCCGCCCGTCTGCAACGATTAATGCAGTCATTTCTGGAGAACCGCCGGATTAAAGTGAAGGTCGAGGACAGCACATCCCGAGAAGTAGCGGTGAGAGCAGGCGTGCCACAGGGCAGTTGCCTGTCACCGCTGCTTTATGCGTTATATACGAACGACATCCCAGTGGTCGGCGCAGCGAAACTCGCGCTGTTCGCCGACGACACCGCTTACTGGTCGACCTCTATAAATCGGAAGAGAGCCGCTTCGCTGCTACAACCCACACTCGACGCACTACCCGAATGGCTGCCTAAATGGCGGTTGGCAGTCAACGTAGGGAAGACGCAGGCCTATCAACTAGGATATACTATTAAGAGAACACCACCTCTGTCTCTCCAAGGACAAACCCTGCAATGGAGGAACGAGGTGAAGTACCTTGGAGTCACCATCGACAGAGGCCTGACGTTCCGGAAGCACGTTGATAACATCATCGCGCAAGCGAGACTGGCAAGGAGAGTGCTGTGCCCGGTGCTCACCTCGAGATTACCATATCGCACCAAACTAGGCCTCTATAAGACGTACGTGAGGTCACGACTCACGTACGCAGCCCCGGCTTGGTTCGGTTGCGTGTCAGAATCCCTTAAACGCAGATTACGAACCCAACAAAGTCAGACGTTAAGAACGATCGTCGGGGCTCCGCGTTACGTGAAGAACGCGACGATCGCTCGAGATCTGCGAATAGAGAGCCTAGATGAGTTTATAAGCAGCCTCGCCACGAATATGTTTCGTAGGGCGGACGCTTCGGCGCATGTACACCTCCGCGACATAGCGCCGCTACACACAAGACCTCCAGATGGCAGTAACACCGATGACCAACCGATAAGCAGGAGAAAAATGACTAAAACACACGCACGGACGCTTATGCACTCGCCTGAGCGAGAATGAAGCGTAGTGCACCGAATTCCCGAAGGAGGCTCATAAAAACCTCCGCCATTGACACGCCCTGTAACAGGGCGGCGCACATAGTCCACCGTCAGAGGGTTCTACCCTGGAACGGTTTCCCCGCACCCGTATAAGAACGGGAGCGTGAAGAAAGCAACGAGAGAGATCTACACGCACTCCAATGTGGAAGTTATTGTAAGGCGAAGCTCTGCCCGGATAAATAGTTACAGTGCCTACAGAGGGTTATTGGTTTCCGTGATCGACCGGCTGACTACACGTATTTTATAACACAACATTTTGACTAGCACATAGGATTATTACAGTACTATCTAGGCTACATATGATTACGTTGTTCCAACGAGGTTAAGCAATAATCATAATATTCAATAAAAGTTATTTAAAATGGATAAAAATGTTATAAAGTTTTTAAAGTAGTAGGAAGAAAATTACAAGTAAATAAATAGCAAGCGCACCAAAATCCGGAAAAAATAGATTTTTAGCAACGATGAACTAATAATAATGAATTGTTAGTAATATAAAAATAAAATGAAAGTTTTCTGTAATTATTCTAACTTATTCTTCATAAGCAATTTATGTGTTCATCTATTAAAAAAATGTTTAAGTTTGAGATACTTCAAGTTTAATTAAAATCGTTCTAAACCTTTAGTGTAACTCTTTATTATTTGCTTAAAACATTGTCCAAGTATATTTTTTTAACCTTTTCTAAATAAATTATCAGGATACTCGAAATTCATATTCAATCAATGCGGTGAGACTTCATTGAGATGTTGCACGTACATACAAACATTTTACAATGGTTGGTGTGAGAATTGTTTATAGTAAGGTTCACGTTCACGTAGTCATACTTGTGTGGTAAGAGATAATGAGCGAGTGAACTGGCGATTGCGTAGCGGCTGAATGCGCCTGGAAGCGTTGTTAAAGGCGTTATTATCCGGCCGGTCGCGCTGCCAATAAATCGTCTGCGGAGCGCTCTTTCGATTATCTTCAAATCTTCATTACACCGACATATGCTTTCACGCTTCTAAAAGAAATATTAAACGTTTATAGATTATTAAGGAATATTAGACGCATATCTTCCGTTTTATTTGATTTCATTACATAGTATAAAACAAAGTCCCCTACCGCGTCTGTCTGTCTGTCTGTTCGCGATAAACTCAAAAACTACTGAACGGATCTTTATGAGGTTTTCACCAGTGAATAAAGTGATTCACGAGGAACGTTTTGGTATATAATTTGTCCAGGATTTTTTATAATCAGGGCGGGACAACGTCTGCCGGGCCCACTAGTATTATTATATAATTAAAAATTAGAATAGGTTTAAAACTTTTCTGTATTAGTAATGGTATAATTTTAGTATATTGTTTACAAGTTCATATAACCATGGTTTGAGTATTTACTGTAGCAATATCGATTTTTGGAGATTTTAAAGAAACAAATAGAACAAACAATGTAAGTATTGGACTTTAATTTAAAAAAACAATGAAAAATAACATAAACTTCAAATATGAGCCAATAAAATCCTCACTAAAATTTAAAATGTAATTTGTACAAGCTTCTTACGTGCTTAAGAATTGAACATTGAAAGAAAATCCAGTCGATATGTTTTGAACTTTATGAGTATTGGAAGTTTTTTCAATAACAAACTTTTAATGAAACACAGTCTGTTGATTTGTAATACCTAGAGATCATGTGCAATTTGAATTTACATTAAAAGAAGTAGATGATGACCACAAAATCGTTCTCTTGAAAAAAAAAATGTTTTTTGATAAATACGTGTTTAATCTGGATTAATTCTGCACTTGTTTTTTTATTTATTGTATTTAAATAATTACTATTTAAGCTGTACTATTTTTTTAAGGTTTAAAGTTACGTTTGTTTAAGTCCATCATTTTCAACTTTATCATTTAAGCGCCTGTGAAAAAATGGATTGATATGATATTGATGTATGATATACTCTGAAAAATCCTCTATTTGCCAGGAATATTTTGTCAAAATCGGCTTATCCATTTCTGAGATTAGCCCCTCTAAATAATAGTCTAAAATAGGTATACGATGATTTTCGATCCCCCAAAAAATATGCATGTTGAAACAGAGTTAACCATATATTTAAATAAATATCGATACCTTCATGTTTCCATATGGAATCCGTTTTAATTTTATTGCAGCAGAACATATCTTTGATATATAAGATTGAGGAAATCTGTAGAACCTTCGATTGAGCGCCATTATCACACCTAAGAAGCAGGAATATTTTATAATTAGTCACAGAACTGTGATCATATTGAAAGAAGGTATACATAACTATAAGTTTCTAGTACTATCTAAAATATTTGTATACGGTTTAGCAACAAAAACTCAATAATGTTAAAACCTAAGAAAACAATGGGTTATGGTCGAATTTAAACCACTGGACTAAAACTAGTAAAAATAATTTAACAAGTACTTACAGTACTATTACTTTTTCATTTAAAATAATTTCAAATAATAGAGATAAGCTCTTAATAAAGTGGCTAATAAAGTTTATTTTTATCTTAGAAGATATATGTAATAATATTTTTCCTCCGCTCCCCGTTTGTTTGCGAACATTCGCTGAAATTATTACCTAGATAAAAGAATAAGTTCTAATAACACTCATACAACCGTTTAAAAGTTCAGCCGACGAGTATATTGCAGGCTGCATCTAACTTCAGCAAAGTAGTTAGAGGTGTTTTATTCAAATGGAGGTTGAGGAAATGACTAGCGTGTATTCCGGATATTGATTTACAGGGGCCACTGGAACTTACTTCCGGAAGCAGCCTCTGATACACAACCACATTAGTTTTGCGTCCTCTTAGTGGTTAATTTTGCATGAAAGCAATTTTATGCTGTTACCGCTTGTACTAGAAAATTTCATTATGTTGTTAGAGCTTCCGGTGCATCGTCGGAACATTTTCACAATCTATATTTATACATATAATAAGAATGTAAATCTAAAGTGTCTGTACTTTTCGATTTTCGTGGAATAAATTATTGCAGGTGTCTAGGAATAAGTAATAGAATACATTTCAATCATTTTTTTGAAATGTCTGTCTATCTGTCTGTCGGTTTGTATGACCACGCATCACTGCTAAAGTACTGCGTTCATAATAAAACCTTATATAAAGCATATCCGCACTCCGTCCGCGTGGAACCTGATGTACAAAACAATGACTAATAAAGTCATCTGAACGTATTTAGTCCATTTGCTTTGCTATCATACTTAAGTCGCGGCGCCATTAAAATTACAATAACTTTTGATAGATTGGACAGATTTTGATGAAACAAAGACTAAGTTACTCCCGAGGATATGTTTTATAATTTTCTTATAAACCTTTATAATAATAAATAATAAACCTTTATAATAAACCCAGTACTATAGCAGTGATGCGTGTTCATACAAACAGACAGACAGACAGATGACATTTCTAAAAATGATTGAAATGTATTCTATTACTTATTCCTAGACACCTGCAATAAATGTTTTTACGAAAGAAAAATTTAATATAAAATATAAAGTATATTTTTAAAAGGAAAATTCAAAGGACTGGTATTACTGAATTATTCCTCCAGAGGTTACTTCCAGGAATTCTACGTTTATCAGACGTCACTTTACTGTGTCTGATTTGGTTTGGATTCGCATCTTGTAAAACAATACTAATGGACGCATAAAAAGAGTCTTCGCAAATAATGATACTTAAGTAAGTACTTGTATATCCTTAGCAGTAATTTAAACTTCACCATTTGACCAATCATGGCACAACCGCAAAAGCCATATTCTGTTTAATAAGACTTGTTCCGTCACGAAGACGAGCATTGTTATTAGTTTGTACTAGTTGTGTTCGCGACTCGTATGCTTCTAATTATTTTTAAACTTATAAAGCTTCCCTGCCTTCATAGTTAGAAGAAGTACGACTGGGGTCATATACATAAAGCTTGACGTGCGAAGAATAACTGACACTAAGGTCTTCACCCGCGTCATGCAGCATTTGAAAATCAACCAATGAAGCGCCATCTTCTGGCTTTACTACAAACTACATCAGACAGGCAGACATACAATTTTTTTTTAAATAAAGTTATTATATTCATTTAGTACTGGACACTACTTCTTTAGTTTATTATGTTTGCGCGTAACTCGATTATTTACTAAAATAAAGTTGTATATATTATTAGATACCAGAATTAAATCGAATCAAAAATAAATCCCACATCTGATATTAGATACCAAAAGTGGATTTATATAAAAAAATAACACAATTACAAATCTCTACACGAAAAGTCACATCAACAATTAAATAACTCAAGTAACACAATAAATCATAAAAACCCAGAGAAATAGAAATAACAATTTAAATTGGAAAGAACTCACACAATACAACAACAATTACGAAATACAACCTTTCAGAGAGACGACAATGACTCGACAGACTCGCCTTTTATAGCATTCACACAAGTTACGACCGGCCGATAACTATCGACCAATGGCGTGTCAGGTCATTAGTAAAACCCCCGATATAGTCAATAGTAAGTCAATAGCAATACGGAGAATGCTAACAATATAGTATCCTAAATTAAAAGAGTCCTAAATAACTCCTTATAACATCAGCTATCGATCAGTAAAAGTCTCGTCAAAATCGGTCTAACCGTTTCGACGATTAGCAGAAACAAACACACAGATAACAATTTCCAATTATTTTTTACAAGTACCTTATATACTTTGATATCTATATAGTAAAAAGCAGTTATTTTGAAATTACAAACAGACGCTACAATTTTATTTATTTGTATAGATAAAAGAAGATAGAATAACCCTTGTAGTTACTTGTAATTTCTTGAAAGTATTTAAAATCCAAATTTAGTTTATAGTGAGTTAGTTTACTGATTTTACAGTTCAGTTTTGTATTTAGGTCACAATTTGTGACTGATAATTTTAAATTCACCATTTGAGTCTTTGTCTTTGATTTCTATAAATGTAACTCTACCACATATAATTTATACCTATGTGGAATATGTTACCACTTTGTAGTTACTTAGCCATAAGCTATAAATACTTAGCAATTAAGAAGATTATCTGAGGTAGTGAAATTCCAGGTATTCCGATTACGACTTCAAATGCTATCAATTAGATTTAATAGATAAATCCAAACATTCGAAATCGGTGTAATGCTCTCTAAACGTTTGATATGATATGAATAACATCAGAGGCCCTTTACAAATGGATGAGCCGCGCGCATTCATAAACAAGGGAGATAATAATTTTAAGTAAAAAATGGATGTGGTATTTTTAATAATATTCCTGATTATTATGTATATAAAAAAACATTACTTGGTACGATTCACTTATATCGAAACCTACACGGAATATTTTATATGTAGGTAAAGGAATTTTTTATAATGTGATTATTTGACATTTTAGATATTTATTTGTATTTCATATATTAAGTATATGTTAGGGATAATTAAGTAATACGTAAAAAGGTCAAGAGTTCATTTATTGTCTTACTTTTCGTGATAAAGAAAATAGGGTTAAATTCTTTAAAACTAAATTATTAATTTAAGACTAATATCAATTGAAACGATAACTATTATTTTTATTATGTTTATAGACATGGACTATAATAGAACAATTTTGTTACAGGTAAGATCAATTTACAAATTGAAAAAAGAGTAAATGTTGATTGTAGTGGCTAATGAAAGTTGAAATTTTTTTTACGTTTGATCATCTACAAAAATCAGGATTATTTATTTATTTAAGGCGCAGACCTTAAACAATTACGAAGCATAAGTTAAAAATGGTAGATTGTTCAATTAAAAATTAATATATTATATTTATTTATACAGGTCTTAGAATAGTTTTCATAATACAAGAACGTCCTCTTATTACGTTAGTATTTAAAACGCTAACCCGTAATTACATGATTTTTTTGGTTATTTATAAGAAAGTCCTACGTTACGTTTTTGTCTAAATAAAAACTGGACACATTACCATCGATATATCTGGTAAAATTATTTACAGTTATAACTTAATGATCGCCGACGAGCACGATCGCTGGAAGAGAGGGGCGGTGGACGCGATTCTCTCACTCGACAGATCACCTGAAAGTGTACCACTTAACAACTCACATCCTCTGCCGGTTCACTGGGCATTCGCTGAATCGTCACATATCTCTAAATATGGCCGTCGGAGCGTGATACGTGCTACACCAGTACACGGTTAACGGATTATATTCTCCGCATAATACCTCGTTTACCACTTTACCTGATTAAAATATTAATTATTATAACGTCTTTCATCTTTTACACTTTATACATACTTAGATTCTTTTTAGGTGATTACATAAAAGTTAACAATTGAATGACGCAATATGTCCCGAACGATATATTAGATATATTTTATAAGCTTTGTGTAAAATATTGCTTATTTTTATTATAAGATGTAATAATAATAATGGAAGTTTTAGCGCGAGGTTTATTAAACTAAAGCAAAATAAGTGGAACTATCGAAGAGTTTAATAATATTCATTGGGCTCGGGCAATTTTCCACGCGAACGGCGTCGCGTCTTTGATGAGCGCAGACTATCCAGAGAATAGTCGAATTGACGAACCGGCTAAAGCTTAACAAATTCTTAAAGATACATCTGAAATAATAATACTAGATTTTATAAAGGATAAGTAATATTTTTAAGTGAAAATTCTTAAGGCATGGTAGGAAAAAAATAGCGTAACGTGTTACGCGCTAAACGTAACGTAGGTATGTATTTGTGTGGATGTATATGTACTAGGGTGTCCGTTATTTCCCAAATTGGATTTTATTCTGTAAACGCCCCTCAAATTTTTAGATTATGACCTAAAAAAAATATCAGACCCAAACCAGCCCTTAATATTTACATTAACCCGTGCCTAAATCATAATACATTTCCCATTTAAATAACATGGGATTTTTGCACTTTTTGCAGTTCATTTTTTTCCACTGAAACAAATAGAGCTAACAATACTTAAACAGCTGTTTCTTGTAGAAAATTTAACGCTCTACAAAAAAGATCTGAATGCTTTTTTCGATAAAACTTACCGTTTGAAAGTTATTCAACGATAAAGTTGTACAATGGATGGTACAATGGATGGTACAATGGATGTTGAAAAAGTCAAATTTTACAAATTTTCATCATGCTTGCTGGATGTCTAAGGCGATTTATACTCTAAAAATTTACATATTTCGAGATATTTATGAACTAGATTCACAACTAAAAAAAATCTATTAGATATTTGTTTATTTATAGTGTTTATTTATCTGCCTTTTTGGTTTGCGGTGCCTCGTGCAGCACTCGCTCCAAATTTAGATTTACAATTTTTAAAAGTTGTTAATCAATACAGAACAATTGATAAAAAAAATTTCGGAAGCTGTTTTACATAAATTCAAAAATCACTTATGGTATTTAAATTCTGAAATAGCTGCTCTTGCATTTTTTGATCCAAATGTATCGGCTAACTTAAAAAACAAAATGGTCATAGCGTTAAAAAATTGTGAAGATTCAGAATTTGATTCGTCCAAACGGTATATTATTAATACAGATGGTGAGATTAAAAATTTAGAAAAGAAGGATATTGATTATTTTATTAATTCGAATTCCTTAAAATTTTTCGATAGATTTAATATTAGTAAAGATTTTTTAGAAACTAATGCCGATACGTGGATTAGAAATGATAATTATTTAAATGGACTGGCAATTGTTAATAATCTGCAAGTAGTAAACGATGTAGCCGAAAGAGCTGTTCAATTAACACAAGATTATATCAATAGATTAACTACTCAAGAAAATCAAAAACAATACTTGATTCAAGTTGTAAGCGAATACAGAGCCAGATATCCTACTGCAACTAAAAAATGTTTGACAAAAAAATTTGTAGAAATGAAAAAAATACTATAAATATTTTGATACTATCATTTATAAGCAATAATATACTTTATTTTGGATCCAAGTTTTGTATTTATTTATTTTATTACCTATCTGTATGCGTTTAGTTTCATATAAATAAAAATGATGGTGGAAATTAATAAAAACGATGAATTTAACTATGAGTACAACTTTGTTGTTGAATAACTTTTAAACGGTGAATTTTATCGAAAAAAGCGTTCAGATCTTTTTTGTAGAGCGTTAAATTTCCTCCAAGAAACAGCTGTTTAAGTATTGTTAGCTCCATTTGTTTCAGTGGGAAAAAATTAACTGCAAAAAGTGCAAAAATCCCATGTTATTTAAATGGGAAATGTATTATGATTTAGGCACGGGTTAATGTAAATATTAAGGGCTGGTTTGGGTCTGATATTTTTTTTTAGGTCATAATCTAAAAATTTGAGGGGCGTTTACAGAATAAAATCCAATTTGGGAAATAACGGACACCCTAAATGTACGCGTGTGTCTGAGTCTGAGTCTAGTAGTATTCCAAAGTAATGTATAAGTATTCTAAGCTCAAGCGTTGTCCCGCCCTGATAATAAAAAAAACCTTGATAAATTATCTACCTAAACGATCCTCATGAATCATTATTGAAGTTATACTTATTTTGGCGCGTTAGGGAAAAATTATGAGAGTATATTTTTACGATGCGCGCGCACACCGTAACGAAAAACCGACACCCTGAAGTTAGCTATAGTCAACATTTTGTTTCTTTGTATTTGTTGTTTGTGTTTCTTTGTATTAAAACTTTCAATGTATTAAATACCTTTTTTCTATTGTTAGTGTCGTTTTTTCTGCAAACGTAGAATAAGGCGAAAGATAAAATTTTTGAAAAGATTTTTATCTTGTTACGCCAAAGAAGTATAACTTCTAACGCGTGTATATAAGTATACACACACTTTTTTACAATATGTAGTGATTAAATACATATAAAAGATGTTAAGCTTCCTTCGCGTGTACACCGATATACGCAATGTTTAAAAAAAATTGTAACTCAGACCTCTTAACACCATCTCGAATGATATTAAATAATACCTAGACGTGGACTGTATCATAAGTGCAGCTGCTGGAACACTAATATACGTGCTCGTTAAGAGGTTTTCAATTTTAGCATCTGGTCAGGTAGGTATTAGAAAGTATACGTTAAGTTTAGTTTTCAGGCGATGCTTATCTTCCCTAAATGTATCATCACCACGCAATAATGGATAGGGTAGACAAAATAATAGAATATAAATTCTCTATGCCCTTGCAATGCATGTTCATATACTGTGGTCGATAGACTCGAACACTGAAAATTAGCACACCCAATTCATAGAAGTGCTTTCATGTTTTCGATTTTATCTTAACTTGCCGCTAGGTGTCGCTAAGCTAAGTTTTATTGAGGTGGCGACTTCTTCAACCCCGTAGTGATCTTTTGAAAGTAGTTCGGTGAAGCTGTTAAGGCCTTGTCAGGCTAATAGCGTAGTTAGTTCGAAAAAAACCTTAGTGATTTGACATTCAATAAAACAAAAATGCAACATTAAATAAAGTAAATTTTCAAAAAAAAGTATTAACCGACTTCAATATCAATCAAAAACCCATTAAGGCACTAAAAAGCGGAAAATAAATAGTTTATCAAATTAACCAAATTAAATAAAACATATGAATATGTGTGCTACCTAGAGATGTATTGGAAGTCGTTAAAAATTACCTGATTTTTGTTTTAAAGTATAACTTAAAATGCTGAACATTCATACAATCTTATTTTAAAATACATATGTTTTATATAAAAAACCAATAACATTTGACCGAGTAACACAGAACCCTTACTTAGGTACGTTAGGTGTAAGAAATTTTATTATACGTGATAAGTAATTCAATGTGACGACGTCACATGATTTTGGTATCGGTCAGTAAACTGCTTTTAGAGCAAACATTACAGTGTCATATTGAGTTTGTCTTCTATATTTTTCTAGTTTGTTATTTTCTACATTGTCCGTTACAGTCATATACTACTATCTGTTACCCGCGTCTTCGTCCATGTGGTTTATTATTTTTTAAATCTATTTTATACACAGTTATGTATTTCGTTTTCGTGGCGGTGTGCGCGCGCGTCGTAATAACTTCAGGGTTTCGGTTTTTCGTGGCGGTGTGCGCGCGCATCGTAAAAACTTCAGGGTGTCGGTTTTTCGTGATGGTGTGCGCGCGCATCGTAACAACTTCAGGGTGTCGGTTTTTCGTGACGGTGTGCGCGCGCATCGTAATAACTTAAGGTTGTCGGTTTTTCGTGACGGTGTGCGCGCGCGTCGTAATAACTTCAGGGTTTCGGTTTTTCGTGGCGGTGTGCGCGCGCATCGTAAAAACTTCAGGGTGTCGGTTTTTCGTGATGGTGTGCGCGCGCATCGTAACAACTTCAGGGTGTCGGTTTTTCGTGACGGTGTGCGCGCGCATCGTAATAAATTAAGGTTGTCGGTTTTTCGTGACGGTGTGCGCGCGCATCATAATAAGTTCAGGATGTCGGGTTTTCGTGACGGTGTGCGCGCGCATCGTAATAACTTCAGGGTGTCGGTTTTTCGTGGCGGTGTGCGCGCGCGTCGTAATAACTTCAGGGTGTCGGTTTTTCGTGACGGTATGCGCGCGCATCGTAATAACTTAAGGTTGTCGGTTTTTCGTGACGGTGTGCGCGCGCATCGTAATAAGTTCAGGATGTCGGGTTTTCGTGACGGTGTGCGCGCGCATCGTAATAACTTCAGGGTGTCGGTTTTTCGTGGCGGTGTGCGCGCGCGTCGTAATAACTTCAGGGTGTCGGTTTTTCGTGACGGTGTGCGCGCGTATCGTAATAACTTCAGGGTGTCGGTTTTTCGTGACGGTGTGCGCGCGCATCGTAATAACTTCAGGGTGTCGGTTTTTCGTGACGGTGTGCACGCGCATCGTAAAAATATTAATAGGTTTCAATATTATCTGACGTTAAATGACGATGTGCTCTAATATGGTTACCAATTTAAATCTAAATGCTGCTATTTTTTAAGTGCAACTGAAACCAAATCAAAAATATTTTATTAAATTTAGGTAGAATGCGTTTAAGAAAGTCAAAACTACCACCGGTTCAGAAAACAACCAAGTCATCGAGAAGAACCGGCAAGAACCTCGATCGGGGATTATTTTTATAATGTACTAAAGTTACAACTGCGGGAACAAACGGATATCGGCAACCGATTTTCAACCTTAGGGTGGTAGTTTTAGTCTGGCGGGCTTAGAAAAAGCCCTACCACAATGCTACGGTTTTATAACAATGTTTTCCTTCTCCGAAAGGTCCGGCTTATTTGTAAATATAACACTTTTTTTTTTATTAACGTGGGGAAATCCATTATGGATACGCCACCCTCCCGGAGGAGAGAGTGAGCTAGGTCCGACTCTCACGGACTAAAACCCCACGGTGTACCAAAGTACCGCAGTGTTGGGGCGGGTAGGTAGTATATATGTAGTAGATATATATAGGGATAGATCAGTGCCTAAGTGCATCGACGTTGTGTCCGAACACACTAAGCAGTGAGCCCTCATCATGTACCGAATGGTTGTGTTTGAAATTGTGTTCGAATTGGCTATACACTAGGCGTATCGTGTGCCGGGTTCAACAGGAGTGTGTGGTGCCGGTGTAAGAGTGTCAAAGTGACTTTATTTTAGTGTGTCGTATTTCCGGATCAGTAGTGTACATCAAAGTGTCGAGAGGCTTTCATATCAGCATCACAGCGATGATAGTCGACACACTGTATCGATATTTCTCTATCTATCAGGCACAGTGCGGCCATTTTGTTGTGCTACAATAAAAAAGTGGGTGTGTATTACTACAGGATAGAAGTGAAAATTATAAATTAACATATGCACATTAAAGTTCAAATACATTTATCAATGTTTATTTGTAAATAAATAAAAATAGTAATGATATACACAAAATATAATATATTCTTGAAATACTACACTAATTATATACAAAACAAAAATGTAATTATTACAACGATGGACTCCTTGTTGGACAATAAGCGTGGTTAACTACGACTGGAGCCGAGTAAACCCGATTAAGCGTCACCGATATGAGCGCGACGGTTCACTTTCTTTTACTGTACAAGATGCCTAAACAAATTATCACTTAAAAAATATATGTGAATTTCATCGGAAATAGCCTACATTATAGAATATCTTTAGAGTTTAATTTTTTAAACAGTTTTATCATATATTAGAGCTTTTTTATGATTATTCTCGTATTTAATTGTTATGTATTTCAGTTATTTCTCAAAAAAATTCGAGGCGAATTTTCCATTGATTAAAAATAAAGCTATTTTAGTAATCACGCTCTACTTTATCTGCGTTAAATTCGATTATGAAAGACTTAACAAAAATAAAACAGCATAGTACCACCTCGTGGTGAGTTATAATTAAATGGGTAACAAAAAATAAAAAAAACTTCATAAAAAATTCAATTCAATACAACGTTTCATTAAAATATATCCTAATATGCTAATGTATCGAATGTGCATGTGCTTTCATAATATACAGTCAGTCATAAGTCACGAAATTTTGGAAAAAAATAAAAATACTACAAATTTGATAATCAACCTTTTTATTGAAAATTGAAATATATGTAATAATTCAATACTTTACGATAATAGTACTTATAAATACATGAAGAGATATAGATAGACTTCATTTAAATTAATTCAACGTTTATTGTGTTAGTTCTTTAACAGCGCTCGGCGAATCAAATAAATCACCTACCTTGTTTGGCTGTTGAGGATACAAAGACTTTGATTGCCTCTTGATGTCTGCCGATGGTCACGAAATCACATAATGCGGTATAGAGTGTTCTTCACAGGTGTCGATACACTTCCAATAAGTTTCCCTCACTTCAACAATAAATCATTAAGTAACGTTCTTCATAGATTTTTTTTTACATTAGTAACTTAAGCACTCTAAATTGTTAAAAATCACATTTAATCACGGGTAATGTGATGGAATACTCTCGTGTGTTGTATACCGATTACAAAGCGCATTTGCGCGATCCCATGTCACGGGCCTTGGGGACGCTTCCGGTGCGATGTTCTCGTAAGCGTCACTCCCTTCCGGTGTGCGCGGGCGCTGTTCCACGGTTGCTGCTTGAACCGTGACCGCAGTCTGGTACCGAGCATTGTAATGTCCTATTGTGTTCTAATAACTATACCTAAACACTAAAATTAAACTACATATAATCACTGTGTATTATAAAACAAAGTCCTCTACCACGTCTGTCTGTCTGCTCGCTGTAAACTAAAAACTTTATTATCAGGGCGAGATAACGTCCGCCGGGTCCACTAGTAATCACTATAAGTATATGAAACAGGCGACCGCCCACAAAATCATTCGTGTTGACTACAATATGAAAAATATTTATATTCCAAATATGGGGTATATTCGAAGTGATTATGGTTCAGTGTTAAGTCTGTTCGACACTGAGTCGATCGACGTAGGTTCAAATCCTTGCAAATGAACCGGAGCTTTTGGTGAAGGAAAACGTTGTGATAAAGCCATATGATGATGGATAGGGTTTTTTCTAAACCCTGCTGGCTAGCCACCATCCTCCAGTTGAAAGTTTATCGCCAAGCATCTATGCATGTGTTCCGGCAGCTACATTTGAGAGCGACTCCCCTAGGTTTAGCGTATTTACCCTCTCGGACTACAGCGTCACTTAACATCAGGAGAGATTCTATAATGCTTTAAAGGAAAGGTAAAAGTTCAAGGTGCGTTATTACTAGAACCTCTATGGCGATGTCTTAATGTGTGCGTTTTCTTTCCACGCATTGATGGGTCACCATAAAGTTTTATTGATATGACCCGCTTAATTGTAAGAATTATAGTATATTTATGGCGAAAGTCGTAATAATAATTATATATTAAAAATAGCCTAGTGCTCGCGACTTCAACAATATCTTTGTTGTTCCATGGAAATAATGTATTTTATATGAATCAATTGTGAGCTGTCTCTTATTTGTAAGAAAGCATAGTAATATGTATACAGATAAAATACTATTAAAATTCTTTATCTGCCAGTCGAAATTGGTTCAGCCGATTCAGAGATTAGTCCAGATTAACTATGGACACTTTAATTCTATCTATACGCATAGATTATAATATGTTAGCCACATTATTATATGACATTTTAATATTCAATGTTTTACTATTAAAATTAAATATTAAACGTTATGTGAAAAAGAAGTACATTCGGTAACAATTTATTGCATCTGTGGTCATTTTCCAATGAATTTACTATTTACAGACTCGTTATGTATGTAGCAAATGAATTAGTTCCCGGTGGACTCTCTGGTAACTCGAGGGTGTTTGTTATAAGATCATAGTTTGGATGTAGCAATTCACAGAATGATTTAAGGTAATGCCCACGATACTGATTCGTATTACATAGCCATATACTGCGCTCCGTATATGAGCCATCGACATTAACATTAACCTGATGGTATGTTAGTTGAAGTTTCATAGGATACACTTTTATACGTTTTAAAATGCCTATAACATTTTTCCTATATAAAATGTCGTAAAATGAACTAAAATTTTGCTCCCATACAAAGGAAAAGGTCAACGAAGCATTGAATGCCTTTATCAGTCACCATTCACGTGTTCAAATTTTGTCAATACAACGCGGTGGTTATTCAGGAGAGATCGGAAACAATTATACAACAGTGGCATTGGTCAGCGGAGCGCATATCCGTCCGTCGCGCATTGCCCGTGCCCTACTGCTTTACTCGCGGATCATATTTTCCGAAAATTGTTGCACAGACAAAGGTCAGAACTCTCAGAAATATTGTATGGATTATCAACTTTAATGCTTTGTTTTTAGAGCTTACATTCCGGGTAGTGTTACTTAGGATATTGCGATTACGACAAAGATGAGTGATTTTAAAATTGTTTAATAATTTTCGACGGTTCAGTTGCAGAACCGAAAAGTTGAAAATTCAGTTCTAATAATCTTCTAAAATCTTTTTTACTTATTTCTGTTTGAGAATGATGAATAAATAATGTTTTTATATATAGCATAAATATGGAATCTTTTTGAGATTCATTTCTACATCATAAAGCATATTTTAAGTATTATAGTGGATGTTACTTTCTTTGCACTTCCAATACTACACGTCTCACTGCAAAAAAAGCGCTTTTACTAAAAAAAAACCACGTTCTATGGTTGAACCTGATGGCGGTTAACATTATTGATATGTAACTCTAAATATAAAAAATATAAAATTAATTAATCAATATATGCATATATTAATTAATCAATATATGATTAACAATAATATAATAATTAATTAATTAAAATATGTTGCAGATTGATGTGCCGTAATAATAATCGATTACACGTGTTTCGCTCCTTCACGGAACATCTTCAGACCTATTTTGACTCTTCCGATGCGAGCAGGCGAGTTTCTTCTTATTCAATCGAATATCAAAAAAGGTGTTTTAAGTAATAAAGAATTGTTTAAAATGCTACTAAACTGCTGTAGACAACGGTTTTACTCTACTTTCCGTAAATATCATATGTGTGCATTGTTTATATAAAACTACCCGAAGGAACTCTCTGAATTATAGTGAAAACTTTCTCAAAATCAATTTTGTGTAAAAAGTACTTTTTTATTGCGATACATAGACAGATGCTGTTAACTGTTTTACACAATTTATTGATCAATGATTCTAAACACATATATAGAGATAGTGTAATGTATACTATCTATGTATAGTATACATTACGCTATCTCTATATATTTTCATATTAAAACAGGTATCAGAATCCGATATAATGTAATCAGGTCATGTCTATGTGATAGTATCGGGAAGCAACATGCTGAGCTATGAGCAAATACAATTACTGTGTAGTCGGCAGGCATACTACAGGAAACACCGTCTCTATATTGACGGCAAAAAGGTACTGCACCTCCAGGTAAATAGGTTAAGTGAATATGTTGCGAGATACATCGAGTTACACGTTCACTTCATAACAACATACATGCGTAATTAGTACATTATTGTATTATACAAGCAGTATAAAATTTAATATAATTACAAACATTATAATTAAGAATGTGAGTTTGTGTATGTGTTCCGCTTTCTTACATCTAACTACTCAACCGGTCATCATAAAATTTTGCCTTCACGATGTTAGGGTTACAAAAAATAATAAAGCGTACATTTCATTCGGAAAAAAACTGATTGTTTCCAAATTATAGGTGAAATCTAGATTAACGTGTGCAAAGCAAAGCTGTGGACGAAAGCTAGTTTTTTATATACTTAAAGTGTATGAAATCTACGAATTTTTAAATAAAGGGTCTTATGTAACTGGCTAGAGGAAGAAGTAAGATGTTCCTTTTAGCACTACAATACTGTGCCTGGAACTGATGGCATTTGTAATTTATATCAACGGTGATCAATGACACAATCTCATGAAAGTTCTCGCCGTCGCACCGGGCTGTAGGCCTCTCGGTAATTCGATATGAGTTATACAGTTCAAATCAAATCAAAAATACTTTATTCAATTTAGGCTCTAAGAGGGCACTTATGAACGCCAAAACTACCACCGGTTCGGAAAACAACTCAGTCATCAAGAAGAACCGGCAAGAAACTTGATCTGGTTTATATTTTTAACAAATATATATAATATTTAGAATATATTAGGTACATGTCACAAACGTTTTTAATGGATGCACAGAGATGAGTAAATTCCAGACATCCCCATCGTTCACATATTGATCCACTCTATAATAATAGCCTTTTGACACCAAAACCCGCTTGACATGGCGCTTAAATTCGCAATCCGGCAAATCGGTAATATTCTTTGGGACTTTGTTGTAAAATCTAACGGTATTTCCCAAAAAACTGTTACTGGTTTTACTAAGTATAAAACATGGGACAACCAGCTTGTCACAGTTTCTAGTATTTAGATTGTGCCGGTTTTTTACGAAATCTAGCTCTTCAAGGTTCTTACGGACATACATATAGTTGTTTTAGGAAATGGATAGGATAGGATAGAACATATAGAAAATGGATATTGTCTTAATATTCTCTAAATTCAAATTTATACGCATTGTAAACTATGTATAACGACACTTTAGGGGTTGCGCAGTTTATGTCGTCATCGAGAGACGTTGTTAAAAGGAGAAAACAAAAATCAATATTAATTTTTTTAGGTAAATCAACAAAAGTCAAGTAATTTCTACGATTTAGAGTATTTGTCGTTAAATCGATTGACGTCAAATGGTTATACTGTAAATAAAATAATAGAGGTGTCTTTGTGCGCGCATCACGCAAACAGTGCTGGATAAATTTGAGTCTGTTTTTATTAATTTCATTATTTAGTTCTTTGATCCTTATTTAAAAACATTATTGCGGTATATTCATTTAATATAAAGTTATAAGTTTTAAGGATCTACGATTTTTATAAGCACCACATGTTCAGCGATGTGTAAGATGGGGCAAGCGGTAGGTTGCGGATAGGTTTACACAGATATTTTAGTAGCGAAGTATATTTTTGCCTTTTTTTTTGTTTATTTTTCTATATACAAAGTATATTGTTAAGATTTATTATACCAATATAAGTAATTATAATATACCAACTTTTGTGATGATCGGTTATACGGTGAAAGAATGCACAACTGCAGGGCCACTTAATCATTTACCACACTTACAGTAAAATTAATATTATAAAAACTTTCTCTATGAAAAATACTTTGGTGGTGCCACCTCTCATGGTTATCGGTCAAGCTTAGTTAAACGTTATTAATCTCCGATATACCAACAATTAATATTTAGAAATATATGAACTTACTAATGTCTGATCGCTGAAGAGACGAATCCACTAACGAAAAAAACATATACAAACCTAGTTTAATAGTTATTTTATTTAAGGTTATAATAAAAATAGATCTCGTTGAAAATCAGCTTTTCGGGGTGATATAACGAACTGTAACTCTGTTAAAAGTACCCGTATATTTTCGACGTTAAAGATATAGAATTGGACATTTGACTCTTGATCTATAAGTATTACTATACATAGCAACGATTTGATTTTTTGTTTTTAATGTATAAAATTCAGAACATACGTAACTCTTTTTAAAAATTCATTCACCAATACAAAGCCACATTATCAACGAACTACAATTAACCATTAAGATGGATAATTTTTTTTTATACAAAAATATATAAGTAGGTGTTGCATGTGAAGAAAGTCACTTATAGAAGTTAGAGACATTAAACCACAACTTTAATCTACAACGTAGAAGTTAAATTACTATAAAATGAATCCCTCACCGTCTTTATGATATTATGGCAACGTAATAAGTTCTCAGGACGGAGATGGCATCAGGTAACTAATTTGTATGAAGGCATCGTGCAAGCTAAGTGTGTTGCTGGTTGCGCTTCTGGACCGTCCGAGTATTTAACCTAATATTCAGTAATTGTGTTATGGGGCCGCAACATTAATTAACGGGCTCTCTGAGTCTGTCCACTAAGGCGTTCTGTTGGTATGGGTTTTGTGGTTAGCTGTAACGTATGGAACCGCAAATCATAGCTGGAGAAAATGACTATTATACGGTAGATGGAATTATTCGGTGTTATTACAAAAAAGTTAAATACGTATTGAATATTTGCTTTAAAAAGGTTTCGAGTTAAATGCTCCGCGGTCGCTGAATGTTCGCCATCTTGCTCTTTTGTCTCGCTTTGGTTACGTTAGGTTAGACTTGTGAAAAAGGATAACGCGAACTTGCCTCGGGCGAGCGCGGTGCATTTAATTCGAACCCTTTTTAAACCAAGTATTTAACTTTTTTGTAATAACACCGATTAAGTTTAGATTACGAATTTATTAATTCTCGGTACTCAAATTAAGCTGAAGATATTTCCCATTTGCATAATAAATTACGATAGTAAATTGATAAAATTTGACTTTATCGGGAATTGTAATTACAAATATTGGCTGTGTATTGTTATTTACAATTTTATAGTCAATATTTAGGTATTTTAGTCTTTTTTAGAAATTGTTACAGTTAGAAACTTTAAAAAAATAAAAGTTACATGACCATAATGTGAATAAAAGTAAAAAACTCCCACGATTAAGAAGATTCTAACAATATTTTATATGTTAGAATCTATCAAATTGTTTAAGCTACTGAGCGTGTGATAGAAATATACATGTATATCAATACATATAATATAATTTATATTTAACGTGTCTGTACTTTTTTGAGAAAACAATTATTACAAGAGAAGAGTAGGTAAGTAAATGCACCTCAGTGTTGTCCAAAAACTAAGATATTTTATCGTACCTACTTGTATCCTTATAAATAAAATGATAAAGCTCTGTTATGTGCACCTCACAAAAAAATACTGGACAGATATCGAACAAATTTTTTCAGTTTAATTTTTAAAGCACTTGGTTGTTATCCGAAAACAAAAAAATATCACCATATATGATATTAATTTAATGTAAATTTATTAAAGTTTTAAGAAACTACGTTTTTTATAAGTACTACGCGTTCAGCAATGTCTATTTTCTTATCGTGGAGAAGTGGGGTAAGCGTTGTTATACGCATGCGCAGAACATCGCAGACGAAGTCGCGGGTATCAGTGAATATATACACTGTATGTATATATAATTTGGTAGAATAGGTAGTAAAACAGTGAATTTTTTCGTCTTAAATAACGAGCATAATTCAAATAACGAAGGAATAAATCAAACGTCACGGAGCATCTACTTTTTTAATGCGATAAGGTATATCAACATAAATTATAAATATACATATTAACGTCTTAATCATATTTTTTTATTAATTACACCTATGATGTTATATTATTATATATACACTTGTTATGTTAATTACATGTACCACATACCTAAATACACTATTATAGTGTAAACTATGACTAAGTATAGTATTAATAAATAATACAGATAATTCAATTACCATATTATTAAAACTTAACAGATATCTTTGTACACACAGGAAAGTCTGACGCATAACAGTTCCCTTGAGCTTCTCGTTGTTAAAGTTTAATTTGCGGATGCTCAGGTGATTTCGCTACTTGAACCTAAATACACTATTATAGTGTAAACTGTGACTAAGTATAGTATTAATAAATAATACAGATAATTCAATTACCATATTATTAAAACTTAACAGATATCTTTGTACACACAGAAAAGTCTGACGCACAATAGTTCCCTTGAGCTTCTCGTTGTTAAAGTTTAATTTGCGGATGCTTAGGTGATTTCGCTACTTGAACCTAAATACACTATTATAGTGTAAACTATGACTAAGTATAGTATTAATAAATAATACAGATAATTCAATTACCATATTATTAAAACTTAACAGATATCTTTGTACACACAGGAAAGTCTGACGCATAACAGTTCCCTTGAGCTTCTCGTTGCTAAAGTTTAATTTGCGGATGCTTAGGTGATTTTGCGACTTGAATTCGAAGTAAAACTATTTAGACGAACTTTAACTCTGACCACAATAATCTGCACATATTTAAGAATGGTTTAATTATAATTAATGCTCCGAACCAGGATTGTACGCAGAATTCCATATGTCAGCGAAGCAGACACTGGAATGGAATCTGTAGAACATTATTAACGGTAAGCTCACGTGGCCTAATATCGACCATGTTACTTTGCCATAGAAAGCATATCTTTCGTCAAGGCTTTCAGGAGATTTGTATGAGAAGGTGTAGAAAAGCCACATGACAACGTTTGTGATGATTAAGAACATCAGCACTTCTCGGCCAGGCTTTTTGCGGCGCAATTTTTTGGTGTTGCTGCAACGCCGGAGACCGTCCATTATGAGTACAGTTTGAACCAAAATTTGTATAACCTAAAAATTTAAATTATATCTTAGTAAATATTTAAGGGATAAGAAATGGAATATTTTTAGAAATTAAAATAATATAAAATGAATCGTGATCGATTAAGATTTTATTCGCAGTGTACCACATTGTTAAGTGAAATATGCGCTATAACCTAATTAATTACAAACGGAATTTGAAAACTCTCTGATTTTAATTATAAAATTTGAAAACACGAAGAACATTTTACAATAAACTTCTTATCTGTTTAAATTTACTCGAGAGGCACAATCATATCTATCTTAACGACAAGATTATAGAACTTCTTTTACAATAAAATAATCCTTACCATTACGACGTAGTCCGTGGTTTTCACTATGTTCAGGATACTAATGGTAGCGATCATTGAAAATATCGTCTCCATGAAAAAAGCTGGTAGGCATATGAAGAGAAGAACGTCGTCGAGAAGAGAAATAGGATGTTCATTAATATCCAATTTCCTCAGTTGATTAAAAGCTATGACAACGCAAAATAGTAGAACTATGTGCAGCGCTAATCTTGTATAATCGTTTAGAAGGTAGCCAATCTCAGCGAAATTCCTGGAAAAATTATTATTGTGATTAAATACCATTTCAATTATAGTGCAATTATTAATAACTAGCTGGCCCGACAGACGTTGTCCCGCCCTGATTATAAAAAAATCCGGGACAAATTATATACCAAAACGTTCCTCGTGAATCACTTTATACACTGGTGAAAACCGCATAAAGATCTGTTCAGTAGTTTTTGAGTTTATTGCGTACAGACAGACAGACAGACGCGGTAAGGCACTTTGTTTTATACTGTGTAATGATTATGCATTCTTCTCAAGGAATTTAGAAATATTATTATATCTGAATTTGTATGTTGCAGTAATATTTTAGTAGAATCCTATATCTTACTTATTTTAAACACTTTCTTTTTTTATTTGACTATGATCAAATTGGCTACACTGTAATGGTAAATAAAGTAAAATTCAAAAACAACGGTGACTATTGTGATATTGTTAGTTGCCGCTGTCATGTCTGTTTACAATCCTATCGGTAGCTGGATATACACTGTCGGATTCCGAAAAGTGACACTCCAAAACAGTCACTTTATCATAATGTACATATTTATTTAATTGTATGGCAAAATAGAGTATCCGTCCCTTATTATCGTCGATGTATTGATTACTCTTTTGTCGCTGTGAGGTTAAATTTACATGTAACGTATATATATCCAATACTAGCCGCCCGGTTCGTTGGGCATTAAAAATGGAAAAGGGCCAATCGTATCCAAAAGAAGTAACCTAGTCCTATGCCGAGAGGTTGAGTAGTTTTGATGTCATTGAGTCTCAAACAAACAGTATTTTGATTAAACATATATTTATAGTTAGAAGATACTCCGCTATATCAAAATAAATTTTATAAAATGATTTATTTTCTCATTAATTACCATCGAAATATTGTTAAAAATTACGAATAGAAAAAAAATCTATCAAAATTTGAGCTCTTCATATTTGTGTTAATATTCGCGATTTCCTCTATTATTTAAATAAAATTCTAGCAAATAGGCATCTGTTAATATGAAAAATTAGACCTGAAATTTTGACAGATTTTTTTCTGTTCGTAATTTTGAATAGCATTTTCATGGTGACTAATGAAAAAAAAATTGTTTTATTGGGCCCACAATAATGTACAAGCGATTTAGTTGAGTACAGATACCATATCTCTCTTGAATACTAGATATACTCTGATTGACTGACGGTATGCGACAGGACTAAGTATGCCATTACTGCGGGTATTACATCTGATATTTGATAGTTCCGCTCTAGTTAAAAATATCTATGCTGTCTTAAGTAACTTCGTATTCAGTTTCTGTATTGTTTCTTGATAAATTTGAAAGCAATATAACTATTACAAATTCACTCACCCGCTACTCAAAACGGCGGCAATGATAAGCATTCCTACAATCATTACGGTGACAATCAATCCAAGGAAAAGACCTTTATTGGACGCATGACAATCTGCATGAATGACCATATTACTTGTAAAGTCATTATCTTCACTCGCTGTTGGAATTCTATAAAAAATAAACGATTAGCATTACACTATATGTGCGTAGAATTACCATAAGTTGTTGGTAATTTTCTATAGTCATTTAAAATAGTAATTATATACTATGAATAACTGTTTAACGAAGCGGAAGATATATTCATGATTTCGTTTGACAATCCTTTATTATTTCTACTCATTACTCATTAGATAAGTGTATGTCACGCTTCTTAGAATTAACAAGTCTAATTTGATGTATATTATGGCCGATAGAAATATTATTTATTATTACGTGTTAATTTGCCAGATTTCATTTGAGAAATGCTTGCGTAGTACGTAATCGAATGGGAAAAACAAGTATTATTAATGTTGATATTTGAAATAACAAATATATCGTGGATTGTCGTGGTGATTGACCCGTGTTTTTCTCGGAAAGAGACTTGTCTCAATATTTTTACGTTTGAAGTCTATTTATATTATTATTATCTATACTAATATATAAAGCTGAAGAGTTTGTTTGTTTGTATGGTTAAACGCGCTAATCTCAGGAACTAAAGGACCGATTTGAAAAATTCTTTCAGTGTTAAATAGGTCATTTATCGAGGAAGGCTATATATGATCACGCTAAGACCAATAGGAGCAGAGCGCCAATGAAGAATGTTTCAAAATCGGGCTGGTTTTTCATTTTAGCTGCGTGTTAGCGTTAGTATTATATACGTTGCCATGGTAACGTGGTAACTTACTATCGCAAATATTTTTAAAGTTTACTTTGTATTGCTATTCAAAATGTTTATTCTACGTTTGTTTTGTTACCAATTTTTTATTTGTAATGTATTACGTATTATAACAATAGTGTGTGTATGTAAAATTAAAATTTTTGGTAAATAGACATAGCTAAAAATAAACAAAAAAATATTTTTTTTAAATCTTTTCGGTTTTTTATATTATTATATTTTGTCTGTCTGTTTGTATGTTTGTTCTGAATTATGTCCGAAACGGCCGGACCTATTTTAAAGGGGATTTTACTGACAGATATCCGAATTTATAGTGGGTGACATATTCTATTTTATTTGTTGAACTGTTACCCGTCCATTCGTTCGTGTGAAATTTATCAAAAATATGTTGTTTACTGTAAACAAGCGTGTGAGACAATATACATAATATAAAGTCATGTGTTTGTATGTGATTTCAATTATATTATATTTTTGATAAATTTGGCGGCCATTTTGTTCTATTTACGGCGCTTGCGTCTACATAACTCGGTGATTATAGCAACGTATAAGAAAAACTTAATTATATCGACAATATGGGCATATTATATCTATATAATAAAAGATTTAACACATATTGTTCTATAATGTATAGCTTAAAATTTTAATTACTTTCTTATATAGTCTAAGTGAGCATTGAGTGAGATATATTGTAGGTTAAAGTTCCAGGTATGTTGCTGTTGATAAATCCCATCCCATTCGATACATTGATATTATTCACATATCTAATGTACACGTTACATGTTATAGTAAATGGCGTGCGTGTCGTACTAACAAATGTTTTTGAAAAAGCATTTCTGTAATGTATACACCTACTCATAATTTTACATTTCTTAAATACATTTTAATAAAGCGCGTGCGGAGCCGCGGGTAACAGTAAGTATTAAATCAAATATATATGTATCACAGATGCATGATGAGATGTAACATGTAACATGTGTTAAGTGTTTGTCAGAGCTACTTTTAAACGACTGAACGTATTGTAATTAAATTTGTCATAAAAGTCGATTTTCTCACGAAACAGGATATACGATATGTTTTTATTCCAACGAAGCGAGTTAACAACTTATAGTGATTATTTATATATGTTTTTATTCCAACGAAGCGAGTTAACAACTTATAGTGATTATTTATATATGTTTTTATTCCAACGAAGCGAGTTAACAACTTATAGTGATTAATTTATACTAATATTATAAAGCTGGAGGATTTGTTTGTTTGGTTGAACGCGCTAATCTTAACAGACTACTGGTCTGATTTGAAAAATTATTTCAATATTAGATAGCTCATTTATCGAGGAAGGCTAAATATATCGTCACGGTAAGACCAATAGGAGCGGAGCAACAATCGGATTTTTTTTCCTTCTGAGAGCTGCCGCTGCGTGTTAAGGATGTCCCAAAGTGACTATTCCACGCGGACTAAATCACGGGCAGAAGCTAGTATACATATATAGCTTTTGCCCACAGCTTCACTCGCTTTAATGTAGACTTGACATAACCCTCAGGAACAGTACTGTTATTCTGGATGAAAGATGTTCTATATTCTCTGTACGTCTAGTAAAGTCTATGCAAAAATCCTGATGAAACAAACATTGTATCGTATTTACAATGTTAGTTAAGATTGAAACATCTATATAATAACTTTTGGAATAAAATTTGTGTTTATTTAACTTAAGATTTAGTTTTATCGTTGATACGAACTTGCAAAAAGTGGCGTTGTCATCCAAAGTGGAGTTCAGTTCAGAAGTATTTGCATCCTCGTTATCACAATGACCAATGTTACTCCAGATAATATAGTAAACGGCAACTAAAAATCACATATAAGATAAATATTATAACACAACTCTTATCATACAATGATAATATTATTTTACTAGTGTTTAGTACTTTCGTTGTTAATTTGATGAAATATATCTGATATTTAGCTATTTTTAACCGAATTCAAAAACTTGAAAGGCAATTTTTTTGCTATATTTTATTGCTGCAACGCTTGTCAAAATTGAAGAAAATGAAGCAATAGCATAATAAGTAAGTACGTCGGATATCTAAAGTTAAGTAGACTTAACAATTTATTTGTAAAAGCAATTTCAAATAGAACCACAACGGTAAAGTCGGACATAACAGGAACGACTGTGGACCAAGTTGGAATGCCTCTTGTGCCAGTGCGTGGTTCTAATCGCACCTTACAAACCGGAATACAGAAGACTGAACACTACTGCATAATATTATTCTTCATAAATAAATATATTACTCAATAATTTGGACTTTACACCAAAAAAATAGGAAAAATTAGAACTTGCCCAGGATCTAGATTTACCAGATTTGTTTTAAGGTCTGCAACAATACTATGTGTGTTTACATATTACATACATAAAACACCGTATTTTTTTTTTATTTCGCCACATTAAACATAGGTACATTCTTTCCATATAATATTTGCTATAACGCTTTTACTTCTAGTAGTACGGTGAAGCTGTTACGATCTTGCTAGGTCAATAGCGTAGTCAGTTCGAGAAAAAAATAATCTACTTCTAGCTACATTCATTCGTTTCATTACATTAAAAAATATTTGAATAGTAGGACTTAAATGAGAGAGAGCCATCGATTTTACTTCAGCATTCTATGTAGTATTACTTAGTATTAATTATATATAAATATAATGATATAGGCCTGCCGTCGTATAACGCAAAAAGTATTCGACAGAATTCGATTTTTTTTTGTTTTTAATTCTTAAACACTTCACCCTTATCTAAAAAAGTCTATCACGATAACTATTATTGTTATTAAAGTTTCAAGAAACCACGATTTTCATAAGCGTTAAGCGTTCAGTGGTGTATGTTCTGCTGCGGAGAAGTGGAGCAAACGGTGTGACACTTTTGTTTTCTCCTCTGCACATAAAATTCACTGTTAAGCTGTATCAGTAAAAAATATATATTTACCGATCAAAATATTAAACTCCACGCTGAAAGGATATAAGTAAGGAGAAAAGTTTTCAAATATCGTGTTAATTGCTTGTGATCCGATGCATTTTGGATTGTAGAGACTCTCAATGTTGATTAATCGAGTGTCATCAGGAGATAAAATATCTGAAATGTATATAGAAAATATTAGATTGATGCAACGATGGGTCAGTGGCTAGCGCGTCTGAACACCGCCTCAATCGATATAGGTTCTGAATCGTTGTAGATGTGCCGGAGCTTTCGTTGAAGGTAAACATTGCGGTGAACTCATACCATGGTGGTAGGGCTTTTCCTAAGTAGGCTTATTCGGCATTTAAGATCAGATAAGATTGTGGTCAAAATTAGGATATATTAAAAAAAACCACCATACTACACCGTTCCCCTATCTTAATCTATCCAATTACAAATACATACATAGTTCTCTATAGTTTTGAATGAATGAATAATTTATTGCACTTTTTATTTGTACACTGGCGAACTTAATGCCATTAGGCATTTTCTTCCAGCTAACCAGCAGTTTTGTTATCACGAATAAAAAAAAATTTAACCGTCACGGAACGCCTGGCAGATGTGAAACATTGAAATTGTTTTGTATAAGTTATATGCTTAAAGAATAGATTACGACAGGAATCAGCTATGGCGTAATGAAAAGATAAAGCTTCACAACATAAAACAATGATTGTTTATTTATTTTATTACATAAATATTCATTTTTATTAAATACAAAAATTCAACTAGGCGCAGGCACGGTGTGTTTAGCGGCATTTATAAAAGGGTGCTAGGTCGTCGGTGCGTGTCACGTAACATTAGTATAACGAGTGGCCGACACAACAATTTGAATCTAATGTTTATACAGATAGGGTTGCAAATGTTTTTGAGTATTTCGTTAATAGTGTAAAGTTCGTGGTTTACGTCGCCACGTCGTGCCAAACCAAAACCAGGTTTAGCCGCGCCTATAGAAATTTATCGTAGGTAGTGCAAACGTAAAAAAAGTGAAGAAAATTAATAAAGTAAAAATGTAATATTAAAAGTAACTTAACATTGACATATAACTAAATATATATAGTGTACTGAATACATAAAATGAATACATATACAACGTAAATGTATCGTTGTACATTTTTACAATGGTATTGTAAGGAATTTAATTGTTACTTAATATTTGAATAAAATACACATACCAATACGTGATGCAGCAGTATGTCCAGCATATGTTTCATTATTTCCATAAACAGAATTGGCATAAAGCGTTAAAGCCAAAATCGTTTCACGTACAATTGCAGAAACCCAAAAACAAAGACTGCTGGCGATCATATGCATAAAGGCAAAGCGCGCCAAGCCCTAAAATAAAAGATTGTCATTATATATTGTAACTTAAAATATTTTGGTACTTGTGTATTAACTGCACCGCGCTAGCTGACCGCCACCGCGGCCGGCCCGCATTATTTTTTCGCAAGTCTAACCAAACCGAGACGAAAATGTTTTGTTTTAACTTAAAAATCATCAAGTTGGTATACAAAAATACCAATGATTGTTCGGAAATTACACATAACCACAAAACTTTGATCATAAATATCTTAATAACTATGACTTTCCGCGGGGAGGGGAAATCACCCCTTTCCCCCGCTGCTCCCATCTCCTTCAATCTTTATATCAAAATGCGAATTTCAAATGCAGCCCTTTAAAACACTTTTAGATTCCAAAAGACTTTATTTAAAAACAAAGTATTCAATAAGATCTAGGTGGAAAGTGGGTTGATATAGTTGAAGATGGAATTTCCTTTTTTTTCTCGAGTATTTGCTTTTTTATTTTAGTTTGGTTAGGTTAGGTTAGACTTGCGAAAAAAATAACGCAAGCCGGTCGCGAAAGCGGTCGGCGAGCGCGGTGCATTTAATACACAAGTACCATTATTTTTTTATATAATTTGTAGAAATAATCTCACCTGTGCACGAAGAATTATAACGTTGGAATATTTGAAAACGAAAAATAACTGTAGGAAGCAGTAACACGGAGACATGATGTCTACGACAATTTGTAACATGTTAACACATTTTTCATTGTCAATCTCTTCGTCGAAAAAATAAGCAACTTGTACGGCCAATAGAAGAACTGAGTGAACTAAATGACCGAGAGCGAAACCTGTCAAATAAAATAAAACATTCACCTAATTTCAATTAAAGCAACGGGGAATATTATGACATTATTATAAAGAAATAATAAGGTATTTTCTAAATGTTTATAGGTTATGGTAATAATTGTTAACGTTTTTTTGTGTAGTTTAAAAAGAAATAAATGAAATATTTAAAATGCTCACCCGCAGCTCCCAATTTGAGATAGAAGCTACCAGAATGTCTGCCTTGACTAAAACAATATTGGTGTTTGACGGAAATAAGAGTCGGTGGAGGAACTCCAGGTGGTCTATACGCTTCGGGGGTACGATCACCGGGAGTCGATGGCATGCCGAATTCGTCCTAAAATTGTTTTTATGTTATTCATAAATATTTTTAAAAGTAAGTATTATTACTTCGGAACAAAATTTTATGTGTCTCCCACAACGACGTGATGAAGCTTCGATTACTTGTCGCGTTGAAATTATCCTCAGAAGTTGTCCCTACAAACATTCCCACGCTAGCGTAATTCCAGTAGTGTTACTTCCATACCTGTATGACGAAGCTATAATTACTTGTCGCGTTGAAATTATCCTCAGAAGTTGTCCCTACAAAAATTCCCACGCTAGCGTCATTCCAGTAGTGTTACTTCCATACCTGTATGGCGAAGCTATAATTACTTGACGCGTTAAGATCAACGTCATTCCGATAAAAGCGCAGATTAAAAGTTTCCACTCCTATGTCATTCCAGTAATTCGAAATTACTGTCCGCTAAACTCCTTTAATATACGTAAAAACCGCAGATCCATTCACCGTATTGTATCTTTCGCCACGAAGCCCGTTAGTTCGTAATGTATGGTGATAATATCTCCCCACACATGCATTTATTGTGAGACAAAACTACGTGGCGATACACGCAGATACGGCAGGGGCCTAGCTTGAAATTATCGTTCGTTAAACTCCTTTGATGAGATGAAAAACTCCCGGTCAAGTTATCATATTGCGTATATCATCACGTAACCCAACAGTTCGTTAAATAAGACGATAAAGTCTACCTACACACCACACGCAGGTGTGAGAGAGGCGTTACACAATTACAGAATTATTATCAATTTGGTCTAACATCTGCTTCTTTTCTTGTATGTGCTTAGATTTCTGCTTAAATCTATCGTAAGAAGTCCCAATCATAACAATGATCACACAATAATAAATTTTGTTCGTATAAATGACAAATGTAAAGTGATAATAAAAATCCAAACATATGTGATAATATTGTGTTAATGTGAACGCGGTTGGTATTATTCTCTCTCTCTTTCTGATTCTCTTTATGAAAATTTATTTGATAGAGTCATTGACATACCCAAGACACAGTCTCGAATAAAAATAGCGCTCCAAACTGGCCGCAAAAACTCCCCAATATACACACGTGGTTATAGTTATGCGATAAAGTTATGATTTTGCAAATTGAACCTTATCTGAATGATTTAAAGTTGTTTTTATAAGGACGTAAGCGACGCGATACTATTTGAAATGACTGCATAATGCACTCATTTTTGTGAACCATCTGTGAGACGTTAGTGTGCATCTTCGGTTTTTGTATATCAATGGATAGAGTATATTATAATAGTAATTATATTTAGTAGTTTAGTAAAAAAAAACTTCAAACTCAATAATCCTCGTCTTTACTTATAAATAAATGAAATATACTATAAACCTCAAGACGTACCTCTTGTTTTCTGAAATATTCAGCTACTTTCTCTTCGTATAACCCCTTTGTTTTCATATTTTTCAATACTATCGATTTATATCGATTTATGTCGATTATTAGATATATATGATACAAGAATCCCATACTGCATAATATTATAGAGTAAATCTGAAAATGTGAACAACGTAACATATTATATTTTAACTAGCGGTCTCGGCGGAAAATTTCAGGATGACCGTTTGGGTAGTTAAAGTGTGGTAACCTAACAAACAAAGAAACTTATATTCGCTTCTATAATATTAATTAGGATATTTTATTTATTGTAGTGGTTATTTAGTTGTGGTGGTAGAGCCACGCTGCAGCTATTCCTGGTTTCAGCATGAATGGGTCGGCTCGCCCGGGGTAGTACCACCCTCCCACAGAAACACCGATGTGAAGTAACAGTGCTTGTATTGTTGCGTTTCGTTCGGTCAGTGAGAGTGCCGGAGGCACACCTCCTCCTGCCTCTTCCCAAAAAAAAAAACGAAGACACTACCATTGATTGTCATTATTTAACTATAATCTTCTATAATGTGTTTAATTAATATGTTCTATAAAGAAGTATTATAATTACCATAGACACTGAAGAATCCACAAATGAATCTCCTAAATAAATGATTAATCCTGAAGTAACTAACAGTACGGCGTACATGCAGCTTGCAACGAGCGATACATATTTCCTGGAATAAATATATGTATTATAAATGTACAGGTCTAGATCACGTGTTATTAATAAAATAAAATAAAATCAACAGATACTGTGCTATAATAAAAAAAATATCTTGACTTTCAGTAACTGTACAATGAACTATCGCTACTTTTTTATCGCTTTTCTGTAATCTTTACAACTGAACCGATTGTTTTATTTGATAATATTGACACGTTAAAATCAAGATTCCTTCTATATTATCCTTAACCTATTACTACGTAGAATACCACTTCCAAATAACTAAATATGTCTCCATGAACATGTTCAAATAATTATAGTTTCAAATAAGTTTGAATAAGCTTTGAAATGGTTATTATACATTTTATCAATCATGTCAAGGTCAACAAAAAAAAGTATCTTTTTTGGGTTTCTGTTCTCTTGCTTAAATTCTGATTCTAGACATTGAAAAACACTTAAATATTCATAGTTAGCTCATAAAGTTTGCTTTGGTCTGATTTACGATGATAAGTATAATTTAATTTATTTAATAAACAAAAGATTACTACTACATCTGAACGAATTTAAAGACAACATGGGGGCCTACTCCGAGGAACAAGGAGAACGTTTTCACCAAGATGTGATGGACTTTAAACGGCGATATCAAGGGCAGTACAACGAGAACATGATGGGAGATTACATTTGGGGCTTAATACGAGAGAGCTCATACGAGCATAAAAGAAATACGAAAAATATTCACTTTTAGACATTAGTTTCTTGTTATTTTACATCTATATGTTATTGCTTATCACAAATCTTGAATAAAAAAGACTCTTGTATCTAAAAAAATGCTTTCTAATTATAATTTACAGTGGAAGTGTAGAAAAAATGTAAAAATCAATAATTTTTGTCGAAAAATTAAAAAATTGTTCTAGTTTCTACAAAAGCAAACTTAAATCGGAAAAAAAAAATTTTCCTTATTTTTGTCGTAGGAGAAACCAAAATTTAACACGTAGAAGTTAGACCCAAAAATCGTGTTGACCGATGTAATGTAGAATTGTTATTATTATACAATTAGTATTGGTATATATTTTATAAACTTCTAACACATTTGTCAAATGACTAGAAAGAAATTAATGCTTATTATATTTATTTTTAGTTACATTTTCGATTGCAAGGAAATACGTAACACAATTTTCTATAACAATAAACAATCGTATCAAAAACGAAACTAGGTCATATTGTTATCAAAACAAAGTCACGAATTATAATATCACTAAAACTCCATATAAACATGATAATAGCACTTACTTGGTTAGTTTTTTGTTGTCTTCGGGACTCGTGGGCGGCGGTGCATGTGTCTCTATCGAACGTATGGATTGTGCGTCCATTGTAGCGACGGAACGTTTTCTAGGAGTCGCAGCACCCCTCATGTCATTTGTAGGTATATATAAACGATAACTATCTGTAAAATAATTACATTTAGTAAGAAATACGTCATTACAGTATAGAGTATATGAACAAATAAAATATATAGAAAGCAGGAAGAGATCTGACCAAGTGATCAATGCTATAATAGAGTATAGATTATCGTCCAAGACGTAATCCTAACACAAAAATGATTGAACTTTTATTCACAAATAGAAGGAAGCCGAAGAATCTAAAGTATTATAAATGTTATACAAGAAAAATTTACCACTCATAGTGAATTCTGCAACTACAATTGTTTTACATGCAAAATCCTCTACGGTCTGAAGTCAAATGTATATGGACCGATTGACAAAGTTGTATAATTGATATAATATCTTTCCAGTAATTACAGTTATCGCGATAAAATTAGTCACGAACAGGATAATTTTACACTTTGGACGGTAAAAAAATTATGTGAAACTAAAAACTGCTTGTCACTTTTGTGCGCGTAATTTACAATACAAAAATAAATAACAATAAAAAAAACAATTTCAATAGTAGAGCACCTGTTATGTAAGAATTTTTAGAATCGTATCTAGAGTGAGAGCACCGGAGGCCCACCTTCTCTCCCCTCTCTTCTCCCCCCTCTCTTCTCCCCCTTCCCCTCTTCCCCCATACACAGGCAACGCACTTGCGACTCACCTGGTGTTGCAAGTGTCCGTGGACGGTGGTGATCACTAAACATCAGGTGACCCACCTGTTCGTTTGCCTCCTATGATATAAACTAAAATAAAAAATTGTGTATTTTGTATATTAGGTCTTTACCTATGAAATTGCCGTTTTGTATGAAAAAATTTAAACGAATTTTTTTCATGTATTTTTTATTTGTATTAATCGAAGTAATCACCCATGCAATCACTGCATCTTTGCCAACGCAGTGGCAGTTTATTGATGCCCTTCTTAAAGATATCAGCTGGACGGGAGGCAACAAATTCTTCAAAGGCATTTTGTACTGCCTCTCGGGTATTGACTTTTTTTCCTGCCAAGGAGTTATCCAAATCCTGGAAAAAGTTGTAGTCTGTAGGCGCAAGATCTGGTGAGTAGAGCGAATGACGGAGAACTTCCAACCCCAGTTCTTGCAACTTGGAGACCGTCTGCTGTACAGTATGAGGTCGCGCGTTGTCGTGCAGGAGCAGCGGAGACGAGCGATTGACCAATGCTGGTTGGAGATATGCCAGCTTCTCCATCATTGTGTTCAGTTCTTCACAGTACACATCTGCAGTAATGCTCACCCCGTTTGGTAAGAAGCTGTGATGAATCACACCGGTGCTAGACCACCAAACAGTGACCATCACTTTTCTAGGGGTAAGTTTTCGTTTAGGGCACTGTTTAGGTGCTGAACCAGGATCCAACCAACTTGCTGAGCGCTTGCGGTTATCAAACAGAATCCATTTTTCATCGCAGGTAACAATGCGGTTCAAAATTCCTTCATTTGTGTGTCTGTTGAGTAGTGCAAGGCACTTCGCGTACTTCGCGCTGGCGATCATCGAGTTCGTGCGGCACCCATTTGTCAAGCTTTTTTACCTTGCCAATTTGACGCAAATGGGCCAATATTGTTTTGACGCTAACGTCGAAAGCTGCTGCTAATTCAGCCGTAGATTGTGTATCATCAGCTTCCACAATCGCCTTTAATTCGTCATTGTCAATCAAAGTCTTCGGACGACCGCGAGGTTCATTTTTCAGGTCAAAATTCCTAGAACGGAACCGAGCAAACCAATAACAGGTGGTGCGTTGGTTTGAAGTGTTAGCTCCGTAAACGTCATTGATGTTGCGTGCCGCTTGTGCCGCGTTGCTGTTACGACGGTACTCATATTCCATAATTACTCGAATTTTTAACGTATCCATGATGACAAAAAAGATTGAAATGCGATGAAAATGTAACACTAATCAATAAACAAATGACTACTTTTGGAAAAAGAATTCCATGTTTTTAAAATAAAATTATTTTGAAATTAGAATTCTTAGCCAAACAAAAATTATTTTATACTAGCTTCTGCCCGCCACTTTCTCCGCGTGGAATAGTTTCTTTGGGCTAACGCTAACACGTATCGGAAGCTCTCAAAAGGAAAAAAAAACCTGAATTTGAAACATTTTTCATTGGTGTTCCGTTCCTTTGGTCTTAGCGTAATGATATATAGCCTATATCCTTTCTCGATAAATGATCTATCTAACACTGAAGGATTTTTTCAAATCGGATCAGTAGTTCCTAAGATTAGCGCGTTCAACCAAACAAATAAGCTTTATAATATTAGTATAGATTACTACTCTTCTCTCGTACTTACCTGGAGCCGTCATTCAAATTACAATAACTTTTGATAGAGTGGACCGATTTTAATAAAACAAAGACTAAGTTGCTCCCGAAAGTATGCTTTATGATTTGTGATTTGGATTTGGATTTATTGTGAACACCGTACTTTACCAGTGATGCGTGTTTATACAAACAGACAGACAGATAAACAGACATTTTAAAAAATGATTGAAATGTATTCTATTACTTATTCCTAAACACCTGCAACAATTTTTTTATGTAAATCGAAATAGTACAGACACATTAAATTTATATTCTTATTATATGTATGTATAGAATAGATAAGGATACCAGATTATTATCGCGACTTCATGCTTAAAATTTTTATGATGATCGGTTAAGAAGTGAAATAGAAATACGCATAAAAGATATAATCCTTTTTTTGTGAAAATAAAAAAAAATCCTATTTACATTTACTATATCTAAAATTGAGTTAATATATTTTATCAAATATTTACACTGTTTACACAAAATCTTCAATATACTACACACTATCGTTTCAAGTAATAATGGCAAAATATAAACATAAAAAGGATTATGCTACATTTCGAACCTTAGCGAATAAATGCGTATCGTATTATCGCTAAACAAAATATAATGAAGTACCAATCATTGCTGTAGCTAAAATAGTATTGAAATCCAAGAATATTGTTAGAAAATACAAGTTAGATTCGATGTATATAGTTGGTTTTCGTTTAGGAACTTGACAAATCATTATTTTCAACCAATCACGTTACCATTTTGTATACATTTACAAAGCAGTGAAAATATTATTTAATACACAAACTTCAAAAAGTGACATCTATTGAGAGTACATGTAAACTTATTCTTGTTTATGCAGGTTTCTCATACATTTGTCAGATAGATGACGCTTACTTGAACTATTCATTGTTATGAAATAAATATTTTATCATATTGTTTTCATAATATGTTATAATTATGGCAGGTTAGGTTAGTTTTTTTTTAGATTGCTTGCTCTTTTAGACTTGCGAAAAAAGATAACGCGAGCCGGCCGCGGTAACCGTCGGCGAGCGTGGTGCATTTAATACGAAAGTACCAAATATTAATTACCAATATATTATATTACGATGAAAGGTTTAAGAAAGATATATAGTAAAAAAATCTTACTTAGAGATTTAACGTCTCCATTTCGGTAGTTGGAGTTGAAGTACGGTAGAGGGCTATTTCTGTCACCTGAAGAAAAAATGTTAAGTAAAATATATATAATGCATGACATCGTTGAACTAAGGATATCTAGTACTGGGGGTTCAGGTCATTGTTATTCCTCTTTGACTTTGGTAGAGACGTTATCAGTAGATATGAAAATAAAACAGTACAAAATATTTAATTAAAACTGGCATACACTTAGTGTACGTCCAGAGTGAACGCTATAATCGAGCGTCGAGCGGGGCGTCGCGTGCGGCGTTCGTGTCAAACAGATGCATTAATACGTGAGTGTCCTGAGAAGCGTGCGAGCGTCACTCCTGGACGACGCTCGACGTTCGATTATAGCTTCCACTCTGGACGCACACTTATAGTTTATAGTTTCAAGCTAATGTCCTATGTTACAGGTAGAAATAAAGACTATAGAACACAAATTCCAAAAACCACACCAACCGAAGGGACAAACCAGATAGATCTCTAACAGGAAATGCTAGTCTTCTAAGATGCGAACTAACATCTAATTTCAAATTAATTAATAGTAAATATAAATTATTGTTTATCTAACTAGAAATAAATTCTAAGAAGAAAGCTTTTGGAACATTCTGTGGGTTCTGTATTCTCAGAAAAGGTAATATATATAATCTTTTGTAATAATTCATTCTTAGTGAGCGATGATGGGTCAGTTAATGGTGTATTCGGACACCTCGTCGATCAGTGTAGGTTTGGGTCCATGCGAACATATCGTTTTTTTCGATATAGGAAAACGTCATGGTGAGATCATAGCATGATCTAAGCAATCCTGGCTAGCTACCACCTTAAAGCTGAAAATCTGTCACCAAATACATGTTGGTGTGTTCTAGCAGCTGCCCTCTAGGTTAAGTATGATTATTATCTTGCACCATCGTCATTTAAAATCAGATAAGATTGTGTAAAAATAGATCTAATATTACGTTATATTATTAAACATACCCACGGGCGTTGCGTTCCCAGAATCCCCTCCATTAGGCACTGGCTTGTCGCTCGCTGAATCCTGTAATTTAATAAAAAAATAGGTGTTAATTATAAAATTTTAAGGTAGTTCAAGGATCGAATTTGTAATATTTAGTACATACTAGCGTTCAGTAGTTTTTGAGTTTATCGCGAACAGACAGACAGACAGACGCGGTAGGGGACTTTGTTTTATACTATGTAATGATATTAAAATAAATTATTTACTGATGTATGTGTAGTATCGGTATAACTAGTATACCAGCGGATTTCTACACTTTTTTTGTTTTCATGATGAGGAACAGTATAGAAGTTGATGTGCTATAAGCACTAGGGGTGTTCACTTAAAAAATATATCAATATTTATATTCGATGTAAAAGATCAGAGCCCGGCATCGATATTTATTGATATATGGACCGTTTATTTTGAAAGTGGGTAAGTATTTTTGAGAAAAATGAGTATAGTAATTATGTTAATTTAATGTAATTTTTTTATATATAATAGTATGTTTAATTTTAAAAAAATATGTTTTGTAAACTTAAAATGGGGAAAATGTAATTGATAATATGATTATGAAAGTGGTGTAAGTAATTGAAGAGGAGGGGAAGAGAGGATAGATAGTGTTTTGTTATTTTTATTTATTTTATATAGTGTGTCGGGGTTAGGGGAGGATTTATTTTTTCCCTTTTTTTAATAATGAAAATAAAAAAAAAAAAATAAAAAAATAAAAAAAAAATAAAAAAAGAAAGAAAAAGAGAAAAAAAAAAAAAAAAGGAAAGGGTGTAAGAATTGTATTTTTGTAATTTGGAAAAAAAAAAAAAAAAAAAAAAAAAAAAAAAAAAATAATAAATTAATTCTAAAGAAAAAATTAAAAAATAAAAAAAGGGTTTAAAAAAAAAAAAAATAAAAAAAAAAAAAAAAAAAAAAAAAAAAAGAACTAATAACCTAAAAATCTTTGGTGATTAATAAAAAATAAAAAAATAAAAAAAAAAAAAAAAAAAAAAATTTTTAAAATAATAATTTAAAAAAAAAAAAAAATAAAAAAAAAAAAATTTTTTTTTTTTTTTATAAAATTAAAAAAAAAAAAAAAAAAAAAAAAAAAAATTTTTAAATAATTTATATTTTTAAAAAAAAAAAAAAAAAAATATTTAAAAAATTAAAAAATAAAAAGGGGTAAAAATAAATAAAAAAAAAAAAAAATATTTATAATAAAAAAAAAAAAAAAAAAAAAAAAAAAAAAAAAAAAAAAAAAATTAAAAAAAAAAAAAAAAAAAAAAAAATCTCAAAATAAATTTATATAAAAAAAAAAAAAAAAAAAAAAAAAATTAAAAATTAAAAAAAAAAAAAAAAAAAAAAAAAAAACAAAAATAAAAAAAAAATAGAAAACTTCGATATTTTTTCACTATCGAATACTTTCCACAAAAGTTTAATAATACCTTTTTCCAGTAAAACGCGCAAAGTTTGTGGTTCTTGATTTTGTATTTTTGAATGTAGAATCAGAGACCAGCGTAACATAGCTAAACTATTACTGTAAAAATGGTGATTTTCTATGACTGTTACTTGAATAAAATTGTACTACTAAGATAGTGGTGAGATGATTAAGATGAGTTACACCTACATTTGTAAGTGAAATAATAACGACAAATTAATAGAAATATTTTATTACATACCACAAAACTTCCAAACAGTAAAAGAAAAAAAAAGGATATTTAGTACTAGCCTTAATCTAGGCATCTGCAAAAACTTACTTTCACTGTACCTATTTAAGACCATTGCTCTTTAGAAAAACTTTGCAAAATAAGGAAATATTCGATGTTTCTATAAATAAATACATCGATGTATCGATTACAATAAATATTTGTCAAAACATCGAATCAATCCAATATATCGCATAGAAAACATCGAATAAAGTCGATATATCGATGTTAAGTGAATATCCCTAATAAACGCATATTTAGTATTGGGGCCTGTGTACATGTAATATTGATATTTTGCAGGTCATCATACCTATAGGCGCTTGGCAACAGACTTTCAATTTGGAGGCGGTGCTTATCCAATCGAACATAGAAAAACTGTACCACCACACTATAGATTTATTACAATATTTCCATATTCCTTTACTGACAACTCCAGCTCATTTGCAAGAATTCGAACGTATGTAAATAAATAAATTGAATTATGGAACTCTTTACGTAATACGTTTATAATCGAAGATCCTAATAGGAAGTCCTCTATATCATTAAAGTTATTAATATTTATAATGTCGAATTGTAAACAATAAGCTGATAATTATTTATTTTATTAAAAATAAAGAATGACTTGGAATCTTACTAAACTGATGCAGACAAAGTCGCGGGTAACAGCTAGTCTAAAATAGAATAACCTCAATTACTTTTTATAAGGCTCGTTATGTACCAGTGAAGGTCTTGTGAAAATAGGTCTAACCGTTTTGGTGATAGCACAGCGGGCGAAGCCACGGTTAACAGCTAGTCTAAAATAGAATAACCTCAATTACTTTTATAAGGTTTGCTATCTGCCAGTGAAAGTCCCGTGAAAATAGGTCTAACTGTTTTGGAGATAGGACTGCAGACGAAGGCACGGTTAACAGCTAGTATAAACTAAAATAGCTTGAATTACTTTTTATAAGGCCCGCTATCTGCCAGTGAAAGTCTCGTGAAGATCGCTCGAACCATTTTGGAGATAGCACTGTGGGCGAAGCCACGGTTAACAGCTAGTATAAACTAAAATTACTTGAATTACTTTTTATAAAGATAGATATCTGTCAATGAAAGTTTCGTGACAATCTGTCCAACCGTTTCGGAGATAGCAATGCGGGCGAAGCCGCGGGTAACAGCTAGTCTAATTTAAAGTAGCCTAAGTAATTTGCCGTAATTTTATCTACCTGCCAGTGAAATTCCCGTCAAAATCGGTCCAGCGGTTTCGGAGATTACCCGGAACAAACAGACAGACAGACCGACAAAAATTTTAAAAATTGCATATTTGTTATCAGAAGCGTGTATACTTTCATACCCAATCCGTAATTTTTTTTTATTTTGATATTACATACAGACACTCCATTTTTATTATATGTATAGAATAGAAGATATAGACGAACAAGATGATATGATAAGGGGTATGGTTTCGTATGGCAATACTGCTTAACATTATTGGGGCATACTTGATGAATTAGATTACATGTAGCATATAAAATGTTATAAATACTATTTGACAGATTTGTTCTAAGATGTGTATTAATTATAGTGCGCAACAGTGACTATCATTTCTATCAGCATACCTGATAACACTGTACCTCAAACCCGCACATTCAATGTAACTACTGTAGTTACATTAAGTGGCCCTTTTATTTCTTTTTGCCAGTTACAAATAAGAAAAATTTCAGATGAACTATCACACGCATATTTATGTAATACTAGCTGATCCGGCGAAGCGTTGTTGTGACTCAGTTATCGAAAAAAAAAATTAAAAATTGGTGGCATGTATAAGATATCTATAAAAGTAGGTCCCACAGTTTTCTATCAACAAACTAATTTAATGCGCTATCTGTTCGAGTTTGATGAAACTTAACATTGACAGTAATTTAATTTGTAATTAAAAATATTGGGGCATTAATCGAAATATAAATTATCTTATGTCTCAAGTTGTACCAAATTATACATAAATGCCAACTTTCATGAAAATCGGTTGAGTAATTTCGGAGTTCATCGTGGACAAACATTATGACACTGGATTTTTATACAGGCTGAAAGTTTAGACAGTAGCAATATTTATGGAGGATAGTCTGCACTCGATTCTCGTTCTAAATCAATAAAAAATAGGTGCTTAATATTTGACCTAATTATCTAGAAAAATACTAAAGTGATACGCAATCCTCTACGCTTCTATGTTAAAGCAAAGTATCAATGACCGTCAGGTGATTTCACTTTCACTTGTAAGTGAACGTGGGAATGATATGAACAAAACAAAAGGGTTTATTGTCCGTTTTATTATCGAAGGTTATTAACTCCCGGTCGCCCCTTACAGCTTTGGATACCGGTCATTGCACTAAGGTTTATTACAATTGTGTTTATACTTTTGAAAGTCTTAGAACAAACTTTAACTTAGGTTCTCTTTGTTCGTTATTAATATTTATTTTGATTTTATTATTTTATATGTTAAATGTGACCATGAAGTATTATATCGTAGAATACTGTGAGTGTTTAACCTTTCACCTGGTATATTTAGACTAGCTGCATACCGCGGCTTTGCACAGGTAGTATAATACCCAATGAAAAAAACTTGATCACATCTTGCCTTTGCAGTACGACCATGTAATATCTCCTTGTTGTCTCACTCACTTACATTGTTACAAGGCGAATTTTTAACCCAAGTATTATTTCACTTCTCCCTAATATTTTTCTAACATTTTCTTTCATACAAATCTTCTTCTCACAATTTAAATTATAACAAAAAAAATAATTTGCGAAATACGTGCAGCTGTTCTACAGCTATGCACTTACAGGCCATGCCAAACTTTTTGACCGCTCTGAACATAGCTGCGCAGAACACAAACTCGGTAAAAATACATATTATATGTGTAACATCGATACAACATAAAGATAAATAAATGCCAATTTAGTTTCCTATAATAATAATTTAACTTTGTTTTGTATTCAACTCTTGATTGTATTATACGCAAGTCTGATTTTACGGCTATATTCAGAGCAGCCAAAAAGTTTGGAGCGGGCTATACATATATTCCTATATTCAGAGTAGTAAAAAAGTTTGACGCGGACTGTACATATATTCGATTGATTTTTATCTATATAAATGTACGTTTATTTACCTCGAGTAGATTACATGAGTGGAGTTCATTTATTTCGCGAGATTGTATACACGACAAGAGCTTAACCTGACGTTTAACCACCTTATGTATTTTCCTATTTCGGATAAGTGCCTTCTATACTAGCCACCAAGCCCGATGACGCTGTCAATCCCATCGAAACCAATAACACAAGGCAATTCGTAAAAAAGAACACTCAGGTTCTTAATTGGTTTATCCACATCGTGGAACAAACTGCTTTTCTCTCATCGTTTTTATAACTCTCATAGATATAGACGTAAAAGCGGCAATTGTCAGCATCCATACGTTACTTAAATAATTTTAACAAAACTATTATGTTTACTTAAAAAAAATTGAAGTAGTATCATTATTCCGTAAATATTTTGTAATATTCTATAATTAACATATTAAAAAGAATGTTAACTAGTATCTTATAACATCATTTTTTTTTTGTCAAAAATGAAAACGAAAAGTTGTTTAAAAACGTAATAATAATTTCATTAGTTGCCTGTATCTCTCAATCGATGCCGCCCTGTATTTCACTATAATCCCATTACAATGGTCCGTTTTGTTCGACTGCAAATATTACTGCTACTAGCTTCAGTGACGGCAAAAAACCTTTATTCGAATATAATTACTATCAGAAAATGCGTTTAATTATTGAGATTTTTTATCATATTTTATTTTTATTTATTATTTTATTTCGTACCATCTGATACCCGTTATTATTTAAACAAAACTTTTATGATCAGAGGAAAAAATTATAAAAAAAATTTAAAGTAAAAATATATCTTGCCTACAAAATGTCTTTGTAAACTATGTTATCCGTTTACTTTCCCTCTCCTGCGCATGCGCATCATACCGCTTGACCCAATTCTCCGCGGCATGAATATACACGTCGTTGAACGCGTAGTGCTTATAAATATTGTGGTTTCTTAAAACTTTAATATTTTTTATTAAACGAAATTGATTAATATTTCGCATATAGATAGTCACGATATCGTGATATTTTTTTTTAATAAGAACTATCTATGAATATGAATATCTATAAAGTAAAAGTAAAAAACTTGATCGGAATCTTTCCAGTAGTTATAGCGAGATGCGCACACTACGCCAGACCTCTGTCATATTTATATAAGTGTTTTGCAGATATTTTGCAATAAATTTAATTATTTAATGCAATACATGATTTTACAATATGTCGACCGATTTTCTTTTATATTACTGGGTTAATTATCAGGGTACAATTTTACGTACGGCAATTTAATTCTAAGTAAAGTGTAGCTTGTGTTATAATAACTAAATATCTGATAATATATAAATGTTTAGAACCAGAATTAAATTTATCACACAAAAGTCGCTCATATACGGGCATTAAATTTGCGACCACTAGGTTCAATAGCAGGTCTTTTTACCAACACGCCAATAAGCCTGTTTCTGTTTATGTTTTCGTTACATTAATTTTTTAACCGTATTTAATTACTTTTTAACCATATTTATCGCTGAATTATATAGAAACATATACTTGAATGATAAATAAAACAGTTAGCTTGAGAATAGCTTTGAAGA